>OZ007586.1:414707820-415281820 GCA_963931845.1 Maratus michaelseni
TAATCTGGTGGGCAGACTCGGACTTGGTGATATCCTGAACAAAGATCTGAAGTTGACATATAAGAAGTATGCTTGGCTTCATGTAAAAGGTCGTTCATTCGTGGTAATGGATATTTATCTGCCACTGTAACTGCATTTAATTTTCTGTAATCAATGCATAACCTCATACTACCATCCGGCTTTGGTACGAGAACCACCGCTGAAGCATAAGGTGATTCACATTCCTCTATGATTCCCTGAGCTAGAAGATTATCTATTTCTTTCTTAAGAATTTCTTTCTTAGCAGGAGTCATCCTATAAGGTGGTACAGCAATAGGAGCACTATCATCTGTATTGATACGATGCTCTACATACGGGGTTGCCTCTCCCCCTGGTGGAAAACATTTTTCATACATTTTTAGAACACCATTCAATTTTTCTCTTTCGTCTGAATTTAAATTTTTGCCTTCATCTTTACTTAAGGCGTATGGATTGACTTCGACCGCACCAGCTGACGAATTATTTTCTTCAACGTATTCATCTACAAAATGAAACTTTTTCTGAGGTTTATTACTGAAATACCAAGTTTTGTTGGCAGTATCTAACACCATGTTAGCATTGTGCAAAAAATCCATGCCTAAAAGCGTTCTATTACTCTTAGCAATTGGTAATACAATGAAATGAACTCCGTTTTGAAGACTCGACCTTCAATCTCTACTGGAACTGTAGCAGACAAAGTTTCTCTGGCTATAGTAATTCCGCCAGCCAACGTGACATCATGAGTATGAGGTTTCAGTGCAACACCAGTTTTTAAAAATCGCTCATACATACGTTCTCCCGCAATGGAACGATTCGCTCCCGTATCTGCACAGACTAACACTTTCTTATTGCAGATCGTGATAGGCCCATTTGGAGCTGAAACTGTTGAAGTATTTAAACTATACAACTTAAGACGATGTCCTTGCACATTTTCTTTTTTAACCGAAGGGGTACAATCGGGGCATTTCTTCTTTATAAATCCCAGTTTACCATAGCAAACAATATCGGATTCTAAGCGTCGATTACCAAACTTAGGAGGAGATCTGTCTTCTTTCAGAGGCTTACTCTGCTTCCAATTATTATCTCGACGACAAATCTCTTTTTCACTTGGGGTACAACCAGATCTCTTTTAGGGAACGTACTTCGTATAATTTCATAGGCATCTAAATTTTCGGCGAGGTCGACTGACGAATTTAAATTTTCCCAATCATCAGACATATGCTGTTTGCATTCAACAGGCACGCGCCTTTTCATTTGATCAGCTATGATCAGATCCTGGAGAGCTTCAAAAGACGTTACAGATAATTCTTTAAGCCAGTTTTCAAAATAATCTCGAAGTTCGAAAAAATAATCTCGCCAAGATATTTCCTTTACCTTGCGATGAGCAAAGAACAGCTGTCTGAATTTTTCGCCACTAATTTTAAACCGTTTTAGAAGTAAATCTTTAACATGCGAAAAATTTGAAGCGTTTTCTTCCGATTCACGAGCGATAAGCGTAGAAATAGAAGATGAGACAACACTGAGTAAATACGATACCCATAGATGCTCAGGTACCTTAGAGAGCTTTAACTGGTGTTCCAGGAGCACCAAAAACAAAGTTACATCATCTGTTTCTGGCCTGAATGTAGGTAACAACCTTTGGACATCTATCTTACTTTCCGCGTGAGATATTATCCCTGTCGCATTACCACCTACCACTCCACTGGAAAAATTTTGAATCTGAACCTGTAGCTTAAGCTTCTCAAGCTCAAAATTCATCTCAAGCTTTTTAAACTCTTTCTCTTCTGCCCTACGCTTCTCTTCTAATTCCAGCTTACGCTGTGCTAACTCTGTTTCTTTTTGTTTATCCTCTAATTCTCACCTACGTTGTTCTTCTTCCCGAGTTGCAATTTGATTCCTGACTAATGAATTCACAAAATCAACATCGAACGAGGGGGAGGATTTGATTTTTTCCCGCAATGTGACAACGGTCATAGTGGTTTGCATATCTAAATTCATTTCTAACGCAACCTGGAACAAATCCTCTTTGCGAGCTTTATTATGTTCAGACCTTTTAAATTTTAGCAAAACAACTAGCCGAAAACCCTATAAATGCCAAAAAATTCGTTTAAACCGTACCCCAGACGTGAGCTTTGCCGTTACAACTCATATAAACTTTTAATAAAACAAAACAGTGAGCTTTAACCATAATATGAACTCTCACTACAAAACAGAACAAACATTAAATCTCTTTTGATTTAAATAAACTGGATTTCATAACGCGACACATTCAAAACAATATTTCAAATGAAATAAAAACCATAACTGAATAGTTTCACTTAAATAATATTCTATATGAAAACAAAACATATAACTGAATAATTGTCACTTAAATAATATTCTAAATGAGATAAAAACACATAACAGAATAATTGTCACTTAAATAATATTCTAAATGAGATAAAAACACATAACAGAATAATTAAACTTTCAACCAATATTATTTTTAAATGACTAAGACAGCTTAATATTGGTTTTGCTCAGTACAACTTAAAAAAAAACTTTCTACCTTAAAAAATCAAAACAACAAAACTTGCATAACTTACTCATTCAGTTTTAAATTTCACAGTCAATGCTTCTTATCTCAATAAATCAAGAACTCAGAATTAAATACTTACGTTCAACATTAAATAAGAACAAACATTTATATTGAAACTGTACTCAGTTATTTTAAAATCAATAATAAAAGAAAAACAAAAAGTAATCAATACCTTTAAAATCAATAATAAAAGAAAAACAAAACATCTTTATGATAACTGCGATAAAATTACGAATACTTTATATTAATTTGACTTGAAACTGATAATATAATAATTTTACTTGAAACTGATATCAGTTTTACTTTTTTTTTCTGAATCAATAAAAACTTATTTATTTCAACACAGTCACGATAAGCATTCAAGAATAAAATCAAAAGTAGTGGAGGGGGGAAGGGGAAATAATGTAAGAACAAAATAAAACATAACAAAATAATGCAAGAATGAACCAAAAAAAATGTTATGAATAATTAAAATAATGTTTTGAATAATCTAACTGAAGTTGAGAACAAACAAACTAAAGTTAAGAATAATCCCAATGATGATAAGAATAAGAATAATATTAAGATCAATCAAACTTAAGTTAAGAATATCCCAACGATGATAAGAATGCATTCTTTTGTTTTTATAAAAAAAAAATTACGGATCCGTTTTTACCAAGACACACATGAGTTACACAATTTGTAGAACTCTGTAAACACACATAACGTATTATTTTCTTGGGCGTACACGAAACAATTTTTAGAACTTTAAAACGAATAACACATATGTTACGATGCAATGGCGACGATCGTTTGCGGCATTTTCTGGTTGTAACGCTGGGAAACGAAAAAGCGTCCAAAAATAAAATACGATCTGTCTGTATTTAAAATGTACCACTGGATTTCTATTTGCAGAAATAAATTACATAGCACTTTCACTGCGGATCTGTGTCTGTAGATGTAAATATTTAGTATTTTTCACAGCGGATTTGTATAAATAAATCATTTTATCACTATTCGCAATATCATTATATAATATCATAATCACTGTGGATTTGTAGTTGTAGAAACAGAGCACTTTGCATTTTTTCACTGGCTTTCTGGACCGAAGTTGGGTAGCCAATTTTTATATCAATACCGTAGAATAATTATAGCTTTAGGATCTCGGGGCGGAAAGAATATTTTTTAATAACACCAGGAACCATACTTTGCTAGTATTTTCATATAGTTTATTACTCGTTGACACAAAACATCACAACACGGCACATTACACACAGACAAAAATAAGACTGACACTTCCCTTTTTACATTTTCGGAGAACAAAAAAAACACGTTCTATTTACATGATCACACTTCGAAAACGTACTTCTCTCGGCCGAGCTCACTCGTCAACTGATGACACGACTCGGTTCAGAGCACGTGATGCGCTGCGCATTTCGCTGACAGAGTCCACTTTTTCTGGCAGGGGCTTTCTGCGTTACATCGGTATAATAATACTAAGCAAGTTGACAAATATTAATTTACAGAGATTAACGAATGAAACAAACTAATCATACAAACCGATACATATGTACACAATTTACAATGGGGAAAACGCTGGAATTTACCAGCTCTGATAAAACAATACAAATTGAAACAATTAAAGTGCTCCTGTTCGGGTGAATGAGAAGAGGTGTGCTAGCCGGAAGCTAAAAAGGCTGAGGATTTGAGAAAAGGAATTCATTGTTTTCTATAAATTTCATACAATCTATTATTCTATTCAAAAGAACTGGCCGGTAGAGCAGGTAGATCAGAAAATCACGAAAACTCATAGTGTTAGATTTTTTAATGTGGTAATATGAATTTAGTGTACAGTTTAGAATGTAGTGTAAAGTTGTTGATTGTGATCCACAGATACAAAGTGGTGACTCACGTTTATTTATTGTATATAAGTGTTGTTGAAATGGTCTGTGGTTGGTTAAAAATAAGTAAAGTTATCTGTTTTGAATTTGGAAGTGTTGTGAGACTTCTGGTATCAAATCTCTTGTGTAGTGATCCACCTGTTTTGTGAACCAGCACAATTGCCAACTACGATGCAGAGGCTGTTTTTAATCCATTTTTAGAGTTGAAAGTAGAAGTGGGATAAATTTTCTTGTAAGTTTTTGTCTTCTGTTGCCGTCCTCGTCAGCTGATCGGCCAGTTCATTACCAGCGACATCTGAGTGTCCTTTAACCCAGTTGAAGTAAAAATGCTTTGAAGAATATTGTAATAGCTGAATAATTTCTAATGCTAGATAGTTATTTACATCAAATTTCGAAAGAACCATGAGACTCGAGAGGCTATCTGTTGAAATTAAAAATTTTAAATCCTCCGCCTTTTCAGCCCAACAAATAGCTTCCTTAATTGCATACAGTTCAGCCTGGAAGACAGAGTTCCCCGGGTCCAATTTTTCTTGCCAAGAGATGTTGTGAATGTCAATTTCAAAGACACAGAAAGCTGACGCTGTTCCCGCATCCGTTTTTGATCCGTCTGTAAAAATGTGTGTATTCATTTGAAAATTTGATGTGGGAATTATTGATAGTGTTTTCGTTAATGGTTAAATTTCATATTTTGAACATTTTGAGTAGAGTGGAGCAAAATGATGTTCTGTGGAAATTCCAAGTCTTGTCACCCGAGCGAACTCAGCCTCCACCTCTAGATGTAGATCCAGTGAAGGAAGACCTGAAAGGACTTGTAGGGCTGCCGTTGAGGTGTTTTTGTATGCCCTTGAGATTAGCAATAGTGCTTTTATCTGTGCAGCTAGGATATGGCGAATACCGTGAGACCACTGCATACGCGGGAACCACACACTACAAGCATATGATAATTGTCTTTGAAGAATCGATGAATACCAGATCTTGAAAAAGTGAGTGGGAAGACGACTAGAGGTTGATGAATATTTATATAGGTTTTGTGTTATTTTTGTTATTTCTTGTATTTTGTTTGTCATATGAGGTAGAAATGATAAGTGCTGGTCATTTATTACGCCGAGATATTTATTTTCTTTCACTGATTTTATATTTTTCCTCTGTAGTTTAAACAGAGGGCCCCTTTTTAATATTTTTGGATTGGCAGAGGTAATTGTATTAGATTTTTCGGAAGATATTAATATTTGATTAGTATGTGCACAATTTTCAACAAAATCTCTTACCTCACGACCTCTCTGTTCTAGGAGCGCACGCGTGGAACCCCAAATTATTAAAAGTACGTCGTCTGCATATGCAACTATCTCACAGTATTTGAACAGAAAGGTACGTAATAAAGTTTCCAACAAAGCCAACCAAATAAAAGGTCCGAAACAGGAGACTTGTGGACAACCTTTAGTAAAGAAATAAATTAGGTTTGGCAGTAACCAGTCCACATCAGCTCGTCTATTTGATAGGAAGGAATCTATAATATTTATGAATTGCTGGGAAAGTCCCAGTTGTTGTAATGCTAGAAGTACCAGATACCAAGGGAGATTATCAAATGCTCCCATGAAATCTAGTGAGATTAACGAGGTATAATTTTTTGCTTCTCTATTGATGTCAATGTAGTATAAAGCCGTTTGTAAAGCTGTTACTGTTAATTTAGTTCGAGTAAACCCGTGTTGTTTACCTGTGAGTTTATTATATTTTTAATGTATAATTTATCGTTCTTAGTATTAATTTTCATAATTTTTTCCAATTATTGGTAATAATGTGATTGGTCTAAAAGAAGAGGAATGATCTAGTGGTTTACCTTTCTTTCTGAAATAGACAAGATCTCCCACCTTCCATTCTTCCGGGAAATAATTTAATTGTAATGCCTTGTTAAAAAGACCTAAAAGTATTTCAGGTATGCCAATGTAGAGAGCCCTGATCATCCTGTGAGCAATACCATCTGGGCCTGGAGCTTTATTTTCGATAAAATTATAAATCGCATGTCGTAAGTCACTTTGTGTGAATGGTGGTTGATCTGTAGTTTTTGGAAATCTGTTTGCCAAATTTGTTTGAGTTGGTTCACACGGAGAGGCGTCAAATATTTTTTTTCTAAGAGTGAATAAAGAGGATGACCTGGAAGCTGGGAAGGAAGAGTCTGGCAGGCAGCTGACAAGGCCATCCTGCATTCTGAAAAGCAAGTTTTTTTCGTTATGCCATAGGGGGTCCGTTTGGTTTTTGCTACATTTGTCCTAGGAAAGGTTTTTAGCTTTTTGAATTTGAAGTTGGTAGGAGGCACACGCTCTTTTTGTATTGGTGGAATTTTGACTGTTCAAACTCTGCGATTTTTGCTTTTCGATATAGTGCTTTCACTGTGTTTCTTTGTGCACGAAAGTCTGGTGACTTCCAAGTGAATTTAATTTTTCCAAATGGGGATTTAAGTTTAAAAGATGCTCGTGCTGAGTTTTGTATTATGTTTCTGAAGGAATAATAATGTTGATCTAAATCTTCGGGCGAAGTTATTGTTGAGAAATTAATTTGGTTTTGGACACGGGAATTTTTATCCGTATCTATGAATTTTTTGAGAGGGATGTTTTTAGTTTTAAATCTACGTTTTGGAATCTGTGGAAATGTCACTAGAAGACGTGTTATTATTGGTATATGATCGCCAAATAGTTCGAGGACAACTTCCTAGTTCCCAATTTTCTCGAAAATGGATTGTGAACAGATTGACAGGTCAGGACGACCTTCCTTCCTGCCAGACTTATAGGTTGGAATGTAAACAAGAGAATTTAAGACAATGAAACTTTCTGCTAACAGGAGTCTCCCTCTGGATTTCTCTCTAGCGTAGCCCAGAGTTTGTTATATATATATTGAAGTCATCCAGAACTAATTGGTAGTTACTTAAACGTACTGAGGATCTCTAATTCTGCAAATCCACAACAAGATCCGATTGAAATGCACAGGTCTATGTTAAAAGTATTGACATTTCAAGGATTTATGCACGCAAAATTCACAGGGCCCCATTATAGGGATAGCTGTATTACCGATATATGGCTGAGAAGCTCACAGGGCCCCGATATTTTGATCACCATGTTAACAATTTATGGACGCAAAATCACAGTGCCCATTTACAATGATCGCCATGTATCTCAGGTTATCCCATATTTGATTATTTTATCTCAGACACTCCCTTTCTCCTAGATAATCACAGACAAGGCTGAGCGGGTCTTTGTCAGGCGGATAATAAAAAAAATATATTTATGTCCCGAAATCTTTATTTGCGTGCTTTCTTGATATTCTTATTAATTATTTTCGTATGGTTTAAAATAAAGTATTTTATTTATATTTTTCTATTTGCATGCAAAAGGCACTTTCTGGGTCTCAAGCGAAGTCCGGTCTAAATGCTGCAGAAGGCATCTGAGGATACACGGAAGCTACCGAATAGACAGGCGAGGAGCAGCTAGAAATTTATAAAAGAGAATTCAGTAATTGTTTAGGTCAGTGGTTCCCAAAGTTTATTGTTAGATGGAACACCTTAAGTTCCAAATTTTTTGAGAACCAACTTAATATGTTTGCATATACAAAGTGTTCCTAAAAGATTTAAATTCGCTTTAATTTTTTACCTGTTGTAGATACGTAAGCAATTTAAATTTTAAAAGCGTTTAAAATAAGATATGAATTAATATTATATTGATTAATTAGTCCTGCTACTAATTTTCTAAAACTTTCACTTTTTATTTTTTATTTTTTGTGGTCCCTGAGTCCTACTATATATATTTAGAAAAACATTATCGATGTTCTGAGAAGTACAACAGTAAAAATTCCATTCTTCTAGGACCAAAACTCACTGAGTTATGATACTTTACATTTTCTGAAATTTTGGTGCTTTCCGGAAATAAAAACAAACGCCATTTTACATCCAGAAAGCTCCAAAAGTTTTTGGTCATAGAAGATTGAAAATTTTACTGTTGTAGTTTTTTAGAACACTGAGAATGATTTTTTGAAATATAACTTTTAGCCGCCAGGCATCGTATAATTTTTTTAATGTAACTTTATGGAAATGATTCGCAAGAATATTTTATTGACAAAATGTTATTCCCTACCTTCTTTTAAACACTTTTGAAATTTACGTTTCTTACGTATTTCCAACAGGAAAAAAATAAAGCTCGGCTCAATAATTTTGGAACACCCTGTAGATCCTTTTATCATACCACGAGAACAGCAATAGTTAATACTATGTGAAAAGGAAGTAAAGTTATCAAAACCTTCTACTACCTTAAAAAAAAGTAAATGATTTTTAGAAAAAATGCAATTTAAAATCAATGTGATTAATAACATTATTTTACACCACACTGAAAATTCTGCACAAAACTGACCAGTCATTCGATAGTTTTTAAAGATAATGGTTACATGACCATATTATAAAGCTTATCTGACCATTTTACAGACCAAAATATAGTTAAATTACGGTTATGTAACAGTTTTCTATACAAACGTTAGAATTACTAGACAGTCTGTGCAAAGCATTAACAGTGCAACGACAGTATGTATTCGGATTGAAACATTTTTAATTTTACCTTTGAGACGTGATTGCTGTTAGCGGTCTCACAGACCGCTGCTTTTTTCAATTTTTACAAAGTTTAACTTGAAAATTTCAGTTTAACTATAAATACTTGTGAAAATTTGTTTGGTATGAAGTCTTAGTACTATAGATAGAAACTTCAGAATAGATGAATTATAAAAGTCCTGTATATAAAGTTTAGTACAGAAACAGTATCCTATGAGCTTTTATTCATCTTTAAATTAAGCGGTCTCAGAGACCGCTCACAGTAGTTATGCGACAATTTCTGTCACAGCAGTTAAGGGTTAATTCGCTCTCTACACGATGGTTAATAGTACGTATAACACTGTATTTTCAAAAAAGATATTTATCTATATGTGTTCACGATATTTTACTTTGAAGTTGTAAAATATTGTTTTCACTATATTATTGCAGCAGATAAAATTAATCATGTATTTTTTAAGATCTAGTCTATGGTTATGCAACCCACTATTGGGTCAGAACTCATAATTTGGGAACCGCTGGTTTAGGTTATAATTCATAATTTTATCGAAGATTAATTTCATAATTCATATCATAAAGTTATTGGAAGACATAACTATATATGTTTGGTCTATATGTAACATGTTCATACAAAAAATTAGTATGACAATATTATTTTAGTAAATATAAATGAAAGTTATAAAAATAATTTAACATTGGAAGGTCTAAACTTAGGATAATTTTAATTAAAATTTTTTGGCCCAACAATTTGAAATTTGGAGACTGTGTATAAACTTAATATTAGCATAAATATATTTTGTGAAAATTCGATAATTTAAATTCAAAATTAAGTATGTTCAGATTTCCCAAACCATAAACCATGGACACAATTTAAAAGTAAGCATTATTTGTAATCGACTGGTAACGGTATCATTTTTTATACGATGAAATACGGCAGATTTTCCCGGGTGCATTTATTTGTTTCTAGTATTTTACAGAAAATTGTTGTTAGAATAAATTGCAACACAATGATTCTGTAAATGCTTTTAGGTAGCTTTCAATACAAAAAGCTGCCTATTGCAGCCGTTCGGGGGAAAGCAATTACAAAAAATTTTGGTATATTTTCACCGACCATGAGCCCCAGACCCCAAAACCACCCTCCGTTCAAATGTTGATATATATATATCTGACATTTGTCATGCTGTAACTTTCTTATTTATAAACCGATTTGGATGCGACTGAGTAACCTATAGGACATACAAAGGTCTCGATCGAGTTCGTTGGACAACTTCAACCACCATTTTGTTTTAAAATGGCGATCAGTAAAATTTTTAATTTTTTTTTTTATTCAAAAAGATTTATAAAAAAATTATAAATTGAAAAAGTTGTTTCCGTTAAGTGTTAGACCGTGATACAAGGATTCCGGTACATTTTTTGTTTTGGCTATATCTTAAAAAATGGCTGAGGTATGGCAGTTTGAAATTCTAGAATGGCTGAGATTTTGAAACTATCTGATATTTGTTATGCTGCAACTCTCGTATTTATGAACCGATATGAATGTGATTTATCAAGTGTTCAGAACATACCAAGGTCTCGACCGAGTTCGTTGGCCAGCTTCATGAAACATCTTTTTTCAAAATGGCGGCCAGTTAAATTTTTTATTATTTTTTTAAAAATCAAAAAGATTTATGAAAAATTATAAATTGAAAGAGTTGTTTGAAACGATCTGATTTCTGTTATGCTGTAACTCTCATGGTGAAATTTGCATTCAAATTCAGCATTAACGAAAACCGGGATTGAATCGTCGGGTTCCAAGCATTTTAGCTTCGGGAGTTTGAGTAAAAGGAGTTGAATTTTTAAAAACATGGACTATGAAAGCTACATTTTATTCCCGGTACAAGCCGGAAGGACTTTTTGTACATGATCTGTTTAAAATCATTACACTGTTAAATCTGCAGCCATTATACACTTATTCAATCGTTTTTGTAAGTAACGTTTACTTAACCATAATATAAAGAGTTTTCATTGATGAGGTTCGATGAACATTACAGTTAAGTGCATTGTTAAAAATCTGCAGCCACTGTCTATTCATTGAGTCCGTGTTTATAGATAACGGTTACTTTACAATAATTCAGGGTTGTAAAAAACCCGGTTTTTTTTAACCCAGCCCGCGGGCAGCTACCCACTACAACCCTTATGGCTGTAAAAATCCCGGGTTTTTTTTTAAACCCAGCCCGGGCGGGTACCCAGGCAGCTACCCACTACAACCCTGCAATAATTTGAAGCGTTCTCATTGGCAAGAATAAATTTCAGTTATGTAATCGTTTTCTATAAAAACTCTCAAATGATTGGACAGTTTTATGCAGATTTTTAACAATATGTGCAGTGTTGTTTTAATTTCATAGAATATGTGCCTATTTTTTGTATGTCTGTTAAAAAAAGGTTATTTCTCACAAGGAAAATTAAAAAAAAATACTTTCCTGATCAAATAAAAAAAAAACTGCCTCCTACTCTATAGTTGTTTAGAGTAGACTTTTACCTTGAAATACAAAAAAGAATAGCTCAAATTCATAAGGGAATTTTTTATCAGATTTAATTTACTGTTAAAAGCATAGAAATAATGAAATGTAATCAACAGAAATCCTTCTTATATCATAGTATTTTATTGGACATAAGTCAATTTTTTTCATGAATAATTAAAACTCTCACATTTGTTTTCCACTATTCACAAAACATTGTTGGCAGATATCACTTGAAGGCATCGTAATTTGACATTTGATTTAAATATATTCGAAGCATTAAAATTTATATTACCAATAAAAGTGCTTAGTTTGAACATTATCTTATAATGTTTTGAGAAAGTTTGTCATTAAAAGCGGTTTAATAATTCTGTAATGGATTAAAGATTTAAAGCAGTGCTATTAGGGGACTCTGTATCCTTTATTTTACTAATAATGACGGAAATATCAATTTTCTAATTTTTCGTTTAAAATGTACTTATACATCTCTAGTATATTCTGTCAAAGTTAAGATCCCAGTATTATAAATATGTGAAAAAGGCTTTACGTTTCATCCATTTCTCGTAAAATGAATTAGAGTTGCAATCTTTAAATTTGTTTTTCTCAGCGATGATTTTTTACATTTTGCTATCTTTAAAAATCACCAGTTTCAATAGATATGTAAAAAAATGACATATATATAAGTTATTCTCGCGTTTACTTTATTTCATAATTTTGATTTAACTTCTTTGTAGTCCTAGATTAACTCCTGAAACGGATTTTATTCATTTTTTCGTTACATTATAGTTAGACCGGGAGGCGACAGCACAGACAATCACCTCATCGCGTTCACGGCTGAAATTCCAGAAT
Organism: Maratus michaelseni; assembly: GCA_963931845.1. Taxonomy (NCBI): domain Eukaryota; kingdom Metazoa; phylum Arthropoda; class Arachnida; order Araneae; family Salticidae; genus Maratus; species Maratus michaelseni. Next base: position 414,720,226 of record OZ007586.1, read on the forward strand.
TAGTTAAAACTCGGTTTGCATATTAAAACGCAATTGGTCTGCCAAGTCATATCTTGGTGGAAAACCATTTTAGGGTCATTTGCAGAGAGTCTCCTTATGATTTCAGCACTTCATTTGACCGAAAGAAGAGCCAGAGAGAGAGTCATGATGATTATTAATACTTCATTTTACCTGAAAAACCCTCCGAGTCAGGATTCTGGTTAACTCTTCATTTTTCAGAATAAGTGCACGTTTTCTTCCTGGAGGTCGTTTTATTGACGTACTTCTGATTTTTACCAGTAGGGGGCGAAGTTTTCAAAGTGGGAGGAAACAAACTTAGTTGGTTTAATTGTTTTTGATTGATATCTGTGCCAGTTTGTACAGAAGCTCGAGTGGAATTTCTTCCAGCAAACTGGCCACAGAAAGAAAAGAGAATTGCGCTTAGCTCATCATTTTTAACTCTTTCCAGCATAGTTGAAAAACGTTTATAAATTCAGTTTGTCTGGTCGTCTGTCTGTCCGTACTCTAACGCGCGTAAATATACTTCGATTTTCATAAAATTGATAAATGTTAATAAGATTTACTATGGCATGTTCCGTATTGAAAAAGAAGTTTGTAGCACTTCGCTACAGGGACACTCGAAAGAATGTTGTTACATTGTGTTTTAAGGGGGAAAATCTTTGGCAGTGTATTTTAATGATGTTAAACTATTTCAAATATATAAAATTGATATACATATCCGAAGTGCACTGCAAGATGCTTGCTATCAAATATGGCACGTGTAGCACTTATAGTTAGTTTACAGGGGTACTCAAAAGAATCCCGTTATATTATGGTCAATGGGGAAAATCGTTTGCGGTGCATTTTAATCCCGTTACACTATTACAAACATAATTAAATTAATATTAGTTTCTGACAGGTTTGTAGTGGGTAGCTGTTCGGGTACCCGCCCGGGCTGATATAGATATTTTTTGAACGGGTCTTTTTTTACAACCCTAAGGGTTGCAGTGGGTAGCTGCCCAGGTACCCGCCTAGGCTGAGTTTTTTACAACCCTGGTTTCTGAGATGCAATCAAACATGTTTTCTGTAGAATATCTATAGTAAAGCATTTATTATTCATTTACAAAGCCACGCAAAAATGGCCTACGAAGAAAAACTGTAGCATATTTTAATTTTTTTACACTATTTCAAATATAATGAAATTTATATACATTACTAATTTTTACTACAAGATATTTGTTGTGTAATATGATGTGCATAGAATTTATCGTTCATTTAGAGGACACACAAAATATTTCGGATACAGTACTGTATCCGAAGTACTGGCTATAAGAGAACTGCTCGAAGCGTGATTTCAGTTAGATATGCATTTTTAAAGTTTAACTACATTTTTTAATGCTATGTAGTGTGGTTAAATGGTATACATCATAATACAGGGCTACACAAAAGAATTCGTAGACATTACTGAGTATCAGCGTAAATTGTTTAAAGGAGATCGAATTATGCATTTTGAATGTGAACTACATTTAGTATACTAAGAGATGTTTGTAGCATATAAATGAAATCATGTACCACGCAAAGAACTAGATAGATAACCGCCCATATATGATAATTTCTGGAAGTGTGACTTCATTAGTTTTCAGAGTATATTGGCCTGAATTAAACGATAGCTTAATATGTGGAGAGTATAAAAATCTCAATTGAATATACAGCGCTGTACAAAATAATTCAAATATGTTTCCATCTATTGGTAGAAACAGATGAATGTGAATTTTCAACTGTTGTGTTTTCTTACAAAACAAAATTGTAGCATACTATATAGAGTATATACAAATTTATTGATCAGAGCTGCACAAAAGAATTTGATTACTTTTCTGTCAATGGACGTTAATTGCTGAAGTCTGGTTTTCAAATGTGTTATGCGCTTTCTAAAATGTTTACTTAGATATCTTATTTATCTTATTAAACAGCGAATATTTTTTAAAGTCTAATGGAAGTGAAGGAAAATGTTTCATTAATCAATGCTTAATGCAGGATTTTTCTTAGTTTCTCTTTTCAAGTGAAATAAACATTTTCAACCACATATTTTCTTTAATAAATAAAATTAAATAAGTACCATAGACAAACAAAACACATTTGAATAAATAAAATCTCCAATTCAAAATATATTCATTTCGCTTGAAAATAAAAAGCCCAAGGTTGGCAGATATGCTTTTAAGGGGCTATCACATTTTCACAAAAAATGACAAACGTCGAATATCTGATTTTTATCTTAAAATGAACCTTATCTCTAGAACATTGTTACCATATTTCTTGACGATCTGATACATAGTAAAAGAGATACGATTAATTTTAAGTATCTCTCTTTAATATATATTTAAATGTGTGTATATATATATATATATATATATATATATATATATATATTTGTAAATAAAATGTTAAACCTTTTGGCTATGATGTCTTACACTCACGCACTTTTTTTTTTTTTTTAATCGGTTATAAAAAGGAAAAAAGTCGCCAAATTTTAGGGATTTTTCCTTTAATATGGTAACCAGTCTATAGTTTTAAGTTATTGGTTTGGAGTCGGCTTGTAAATATCGCCAATCGAAAAGTCGCCAAATATTGGTGCATGAGTGTGACACATCTGTTCCAATCTTTTTTCTCATATTCGCTGTGTAATTAAAATGCTAAGTCTTTCACGATAATTCAGCAAATTGAAAAAAAAAAAAGGTATCCGCACACCTATGAAACGTCATTTTCAAGTAAAATATAGATTTTTCATTTTTGCAATAATATGAAAATCCGATCGTTTATCTTTCGAATTCTGCTTCAGCATTAGAAATCAAGTTACAGACGTTTTAAGTTACGTCTATTACAGCTTGCCGAAGATATTTACAACCGGAAATATCGTTCTGCAAACCGGAAGTAAGCCGAAATGTATGTTTACATTCTTTTACGAGATTTAGCATTTAATTTGGGGCCTCCGTGGCCGAGTGGTTAAGGCACCACGCCGCTAATCGCTTGCGAGCGTAGGAGGTTGTGGGTTCAATTCCCACTGGTTCCATTGCACACACACTTTGTGTGGAACCCCTAGGTTGTGTCTCTTGTGTTGTCATGTTTCCTTGTACTATCTCGTCAAGATTTATGTCATTGTTGAATTCATGTATGTGTTTATGAGAATAATAAAATAAATATATATGGATCATTCGAGACGACAGCCTTGTAGCTATAGGTCTCAAAGCCCACCTACCTTCAAAGTTCAAAGTTCAAAGTAGCATTTAATTTGGATTATATGTTCAAGAAAATACATGGAGTATATAATTAAACGTTTAAATAATAATTATTTTTATAGGAAGAACCGCCTCTAAAAGCTATTTTTAGCTTTTTCTCAAAATGAAGTTTTTCAGATTTTTACTGTACGCAAAACATCCTATAGTAAAAAATTATGCATGAAATGCTTTGAATTGATTTTTACTTATGTTTATTGAGGGAATAGACTACAATCATGATGGTATATTAACTAGTTTTACACTTACACTGGTATAAGTTAAAAAGTCGCAAGAGATTTTACGAATTTTTCATTACATTAGTAGGGGAAACCGGTACACACTGGACCTATGGGCACAGTGGACCACCCCCTAATATTTTATTTATTTTAAAAAAATTAAGCTTCTCTTCTATCTCAATAGACAACATCAATGGATTGATTATTTATAGCCTTCAGAGAACAGGTTTAACTCTGAACCATTTTATCCCGAGTGAACCATTTTATCCCGATTGGTTGTTTTGACTTTCTAAAAGTAAAATTTTTCATCATCATATTTTTCTTTTTTTAGTAATTAAAGGTTGTAGATAAATAAGATAAAACAGCTATTTTGCAAAGGTAAGTTACTTGTTTTTATTTAACTTTAAAGTTAATGTTTAGGAGATAGCTATAAACAATATCAATATGATTATTTATTGAACTTCTAACATGGGACACAGTGGACCACCCACTGCTGGGGCACAGTGGTCCACAATCCACTCTGCTCCTGTAATGTAGAATGTTCAAAATATATAATAATTGCATTTTTTGTATAAAGAAATATCATTTTAAAGCAGTTATTAACTGTAAAATAAAGAGAGAAAAAAAGAAAAGTAACAATTTATTTAACATAATATTTTGTTTTGAATTTACTGCCTTTGAAAAATATAACTGTAACCTAATTGGTGATGATTCTATTAAATTTCATTCATGAGATGCAAATTCTACGGAAATCAGTTTATTTTTCTAGAAACTGTAGGTGAATAGGTTGTTAATGTCAATAATTTCATAATGTTGCTTCTAGACCCCAAAAGTATTTCGGGAAAATTCCAGGCTCAATCTTACTCATAAATATTTTGGAATTTCGTTTGCAAATTTTAATGTGCTGATTTTTTGGTATTTATTAACTTTATCTAAATTGCAATTGTTCCTGTATTAATCTGTTATTTTCAAAATATTATAAATTGTGATTTTTTTCCCCCAGACTGTTACTTGTAAATTTATATTACTATGTTAATTTGGCAGTAAAGGGGAAATAAAGAAGAATTAGATTAATGAGAAATAGATTTATATTGTATTTCAGACAATACTTAATAGTGGTCTACTGTGCCCCGGTTGGTGGACCAGTGTACCCAGCTTCTGGGCACACTGGTCCACTTTACGAGTGTATATAAATATCTTATTTTTTTTTTTAAATATTGCAAACTATATTCTGAGAAAATTATCATGAATGTAAATAGGTTTAAGGAATATTCAAAAATATTTTCAAGCAGATCGGTCTGTCCATTAAAGAGAAATAAAATTTTAACTGAAAAGTGGTCGACTGTGTACCAGTCTACCCTACTTCTAGTGCCATAGCTTCTGCGATAGAGATACTATTATAATGTGGCTAGTCTATGTGCTAGAGAAAGTTATTCTATTTATTATGCAATTTACAAAATATGAATGCATTGACCTGATTTTGATTTATCATGTTTTGCACAAATATACATTTTTAACATAATTTTGACTATTTTCATTTTAAAAAAATATTTCTGTCTAATTTCTTTAATGTTTATGTATTTTTCAAAGTTTTAACTTAAATGTCATTAGAAAAAATTGGTATACAAAGAAAATTTTAAAAATTTCCAAAAATCACCTCCGAAGGTGTGCGGATAACTCAATGTATCGTTGGAGTTTGAGAGATAACCAAGTATAGATTTTTGGGTTGAATCCTCGAATAAGCGAGGAAGTTGGCGGTGTTGGATTTAGCGAGATGATAAATGAGGTTTTCTTGCTACCAGTTTGGGTCTTACATTTTTTCCACGCCTACGTTGTTTGATGTAGAAATTTGATTGGTTTACGAGTAAATTAAATCCCTTGGTCGGGTTGGTTGGTTTATTGTGTGCGGTAATGTCGGATTCATAGAGTTCGGAGGCCGCTACACGCATACGTTGTTTGATGTGGAAATTTGATTGGTGCATGGGTAAATAAATCGTTTGGTCGGATTGGTTGGTTTCTTGTATGCCGTAATGTTGGATTTATAGAGTTCGGATGTAAGCTACAGATACAGCATGCCGTAAAAACGTCTTGGAGTATGAAGCCGGTTTTTGCTCAAATCACTAGGCCCAAAGAAACACATGGAATAAAGGCTGAATTAGACAGCGATAGGTTTTCAAAGGAAGACTTTGTAAATATTCATAAAACGAAATAAAATCAAAGATTTAGTAAATTTTACGGCCACATTTTTCGATTTTTACATACTTTTACCAATATTTTCATTCAGATATTTAAATTTTTACAAACTTTTAGCAATATTTTCGTTCGGATTTTTCCGGTTTTACAAATTTTAAGCTATTTTTTGATCCGGATGTTTGTATTTAAAAAATATTTAGCTATTTTTTCCTCCGGATTTTTCCATTTTTACAAATTTTTAGCCATTTTTCCCTCCGGATTTTTCTTTTTTTTTTTACAAATTTTTAGCCATTTTTCCCTCCGGATTTTTGTATTTTTACAAATTTTTAGCCATTTTCCCCTCCGGATTTTTGTATTTTTACAAATTTTTAGCCATTTTTCCCTCCGGATTTTTGTATTTTTACAAATTTTAAGCTATTTTTTCCTCTGGATGTTTCCATTAAAATATATTTAGCTATTTTTTTCCTCCGGATTTTTCCATTTTTACAAATAAAGAACCCCCCCCCCAGGGCCTATATTCCTCGTGTTGGTAATCGGCCGTCATAAAATCAACCAACCAACCATTTTTACAAATTTTTAGCCATTTTTCCCTCCGGATTTTTGTATTTTTACAAATTTTTAACTATTTATTCCTCCGGATATTTTTATTTTTACAAATTTTTTGCTATTTTTTCATACGAATTTTTCAATTTTAACCTATTTTTTCATTTGCATTTTTCGTTTTTACTTTTTTTCCTCTGTATGAATTTCGTGCATTCTAGAGATTGCTGTACAGCGAGTTTCATGCGTCCAGTGACTTTTTCTTTCGTTTAATGTACGCGAAGCGTACATACACAAGTTACTGACCGCGGCTTGAATGAATTTCATGGATTCTAGAGATTGCTATGCAGCGAGTTTCATGCGTCCAGTGATGTTTGTTTTTGGTTAATGTACGCGAAGCGTACATACACAAGTTACTGACCGCGGCTTGAATGAATTTCGTGCATTCTAGAGATTGCTGTACAGCGAGTTTCATGCGTCCAGTGATGTTTTTTTTGGTTAATGTACGCGAAGCGTACATACATAAGTTACTGACCGCGGCTTGAATGAATTTCATGGATTCTAAAGATTGCTATGCAGCGAGTTTCATGAGTGCAGTGATGTTTTTTTTTCAGTTAATGTACGCGAAGCATACATACACAAGTTACTGACCGCGGCTTGAATGAATTTCATGGATTTTAGAGATTGCTATACAGCGAATTTTATGCGTCCAGTGATGTTTTTTTTCGGTTAATGTACGCGAAGCGTATATACACAAGTTACTGACCACGGCTTGAATGAATTTCATGCATTCCAGAGATCGTTGTACAGCGAGTTTCATGCGTCCAGTGATGTTTTTTCGGTTATGTACGCGAAGCGTTCATACATAAGTTTCTGACCGCGGCTTGAATGAATTTCGTGCATTCTAGAGATTGCTATACAGCGAGTTTTATGCGTCCTGTGATGTTTTTTTCGGTTAATGTACGCGAAGCGTACATACACAAGTTACTGACCGCGTTTGGAATGAATTTTATGCATTCTAGAGATTGCTATACAGCGAGTTTCATGCGTCCAGTGATGTTTTTTTTCGGTTAATGGACGCGAAGCGTACATACACAAGTTACTGACCACGGCTTGAATGAATTTAATGCATTCTAGAGATTACTGTACAGCGAGTTTCATGTGTCCAGTGTTGTTTTTTCGGTTAATGTACGCGAAGCGTTCATACATAAGTTTCTGACCGCGGCTTGAATGAATTTCGTGCATTCTAGAGATTGCTATACAGCGAGTTTTATGCATCCAGTGATGTTTTTTTCGGTTAATGTAGGCGAAGCGTACATACACAAGTTACTGACCGCGGCTGGAATGAATTTCATGCATTTTAGAGATTGCTATACAGCGAATTTCATGCGTCCAGTGATGTTTTTTTTCGGTTAATGTACGCGAAGCATAGTCAACCGCGTCTTGCATGCATTTCATGCATTAGAAAAATGAGGAATATCGAAATTTTCCCCAATTATAACGTGTGTGCTCTGATGCAAAGAATTGACTATTTACAGAGTTTTTATGAGAATTTCTTTCATGAAGTAAACGTTGATTTTATTCCGTTTTGTGACAATTTTCAAATTTTAAGCTATATTTTAGTCGATATTTTTTAATTGTTAAAGGTAATAAATTATTGAACTTAATATATATTTCAAAAAAATTCATAGAAAAAAATAGATAAAATTTGTAAAAATCTGGAAGAAAAAAGCTATAAATATGTAAAAATAGAAAAAACAAATGTGAAAAAATTGGATAAAAGTATGTAAAAATGGAAAAATCCGGAGGAAAAAATTCCCGAAAATTTGTAAAAATTGAAAAATGGAAAAATATGGTGGCAAAAAGTAGCTAAAAATTTTTAAAAGCGTGAAAAATCCGGAGCAAAAAAAGTAGCTAAAAATTTTTAAAAGCGGAAAAAATCCGGAGCAAAAAAAGTAGCTAAAAATTTTTAAAAGCGTGAAAAATCCGGAGCAAAAAAAGTAGCTAAAAATTTTTAAAAGCGTGAAAAATCCGGAGCAAAAAAAGTAGCTAAAAATTTTTAAAAGCGTGAAAAATCCGGAGCAAAAAAAGTAGCTAAAAATTTTTAAAAGCGTGAAAAATCCGGAGCAAAAAAAGTAGCTAAAAATTTTTAAAAGCGGGAAAAATCCGGAGCAAAAAAAGTAGCTAAAAATTTTTAAAAGCGGGAAAAATCCGGAGCAAAAAAAGTAGCTAAAAATTTTTAAAAGCGGAAAAAATCCGGAGCAAAAAAAGTAGCTAAAAATTTTTAAAAGCGGAAAAAATCCGGAGCAAAAAAAGTAGCTAAAAATTTTTAAAAGCGGAAAAAATCCGGAGCAAAAAAAGTAGCTAAAAATTTTTAAAAGCGGAAAAAATCCGGAGCAAAAAAAGTAGCTAAAAATTTTTAAAAGCGGAAAAAATCCGGAGCAAAAAAAGTAGCTAAAAATTTTTAAAAGCGGAAAAAATCCGGAGCAAAAAAAGTAGCTAAAAATTTTTAAAAGCGGAAAAAATCCGGAGCAAAAAAAGTAGCTAAAAATTTTTAAAAGCGGAAAAAATCCGGAGCAAAAAAAGTAGCTAAAAATTTTTAAAAGCGGAAAAAATCCGGAGCAAAAAAAGTAGCTAAAAATTTTTAAAAGCGGAAAAAATCCGGAGCAAAAAAAGTAGCTAAAAATTTTTAAAAGCGGAAAAAATCCGGAGCAAAAAAAGTAGCTAAAAATTTTTAAAAGCGGAAAAAATCCGGAGCAAAAAAAGTAGCTAAAAATTTTTAAAAGCGGAAAAAATCCGGAGCAAAAAAAGTAGCTAAAAATTTTTAAAAGCGGAAAAAATCCGGAGCAAAAAAAGTAGCTAAAAATTTTTAAAAGCGGAAAAAATCCGGAGCAAAAAAAGTAGCTAAAAATTTTTAAAAGCGGAAAAAATCCGGAGGAAAAAGTAGCTAAAAATTTGTAAAAATGGAAAAAAAAAACGAAGGAAAAACCGTTAAAAATTTATAAAACTGAAAAAAGTAAAAACATAGCTAAATATTTATAAAAATGAAAAAAAAAGTAAAAACAGTTAAATATTTATAAAAATGAAAAAAAAAGGAAAAACAGTTAAATATTTATAAAACTGAAAAAAAAATGTTAAAACATAGCAAACATTTGTAAAAATGCAGAGGAAAAAATAGCTAAAAATGAAAAAATCCAGAGAAAAATTATCTAAAATTTGTAAAAATGGAAAATACAGCTGAAAAATAGCTAAAAACTTGTAAAAACCAAAAATTCGAATGAAAAAATAGGTTAAAATTGAAAAATCCGGAGGAAAAAACAGGGTAGAACTTTTTTTTTTAATGGAAAAATCCGGAGGAAAATATTTGTAAAAATACAAATATCCGGAGGAATAAATAATTAAAAATTTGTAAAAATAGAAAAATTCGAAGAAAAAAATTTCTAAAAATTTGTAAAAATGGAAAAATACGGTGGAAAAAATAGCTAAATATTTTTTTTAAACGGAAACATCCGGCGGAAAAAGCTAAAAATTTGTAAAAATGGAAAAATCCGAACGAAAAAAATTGATATAAGTTTATAAAAATTGAAATAGTTGAAGGAAAATATTGGTAAAAGTATGTAAAAATCAAAAAATGTGGCGGTAAATTTTACTAAAACTTTGTAAATATTCTTAAAACGAAATAAAATCAATGTTTACTTCATGTTACGCACACGGTCTACTTCGTGAAAGAATTTTCTTGACGAAGTGTGTAAGTAATAAGTCGTCTGCCGAAGTCGTCTGCACGTGTTCTGATTAGGTAGAATTCGGAGGTTGCCGATTTCTCTGTTGGCGCGTCGTTCCTTGGCGTGCGTAAAAAAAAATCGCCAAATCGGGAAGCTCGGTTATTCAAGGATTTTTGAAATCTGAAATCTGTTTAAAAAAATCAAAATAAATGCGATTTTCATAGATTTATTCTATACACATCCATTTTTTCTTCCGATCTAATCTTTGTATCAAAATTCAGACACTTAGGTATGTAGAACAGAGTACCCTGAGCATAAGATCAAAACATTTATTTTTAAATACTAAAATTTGAAAAGAATATTTTAAAATTGTAAATTAAAAAAAAAATCTTTAATTATTAATTTATTAACAATTTACGGCCTTTTTTCTTTAATAATTTTGCTTTATTAAACATTATCCTAAAACTTTAATATAGGTGCCATTTACAGAAAACTTTGAAACAGAACTTAAACAAAAACAATTTTCAGATTTCGTATTTCAAATAACACATAAATCGTTTTTTCTAGGATACCGTAAGTCAGGCCTTTGCCCTGGACCGTGTACCAGTTTTAGATGAAATAATTGAATATAAATAATCTTAAAATGGTTTCTGGTTAATTATATTTCATAAAAACTTCCTAAAAGAAGACGAAAGATATCTAATTTTATTACTTTAATCAATGTGCCTTCCACGTTTTTTGCATTCTATTCTTCAAAAAAAAAAAAAAATACATGAACGAAAAATGAGGTTTCAAAGACAAAATATTTATTTAAAAAGGTATGTTTCTACATGCATTCTAAAGTTTCGAAAATGTTGGTTATTTGTAACAATAGATAGGGACTAATGAGGATTCTTTTTCATTCACTAAACTCTGCTGGATCCCAATAAAAGCGGACACTTTACATATTCACTTAAAATCTAATCTTAGAAGTCCTTTCAAGGAATTATCACCTGGAGGTGACAACGTGCGTTGGCGGGTCATTGAAATAAAATGAATCTTATGTTTAAACCCTTGAAGGGAGGTGGGACTTATATGCAACTCCCAACACTGGCACCAGAAGTTTGGAAATATATTTTGCTTCTATATCTTACGAGAAGAAAAGCTTTTACTTACTTTCAAACAAGATTATAAGTCCTGGTGTGAATCGATCATTTTAACATTTTAGCAACAGAATTATCTTTCCCCTGAAAGGGTTTACAAGAATAAACATTCGAATGTGTCCATTATTAGAAAACATTTACAATTTTTTTTAAAATCTGAATTTATTTACTGAATTTATTTAATGCAATAAAAAAATCAGTTTAACAATAATAAATAGTTGGATTTCGTTTTTAAAGCTAATATTTTAAAATGTGGATTAGTATAATACAATAAAATACATGGTAGTTGTTATAAAAACAACTTCATTCTTTTACAAATATGAATCAAAGGAAGAAGTAACGGGTCGACAAGTGTCGAGGAGCAAAAGAAATACCTTTCTCTGTCTTCTGATCTAAATATGCAAATGCGTCGAATAAGTAAAAAATCCGTCCCTTATTTCTTCGATTACATTTATGAAGTGCTTCAGACAACTGTTGCAGTGTTTTTGAAAAAATGCCGTGGACAAACATTCCACGCTTGTGAATCTCTACGCTAAAAGCTGCTGTTTTTATGCAAAGTGTTAATATGTGGTCTGTGGTTTCCACTTCTGATATAGTTGCAGAAGAAATCTCCTCAGAGATTACTTGCAAAGCATACTTAAATGACCGGAATACACGTTCCTCCTTTGTGTAAGCTGCTAGAAGTTCGTCGTACGTTACTGCTGGATCAAGACTTAATTTAGAAATAAATTGTCTAACGTTTTCGGTGAGCGGCGATTTGTTATGAATTGTGTATGTTACATAATTTGGAGGAACCCATGTTACTTTGTAGAGGTCACACATGTAAAATAAAAGGTCACGTACAAATACTTCGTGAAGATTGTTAATTATGTGCGATGGGAAGCTGTCAGTAGGTTGAATTGGTATTAACTCTGATATACTGTCTAAAATTGGTTGAAAAGTTCGTCCCGGCTTTGAAAGGTATTCATCAAACACTTCAGTCATTCCTGTTACACCAAAAGATAAGGCATCATGCATACCTCCTTCGTAAAATACAATGCAATTTAGAGCAGTTTGTATTATTTCCCAAAATAATAAATATACGTCATTTGCAATCAGAAGGTTAAAAACATTTTTATACCTACTCTTTAGATCCTCGGTATATTTTTCAAACGGTTCAGAATCTTCTTTATCCTTTCGACATCTAATGTACCAAAATAATTTCAATACTGCATATGTAAACCTTAATTCATTTCGTATATAATTGGAGATACCGGGATTCAAAGGCGATGTGGAATGAATCGCATAAGATGTTGTGTAACAAACTGGCAACCACGGCACTTTAAATTCTTGACTAAGCAAGAACATAAGATCATTCAGAAATACTTCATGAGGTCTGTTTCTTATATTGTCTAAAAGGTTACAACTGCACAAAGCATCAGCACAACACGGAAGCATATTTCTAGGTGCGTAATTAGAAGTTAATGAAATTTTAAGGCAGTCTTAGTTACGTTTGTTCCCTTACTGGATATTTGACGATGTAAATCCTAGTACCATTTGCTCTTAGGATTGTACTTAGTTGTGTCTAATGTGTTTGGTTGATTGGTTGTCAAACAGGATGACACATGGGGCGCATCAGAGGAGCTAAGCGAAGTTATCGATCTCACCAGCTACTTGCATCTCGATTATGCGAAGGTACAAAACCAAATTCCGATCCCATCTGATCCCATCATTCTTTGCCGGATGCGAAAATAGGATACGATCGTAATATATGTTACACACGGCCGGTGTATGACGTGTAAAACGTCACATGCAGCAGATCCGAGGCTAACGAAAAAGACAGGCTACCGCGGTGCATTCCACTTATCTTTTTTTACAGACCGCTAGAGTGACGTAATGCCAAAGCTTCACTAGATACAAGGCTTCACTAGATACCGGGCTTGCTCATTCATTATCATGACGTCACAAAAGGTGGCTGGCCGCGACCAGCGATGGGTGCAAAGCGACGAGCCCGTCATTTTGTGCCAATCGCTGTTGGTCTTTCATTTTGTCGTTTCGCTTTGTACCCATCGCTGGTAGCGGCCAGCCACCTTTTGTGACGTCATGATAATGAATGAGCAAGCCCGGTATCTAGTGTAGCCCTGCTAGAATCAGGGCTACACTACATACAGGGCTTTCTCATTCATTATCATGACTTTACAAATGGTGGCTGGCCGCGACCAGCGATTGGTACAAAGCGAAACGACAAAAGGAAAGACATAAGCAATTGGCACAAAACGATGGGCGCGTCGCTTTGTACCAATCGCTGGTCGCAGCCAGCCACCATTTGTTACGTCATGATAATGAATGAGCTAGCCCGGTGTGGAAAACGGCTATTCCAGAAATTATTTAAAAAGTGCTAAAAAATTGTAGCTGATAAATGTGCAACGATGCTGTACGATAATAGGGCGATCGCAGCGACATCTGCTAGCTCTTATCAACGTAACCATTGTATTGCAAAAATTTAGTAAATATCATATATATTTTGAACAGTTATAAGTTGATAATCCAGCAATGACAAATAAAATTGCAGAATATCTTTTAAGACGATAACTATATATCACCATTGCTAAATCTCTTCTGTAATAAACGGAAAAGATGATTTGTTTTTGCATGTATGTTCTTGAATGTATTTGAAAGTTTCATTGAAAAGAGCTAGCAGATGTCGTTCCGATCGACCTCTTATTATTCAGCTTCGTTGTACATTTATCGTATTAAAATTTTTAGTACTATTTTGTAGCCGTTTTCCACACTATTTATTCTAGGAACTGTAGCAAGACTAGGACAGGAATCCAGAGACATTTTTATTATTTTGGAAACGAAATTGACAATTTGAAGCATATATTTTACAAAACTTTCGAAAAGAGCAAAAATGTTACAAAATACAGTCAGATTTGGCAATCTCGTTTCCAAAATAGCGAAAAATCTACCTGTATGCTTGTCAAGAGAAGGTCAAATAAAAAACAAATTGAACAGAGATCAAGGTACTCAGATAGATTTTTCGTTGCATTCGAAACAAGATTGACCAGTCGGAAATCTGTATTCAGGAAGATTTTCGAAAAGAGAAAAAAATGTCGCAAAAATGCAAGCTTCGTATTTGTCAATCGTGTTTCGAAAATAATGAAAATAAATCTGGATCCCAGCTCAAGATACATTTTCACGCACTCAAAAATTTCAAAACATTGCTACTGTGGAAGGCATCCATAGAGATTTTTCGCTATTTTCGATACGAGATTAACAAATCTGGCGCCTGCATTTTTTGTAAATTTTGCGTCATTTTTTTATTTTTTTTGGTCAATTTAGCAAAATATAGATTTCTGATTTGGTCAATTTCGTTTCGAAAATATCGAAAAATCGATCTGCATCCCTGCCTTTATCATGGTGATCAGCGTTAATATTTTGTAATCATGTAAATTCACAAATTAATTGAACGCATTTTTCACCATTCTTATTACATGTTTTCAAAAGGACATTTTGTAGAGATTCAAATAGTATTCCCCAACTTTGAGAAACTAAATTAATTAATCAGAAACTTGTATTTTGCGAAATATTCTCAAAATTCAAAACTTTGCAAAATGAATACGTTGGATTGGTTAATTACATTTCGAAAAATTGAGAAAATATACTTGTATCCCAAGTTTTACTTGTGAAAATATTTTGAATTGTCACTCTTTTCAAAACGAGATATAAAGTTTCGTATTTAGAAATTAAAATAGTGCCAGGGCTACACTAGATACCGGGCTTGCTCATTCATTATCATGATATCACAAAAGGTGGCTGGCCGCTACCAGCGATTGGTACAAAGCGAAACGACAAAATGAAAGACCAACAGCGATTGGCACAAAACGACGGGTACGTCGCTTTGCACCAATCGCTGGTCGCGGCCAGCCACCTTTTGTGACGTCATGATAATGAATGAGCAAGCCCGGTATCTAGTGAAGCCTTGATAGTGCTCCATATTAAACGTTTATACGAGTATACGTATAATACGTATTATACGGGGTGCAGATTTCGGATACGTATGATACGACCAAGGTGGTTATACGTATTATACGAAACAGCATATACGGTACATCGTATATACTGATCTTACACCAGCAGTTAAACGTATAAACGTTTAAACGGTTTTCGTTCATTGCTTAAAATTTATGCCTTTCTCCTGCTGGTCTGCGGATCAGAGACTTTAAAAAACAGCCGCTGTGTCCTGTGCAGTCGGTACTTAAAAAAAAAAAGTCGGAATTTTTTTCCGTCAGTTTAGATTTTGTCCCACCCCACCGCTCAAATCTAAACTATTAATTATGAAATAATTTACTATAAAATGCTAACCTTTTATGAAATTACTAACCTTTCGCAGGGGCATCCGTGGCCGAGTGGTTAAGACACCATTCCGCTAATCGCTTGAGAGCGTAGGAGTCAGGTCGGCGGGTTCGACTCCCACCAGCTCCATTGCACAAACTTTGTGGAGCTCCCGGGTGTAACTCTCTGGTGTTGTAAATTTCCTTGTGGCTATCTCGTCCCTGTATACTGACGATGACTTATAAGCGGGAACTTGATGTCAAGCACACAAATCAGATGTATGTTCTCAATAAACAAACAAACAAAAATTACCTTTCGCATATCTGTAACACACGCACATAGCTTATTTTGATTTATAGCGTGGATATTTCTCCCAAAACATTAGTATTGCAGAACACAAACTTACATTGATTTCATATTTTATACTGACATTGATCAATGAAAACTCCTGGGAAGTTTCATAATGTTATTTTTATTTTAAAGCACCCCACGGAGGGCACTCCCCCCACCGGCCTATATCCCTAGTACAGATAATCGGACGTAACAAATAACTAACTAAACATAATTTTATTTTATTTAAGAATACGTTTTTCTATATTAAAAATATTTTGAAAATACGTTTTACAGAAAAAAAGAAAAGAGAAAGCAAGTCATTTTAAGCTTGCGTGATTGTGTTCTGAAACCTGCAGTGATGATTATTTGTTAGGCTATAAGTAATCGAAATTTTTAGGTACTAACACAAAAAAAGAAATTTGTCAAGATTAACAACAATTCCTAAAAAGCAATATCTTGTAATGCACATACACTTTGTATAAAAAATACCACGAGTGTCATGGTAAAAAAATGAAATTTAGTTATACATTAACACAGTGTAGAAAACATTAGCACCGTGGAAAGAACAACATTTGACCTCCCGCGCGCAATTTGAGTATACGCACACAAAAATAAATATATATTTACTTTTAATTACGAAAGAATATACATAATAAGGATTAACAATAAATCTGAAACGTGTATATTCTCCTTATTTTCACAAAAATTATTTTTACTTTCGTTATATATTTACAACAATCGTTTATAAGGAAAAATAACAAGATTCTATGTATGAAATATTTTATACAGATTGCTAAAGTAACGCCACCGATTTCCGACTTGTTCTCCGTTCAGTGACGTAACACTGATAAGATCGAGGCTAACGAAAAAAAAGGCTACCGCGGTGCTTTACGCGTATCTTTTTTTACAGACCGCCGGAGTCACGTGATGCTCGAATGCACCAATGCAGGTGTACGAAAAGAGCATCACGTCACTCTAGCGGTCTGTAAAAAAGGATAAGTGGAATGCACCGCGGTAGCCTGTCTTTTTCGTTAGCCTCGGATAAGATCAGGGCTACACTAGATACAGGGCTTGCTCATTCATTATCATGACGTCACAAAAGGTGGCTGGCCGCTACCAGCGATTGGTACAAAGCGAAACGACAAAATGAAAGACCAACAGCGATTGGCACAAAACGACGGGCTCGTCGCTTTGCATCAATCGCTGGTCGCGGCCAGCCACCTTTTGTGACGTCATGATAATGAATGAGCAAGCCCAGTATCTAGTGAAGCCTTGATAAGATCCATTGGCATTAAAAATAAATACGATGCTTGAAATATATGTATACTTGAATTAAACGTATACTTGAATTATACGTTTAAGGGATATACGCTTATACGTATCCGGATATGTTTAAACGCATATTTTAAGGTATACGTATTTCTTAAATACGTATTATACGTCTATACGTATATCGGTTAAACGTATAACTGTAATACGTATCGCATCGGGTGCACTAAATTAAAAAGAAGGCTTTTTGAAAAATGGTATCTTGAGTGAACACCATCCAATAGATAATGCCACGGCAACACTAGATACCGGGCTTGTTCATTCATTCTCATGATGTCACAAATAGTGGCTGGCCGCGACCAGCGATTGGTAAAAAGCGACGCGCCCATTGTTTCGTGCCAATCGCTGTATGTCTTTTGTCGCGACCTGCCACCATTTTTGACTTTAAGATAATGAATGAGCAAGCCCAGTATCTAGTGTAAGTGTACACTGTTAAAAATATCGTGAAAAATTACCTCTGTTTTTAAAGGCTCTCTATTTTCTGACAAATGAGAACTATCCAAGGGCGTTTATGTAGCATTCTCATTGGTCAGAAATTAGAGAGCCTTTAAAAACAGAGGTAAGTTTTCGTGATATTTTTAACAGTGTAGCATTGATAATGCCATAGGACTGAGAAAGCTGGATTGGATGACGCAGTTGTGCATCAGCCGACTTTTCAATGTGTACATATATTCACGTTGTTATACACTGGTGGACAAAATTTAAGCACCACTGTTGTTTTCAACGATTACAGTTAGAAATACGTCCCTAGAAACGTGTATAAATTTGCATCAATGCAGGATATATTCTGTTTCGTGAAACTGTGAGGTAAACTTTGAGACATGTTTTTCTTAAGACCCCTTGGGTATTGCCATGGCTACACTAGATACAGGGCTTGCTCATTCATTCGAGGCTAACGAAAAAGACAGGCTACCGCGGTGCATTCCACTTATCCTTTTTTACAGACCGCTAGAGTGACGTAATGCTCCTTTCGTACACATTCATTGGTGCATTCGAGCATCACGTGACTCCGGCGGTCTGTAAAAAAAGATATGCGTAAAGCACCGCGGTAGCCTTTCTTTTTCGTTAGCCTCGTCATTCATTAACATGACGTCACAAGAGGTGGCTGGCCGCGACGAAAGACATACAGTGATTGGCACAAAACGATGGGCGCGTCGCTTTGCACCAATCGCTGATCGCGGCCAGCCACTATTTGTGACGTTATCAGAATGAATGAGCAAGCCTGGTATCTAGTGTTGCCTTGGTATTGCGCTTTATGTCTTTCATTTATTTATATACTAACTATATTCTATCGATACACAAACGTTCAGCGCATTTTGTGACACCGACCTCGGAACCTCTCCTTGTAAGTACAGTCTGAGTAAAGGATGTCGCAACTCCCATATAGAGGCACGGCAAGGTTTAGGTTATAAAATTAGGACTTAATATCCAATCCTCACCGACCATTTCCGATATCGTTACTGCCTTTATGGGAATGAAATGGATGCAGTTTATTTATTGAAGTATGACGCAAATTTTGATAGGATCAAGGCTTCACTAGATACCGGGCTTGCTCATTCATTATCATGACGTCACAAAAGGTGGCTGGCCGCGACCAGCGATTGGTGCAAAGCGACGTACCCGTCGTTTTGTGCCAATCGCTGTTGGTCTTTCATTTTGTCGTTTCGCTTTGTACCAATCGCTGGTCGCGGCCAGCCACCTTTTGTGACGTCATGATAATGAATGAGCAAGCCCAGTATCTAGTGAAGCCTTGATAAGATCCATTGGCATTAAAAATAAATACGATGCTTGAAATATATGTATACTTGAATTAAACGTATACTTGAATTATACGTTTAAGGGATATACGCTTATACGTATCCGGATATGTTTAAACGCATATTTTAAGGTATACGTATTTCTTAAATACGTATTATACGTCTATACGTATATCGGTTAAACGTATAACTGTAATACGTATCGCATCGGGTGCACTAAATTAAAAAGAAGGCTTTTTGAAAAATGGTATCTTGAGTGAACACCATCCAATAGATAATGCTACGGCAACACTAGATACCGGGCTTGTTCATTCATTCTCATGATGTCACAAATAGTGGCTGGCCGCGACCAGCGATTGGTAAAAAGCGACGCGCCCATTGTTTCGTGCCAATCGCTGTATGTCTTTTGTCGCGACCTGCCACCATTTTTGACTTTAAGATAATGAATGAGCAAGCCCAGTATCTAGTGTAAGTGTACACTGTTAAAAATATCGTGAAAAATTACCTCTGTTTTTAAAGGCTCTCTATTTTCTGACAAATGAGAACTATCCAAGGGCGTTTATGTAGCATTCTCATTGGTCAGAAATTAGAGAGCCTTTAAAAACAGAGGTAAGTTTTCGTGATATTTTTAACAGTGTAGCATTGATAATGCCATAGGACTGAGAAAGCTGGATTGGATGACGCAGTTGTGCATCAGCCGACTTTTCAATGTGTACATATATTCACGTTGTTATACACTGGTGGACAAAATTTAAGCACCACTGTTGTTTTCAACGATTACAGTTAGAAATACGTCCCTAGAAACGTGTATAAATTTGCATCAATGCAGGATATATTCTGTTTCGTGAAACTGTGAGGTAAACTTTGAGACATGTTTTTCTTAAGACCCCTTGGGTATTGCCATGGCTACACTAGATACAGGGCTTGCTCATTCATTCGAGGCTAACGAAAAAGACAGGCTACCGCGGTGCATTCCACTTATCCTTTTTTACAGACCGCTAGAGTGACGTAATGCTCCTTTCGTACACATTCATTGGTGCATTCGAGCATCACGTGACTCCGGCGGTCTGTAAAAAAAGATATGCGTAAAGCACCGCGGTAGCCTTTCTTTTTCGTTAGCCTCGTCATTCATTAACATGACGTCACAAGAGGTGGCTGGCCGCGACGAAAGACATACAGTGATTGGCACAAAACGATGGGCGCGTCGCTTTGCACCAATCGCTGATCGCGGCCAGCCACTATTTGTGACGTTATCAGAATGAATGAGCAAGCCTGGTATCTAGTGTTGCCTTGGTATTGCGCTTTATGTCTTTCATTTATTTATATACTAACTATATTCTATCGATACACAAACGTTCAGCGCATTTTGTGACACCGACCTCGGAACCTCTCCTTGTAAGTACAGTCTGAGTAAAGGATGTCGCAACTCCCATATAGAGGCACGGCAAGGTTTAGGTTATAAAATTAGGACTTAATATCCAATCCTCACCGACTATTTCCGATATCGTTACTGCCTTTATGGGAATGAAATGGATGCAGTTTATTTATTGAAGTATGACGCAAATTTTGATAGGATCAAGGCTTCACTAGATACCGGGCTTGCTCATTCATTATCATGACGTCACAAAAGGTGGCTGGCCGCGACCAGCGATTGGTGCAAAGCGACGTACCCGTCGTTTTGTGCCAATCGCTGTTGGTCTTTCATTTTGTCGTTTCGCTTTGTACCAATCGCTGGTAGCGGCCAGCCACCTTTTGTGACGTCATGATAATGAATGAGCAAGCCCGGTATCTAGTGTAGCCCTGATAGGATCTTTCTGTTTGGTCTTCATGATTGAAGGGGGAGTATTTTTGGCTATAAATATGAAGGCACTTTACTGTGCACTCACATGTAGAGTTACTTTGCTGTGCACTGACATATGAAGGCAATTTGCCGTGGTCTGATGTAAGCAGGGTTACACCCGAGGCTAACGAAAAAGACACGCTACCGCGGTAGATTCCACTTATCTTTTTTTACAGACCGCTAGAGTGACGTGATGCTCTTTTCGTACACCTTCATTGGTGCATTCGAGCATCACATGACTCCCGCGGCCTGTAAAAAAAGATACGCGTAAAGCACCGCGGTAGCCTTTCTTTTTCGTTAGCCTCGGGTTACACCAGATACCGGGCTAGCTCATTCATTCGAGGCTAACGAAAAAGAAAGGCTATCGCGGTGCTTTACGCATATCTTTTTCTATAGACCGCGAGAGTCACGTGATGCTCGAAAGCACTAATGCGGGTGTACGAAAAGAGCAACACGTCACTCTAGCGGTCTGTAAAAAAGATAAAAGAGACATGCGCCGCAGGCGCCCCGGTGCAGGACGCACCGCACACATTCGACCACCGTTCCCAGGTCCTGAGAGACCTTTACTGCGCCAGTAGCTTTGTCTCGCTACGGCGCTACGGCCGGCCAGAGAGCCGCACCTCAATGCGAACCCTCTAACCTAGTACCCACAGTTCGATGACATAGGTCGCTAGGACAGTAACCCCACTCTGGGGAAACTCCCCACAGGACGAACCCGTGGCAAATTGAAGAAGGCCACCCGCCGACCCCGTCGCCGAAACCCCATTTGGGGAAACGGTTCCAGGTCGTCGTGCTTCCGCGACAACTTTTACTTTCCCACAGAGGTCGAACGTTGACATGTTATGTAAACAAGCAACTAGCCTCTTCTCCGTGAGGTTCACATATCATACACTACTACATATATATAACTACTACAAATAAATACAACTACACATATATCACTATAAAATGAGCAGTCCTTCTCCAAGGATATACCCGCGAGGCATCGAGATCCAAGCGACCCGGTATCTCTTGGGAGGTCACGCTCAGAAATTACATGTAACACAACTACATATATATCACTACAAAAAGCAGTCCTTCTCCAAGGAGATACCGCGAGGCATCGAGATCCAAGCGACACGGTATCCCTTGGGAGGTCACGCTCAAAATGGAGAAGAAAGATCCGGACTCTGAGGGACGTGGACCCCCTCAAGCGCGCTAAAGGAGCGGACCCGGCAGAGATCCTTCCAGAGATCGATGCCTGCTTACGAGACAAGTCTCAAGCCTGCGTACTTGCACCTCCGCCTCTCGCACCGCGGGGACTACGGGCGATCGGCGGTGCGTTCAACTGCGGTCTTTCACCGCGAAGAGCTCGGTAATTGCGGCCAGCTCTTCGGCGACAAAGGTTTCGATCTAATGTACGCATTAGGAGCCGGTGAATTATCAGCCGAACTCCTTTCCTTGCGTAGCCGTCTAGGCAGAGATCGCATGGCGTTCGCGTCCTAAAGTCGCGGGGAAAGTGTAAAAAAAAAAGATAAGTGGAATGCACCGCGGTAGCCTGTCTTTTTCGTTAGCCTCGTCATTCATTATCATGACGTCACGTATGGTGGCTGGCCGCGACCAGCGATTGGTACAAAGCGACGCGCCCATCGTTTTGTGCCAATTGCTGTATGTCTTTCCTTTTGTCGTTTCGCTTTGTACCAATCGCTGGTCGCGGCCAGCCAACATTTGTGATGTAATGATAATGAATGAGCCAGCCCGGTATCTAGTGTAGGCCTGATGTAAGACGCGACCTACGTTATACACGCGCGACCTGCGTTATACATGGCCGGTGCATGACGTTTAAAACGTCACATGTAGTGGATCATTTTTACAAGGTGATTGGTGAAAAACGGGGGGCGCGTCGCTTTACACCAATCACCGTGTAAAAATGATCCACTACATGTGACGTTTTAAACGTCATGCACCGGCCGTGTATAACGTAGGTCGCGGTATAACGTAGGTCACGTGTAAGGACATTTTATAGATGGATTGTCAGATTTTCAACATCCACTTCCGATGTCCGTAGGTATTGATGTGGACCTTCAGGTTTGCTTGATGCGATAACTTTCCGAAGTGCAAGATTTTGCTTTCAGAAGTTACCGCATCCAGAAATATTGAAGATTTCCATTGATACCAGCCTACGTCGGAAGTGGGTATCAAAAAGCTGAAAATCCAACAGTAAAGTGCCCTTATACACCAGAGTGCAGCAAAGTGTCCTTATACATCAAAATAAAGCAAAGTGCCTCCATATGTCAGTACACATTATAGTGTCTCCATATGTCTGTGCATAAGTAAAGTGCTTTCCTATGTGTAGCGGCAGTGTGTTAGGTTATAAGTTTCGGACTGAACATCCAATCACTGTCGTTTATTTCCGATGCCCGTTAATGAATGAGGATAAGGAGCCTTGATAAAAGAGTGGCAATATACGGGCTATAAAGATTGATTGATTGAGTTGATTCTGGACAAAAACTAATCGCCAAACATTAACCGCTTTTGTAATGTTTTGTTTTTCAGTTGAGTGTAGTGAGTTCTTATGTCGATAGTTTATTCATGGTTTAATAATTTTATGTCTCAAGATGAAAGGATCTCTTGTGTTTGTTTACTTTAATGGAATGAGATATTAGGCTGACAACCTAATTTCAGCTGAAGTTATCTTTGAATATAAAAATATTTGAATTTAACGCATCTCTCAAACATTTTGTTTTAATGATGTTTCTAAAAATGTACAATTTATGCAGTTTTATTCGAAAAAATAATTTTGAGTAAAAATGACCGTCTGGCGTATGAAAAGCGAAAGCGTCAGTCCGTAATTGTTTATGACAATCACAGGACTTGCGCTTTTATTATATATATTTGAATGCAAGAATAAATATATATATTTCAAACTGAGATTAACTAACATGTTTCTTTTTCTATCAATATTTTAAACAATTAATCCACAAAATAATTTTCTTTCAGACTACTCGAACTTCATGTATTCGTATTTCTTTTAATAATTTCTTTATATTATTTCTTTAAACCTGTAAACCATTAATTTCTCGAAATAAACCTATTTTAAACGTTTTTATCTTTTATTTTAAAGTAAAAATCAATGTACAAATTATGATATATAAGGCAGTATGAAGGTAAAATTAAGGATAAAATTATTCATTAATGATGGTCGTAATATCGTTAGTGATTTATAAGAGCGATTTGTCAGCCTCGTGAATATCCTTTGCATTAAGAATTCAATAAAGTCATTTTTGTGCAACAATGGGATGCGACTCGAAACAAAAAGTGAATATACTTTCTCGCATTCAAATTTTCTTGAACGAATCAATAATAATTGTAATGAAGATGCAACGAAAATCATTACTACCTGAAAAATAACCTTCAAAATTAAATGAAAATAAATTCCTTGGAATTTAGAAAACAAATTTCATGCACCAAATATAAATGTATAATAATTAAATATATTTTGGTGTTTTGAATCATGAATAAAAGGATATTTAGCAAAGTTTATTTTCAATTAACAAGCGTCACAAATAATGATGTATTTGCTTATTCCTATTTTGTATTGACGTATGCAGCAAACTAAAAGTATATCTATATAATAGTTTGTTTCAAATATTAAGTTACAACCAAAAATGCTTAATTAAATAACAATAAAAAATAAAACAAAAGAACAATATTTATTTATTTGATTCCATAAAATCGTTTGAAAAAATCATATCAAAATATATAAATATTTACATTATTATGACTTTGATAAAAAAGCATAAAAATCCATAACTATACAGTGTCTCAAAAGTTTATGCGCAATAAAAAATATCATGTAACACTTAATATTAATTCATAATAATGCGTTTCACACTAAATAATAATAATTATAATTATAATAATACAATCATGTCATTATCGGTGTCATAGAATACTTTTTACGGCGACTTGTATTTCCTTATTAGGGCAATATTGTTTGCAGTTTTGTGAATTTTGCAGATTAAGCTACCCGAATTATTCAACATAGGTTTCTAAGTCGGGGCTTAAAGCTGACCAATGAATGTGAATACTTGAAAAATTTGTACGCGGAAATGTGAGATTTCTTACTATGTGATTTACGGATATGACGTGCTGAAATCTTTACCCAGTATTACCCCTTTCCTGTAGGAGGTTGTCAAACTGTAGTACATGTTTCTTCTGTATTTCTTGATACTTTGTTGAATTTTGTTTTATATAGAGCAACACCATGCAGTTTTGGCCATTAAAGCCAATCGCCTTTTTGTCTTTTAAACTTTACTTCTATTTCTGAAGGTCATGCCAATAACAATTCCAGCTGCTGAATAATACTGCGATCTGCTTCTTCAAGTATGATGTGTACTTCCTAGACCAATGAGTTCTGGCCATTTTGTGGTGCAATTTTAGGCGCGTTTTGCGACATATTTTCTGTAAAACAAAGTTATTTCATTCCGTGATACGTCATTCCGTTCTTTGACACATTTACACCAATAATATTTTTAACATATCTTATGATATTTTTCTTATACCAATCTTCCAATTTGTCAATAATTCTCAACACGCGTTGTACAAGGCCGTCCGCATCTTCCGTTTTGATCAAAATCATTATTTTTAGCAAGAACTCTCGCTTTGAACAGTTTAAAATCGTAAAAAATTCTGTAAAAGCATTTCTTTCCATTTCAACTTTCACTCAAAAAAAAAAATTTGAAGTTTTCTGTTTCGTGAATTTCGCAGCCTTTGGCATTTTAAATAAGAAATGGAAATTGAATATCTGCTTCTATACTACTTAAGGAAAAAGGCATTTCAACCAACGAATTCAGAATTTCTTAATAGTTGCATACAATGCGTAAACGTTTGAGACTCTGGTTTTAAAATGAAAATCGAAAAAAACGTCATTTTTAAATAAAAAGATTTTAGTAGCCAATGAATTTTTTATTTTAATTAATTTCAACTATACTTTGATTATTTACTTTGAAATTATTTCGTATATTTCTTATTTCAATTTCAATACTATTTTTAGTATGATCTTAAACTTTTGAGACGGATTGTATACAGATAAAAAAGGATAAAATAATACTTGCTTAAATCTCTTTCAACAGGTAACCAAAAGTGTTCGAGTGGTTCTGTATGTAAAAATCAAAGAAAAACCAATTTTTTTAGCAATGAATCCAGTCGTCTAAGTAATATTCCTTCCAAACAGTCAGTTGTTTCTAAAACATGACACTGGATTATAAATCTCCATTTTATGAAATGTTTTATAGCTAAAAGCCACATTTTCTAATTCATGTTTTCAATTTGTTTATGAACTTTTTGTTTTATATATATACACGTGCTTCGGAAAAATGATTAGAAAACTTAAGAGGTGATAGAGCACACTACAGCAACATATTTTTTTTATAGGAATCCAAAATCTAAATCCATTTATTCATTCAAAAATACAGAGTGTTATATTTTCAATCAAATTTTCGTTTGCAAGTTTTGGAATAGCACAGCTATTTTATTGAAACTTCAACGGACTTGCCTTGCTTTCTGTGAAATTCTAAGACATCACAGAACGTGCTAGTAATGCACAGTAATTTGGTAAATGACACCATATGTAGTGGCAATTACTTTCCAAAATATGGAGCTTCTAGTTCGGTGCTGTTTGGCTGCGGATAATAGCCACTTCGAACACTTCTTCATTTTTTTTAAGGTTATTAAAAAAAGAAGAGGTATATTGGAGTGAGAATTCCTGTATTTTTCATTCAATAAATAAATTGCAACCCTCTTTTCTTATAGAGAACAATTTTGCTGTATTGTGTTCTACTACTTTGTAAAGTTTGTAACCGGTACTGACAGTTTCTATACTATATCGATCTCTACTTCCGAAGAAAGGTAATACTCGTTTGGTGAAATAGTGGAAATATTCACCGAATGTTTCAGAGTCTTCCGTCTTAAAAAAACGTTTTAACGTCTACCGCGCATTTCTGTGCTTAGCTTTCACAAATTTCTCACTATACAAAAATATAATGAAATAATGTCTAAAATATTTGGAAATTCCTCACGTGTATTTGAATAGTTTATGTTCAAATTATTAATCGCCAAGAGAATATCTTAAAAACACTTTAGTTAGTTCTTTCTTTCATCATTTTTTCTTTAAATGCTATACATATCTTGCGACATATCTCTCTATCTTTCGACCTGAGTTTAAACTCATGCAGTAAGCATGGTAGTCAGCAGGAAAGTACCGTTACTGCAGGGAAAATGTTTTATATTATCTTAGAATTTAAATTTTCCTTCATTTTATCAATATGTTTACTTAAAAGAAATTATAAAAGCGTCAGAAAAACGTATACATACACTGTTTAACGTGTCTTAACTTTCTAATTTTTCTTTCTTTTCAAAGTGTAATTAACCGGAAATAATGAGTGGACAAAGAGTAACTTTAGAAAAAAGAAAATTTATTTTAAAATACAATTGTAAGTATGAAAATGCAGCAGAATTACAAAAACAATATAGCAGGGAGTTTCGGGCAGATCCACCTATGCAACTTACAATTCATCGGATAAAAGATAAGTTTGATACAAATGGATGTTCATAGACAACGTTCCGGAACCGCGATTGAGCAAGAATTTGCCGCAACACCAAATGAAATGTTTGTGAATCAATAGCCCACCGTTATAAGAAATGTATTGACCAGAACTGTAATACTTTTGAACATCTGAGGTAGGAGGAAAAGTTATACATTTTATGTAGATTCTTTTGCAAGTTAAATATTAATTATATGTGAATAAAAACTGGAGTTATAATCATTCAAACTGTGTAAACATATTTCTGGCGCACCCTGTATATAAATATTTACGCACTCCTCATTTAGAATAAAAATTAACAAAAATGTTGCTGAAAGAATTTGTATATCTTGTAATTATTTAGAATAAATTTTCAACGTCGAATGAGATATATAGTGAAAATACATCCTTTAACTACTTACCAGTGTTACCCAGTTCGGGAAATTCAAACGAGCAATATTTGTGGTTATTCAAATGCAATTTAATTTATGGTGTTTATGATTGTTTTCCGGGAATTGAGTTCGTTTCCCTTTCGAATAGACTTTTAAAGATACCATACCTTATTTTCATATTATTCTTATTATATTTGAAAGTGTTGGACTTGTGACACTGTTGTTGGGTTAAAACTATTAATGGGACTCACTACGTCGGAGATTTTTTAAAGTTATGTTTTAATTTCTATTTATCGGTTTACGTAAGATATTTTATAAAATATGATATATTTTTAAAGCATGATTGTTAATACTACATTTTTCTTAAAAATTGAGTAATTTCAAGAAAATTTTAGCGATATTTGATCAAAATGGCTAACACTTTCTGAAATTTTAAATGTGCCAGAGAGTCGAGGTCGTATGACCTAATACATAGGAGCTAAAAACGCACAAAATGCTTGGTTAAAACAGGAAAATTGCTTTAAATATATCATTCATAGGAACTCTGACAAAACTCCAACCCACAGCGATGTGACTGCTATAGCTGCCTCTGAATGGGACAGTTTCAGTTTATTTATACATATAATAATATTCCTAAATCTGAATTATATAAAGAAAATTTTAAATTGAAAATAAATACCGTTTTATGTGTACCATGCTATATTATTTTTCAAACGAATGCATCCATAAATAGAAATATGTTAAATCTACATCAAGTATTTTAGTTAATTTCATTAACAACAACATCTAAACTATTCAGTGAATTTTTCCTTAAATTACTCTAATTATTACTGGATATAGCATGATAAATATGGGGATTTCTTTTAAAAACAAAAATCGGAGACAAATTCGGTTTACGTGTAAAGTTATCTCAATTAGCAGAATATTTACTAAAAATACTGTCCGAATTTCTAATTGATGTGAAAATGGATTGGGAAACATAAAAGTTTGAATAACCGGACTCGCATTAAATTAATCAACCTTAGTCGATAACTAATATTCGAACATAGGCAATGAACGTAAGCTGCTCTCCTGAGGTATCTGCAAGATACTACCTATGTGTAACATTTGTATATGCCTATCAAAATTTATTCTTCAATTTCGTATTTAATAAACTTGTGAATACTATACAAGTGTTGTCACTCGGAAGAATTTGGCCCGTCGCCGTTCCTATTTACAGATTTATTCTTATCACGATACATTTCATGCTGTTCATTTACAGTTTTATACACAATATTTCAAAGATACTTAAAAATATTAATAATGGAAAACATGAGTATTTGCAATTGTAGAATTCAAATACATTTCCAGTTTAATACGTATATATTTTATTAATTTCAGTCAAAGTACCTGTAACGTATTTTTAGAAGAAACTAAGATAATTAAGCTAATAAGGAAAGATAGCAAAATTTTGACTTTGATGAATAATTTTGAAAACACTTTGATATTTTACAAACTTTGATAATTTGAACATCCTACCTAGGTAGAAAAAATTCCGTATGAAATATCGGCTGATATGCACAAACAAAAAAATTTTAGCTGATTGAATTTTTCGGTACTTTAGATCTTTTATCAGCTAGAAAGACCGCACTATGCTCGGTTAAAATAAGCTTTGTATTCAACTTAATATAACAATACCCGTAAGGCATGGTGACGTCACGGCGACGTCACTGTGAAGTCACACTGTGACTTTGTGACCGTCGTCGTGACGTCACGTGACGTCGATGTGAAGTCATTGTGACGTAAATGCGAGGTCGTTATGGCCGTTTTCAAGGCTTTCTGTGACCTCACAATGTGACTACTTTGTGAAGTCACCGTGCGACTTAAATGTGAAAAATGTGTCGAATCTGCATCGGATAGGGTGACCAGATTTTACCCGAATCCTATACGGATTGTTCGGATCAAAATTTTTGTATGGTTCAAGTTTGTGACGTTTGTGACGACACTGCACCGGGTCGGGTGACCAGATTTTACCCGAATCCAATCCAGAAACTTCGGATCGATCTTTTTGGATTTGTTTGGTTACAGAATAGATTTGGATTAGTTGTCGTGTGACCTGATTTTCGTGAACCCGATCTGACCCGAGTCGGGTATAATGTTTTTACTGTAAGTCTTGTTTGGAATAGAATCTTGCATACGACCGAGTAACCAGATTTTATCAGAAATTGTGTTACGATACAATTTCTGATGTCGGCTCGGATCTAGAGTCATACACGAATCCGGTTATATACTTCTTGAACATGATTGAATGTCAACTTGAACATAAATTATGGTTGACTGAAGCTATATTTTGATTCAACCCGTATTCTTACCCTAACCCAGCAACAACAACAACAAAAAATCTGTAAGCCCACAACCCGACCGAACCTGATAAATGATTCCGCATAGATTCAGATAACAAGATTTCACCAAATACGGATAATATCATTTTTATTGATGCAACTCGTATTCAAATTAAAACTTTGCATCTGATTGAGAAACCGGTTAACACGAAACTTTCTGACACATTTATGAACAAACTTTTAAACGCATGGCACTTGCATGCCTGATTATTAAAGCTATTTGAAATGAATAGCGTTTTCCATTTTTAGATAAATTTAATACTTAAGATCAATGTCGGTCACGTTTTACCCGTTTCTGACGCTGCGCGTCGGAAATTTGGTTCAAAACACCGACTTTGATAGTGTTTTCTGAAATATCATCTGCCGTTACCAAAAAATGGATAACGCCATTCGATTATATATAGATTCTGAATAAGAACACCTGCCAATTTCATGTATTTCCGAATAAAAATGAATTCAGAAATATGCCAGAAATTAGCTATTTTGTATTTGAGAACAACTTTAAAGAAAATATAAGTACACATTTTCAAATAAGAATTCTGAAAAAATTATATTAGGAATCAATTTAAATAATAGATATACCTATTGTGCGATATTATTAAATAATAAACATTGTATCAAGCAGTAAAACAGTTTTCGTTGTAAATGAAATATAGAACTTAAGATCATAAATGCCAAAAAAAAAAATTATATATTTTTTTTCTTTACAAATTATTTTATTTATAGTTTTTGATAGAATACTAAATGCAGAACTTAAATATAAATTTTTACAGTAAAAACATTCGATAACACAGCTCGAAAAATTACCTTAACTAAACAGTTATTTTATTGTTTCATAAATATTTATTATTTTTGTGCATCTAACATTGACATATCTCGACAAATAAATTATTCAATGCATTAAATTGTCACTTTTTTTTTCAAATATACCGGAAAATTATTTCTGGAAACCTACACTAGCAACGAAATTATTAAATTGTAAATCAAATATTAATAGTTTTAAAAATTGCAATGTTTTTAATTATAATGAATAACTATGAAAATTGAACTAAGAAACGCAAAATATTAAATAAATTCCTCATTTTATATAACACTTTACATTTAGAATACATATTCTTAGTAAATACAGTTTTTCCAAACAATCTATTTTAAAAAATATAAAACATTAAAGATAAAATTTAATACAAGTGATTTTTTAAAAGAAAATTTAAACATTTTAACTTTTAAATAATGCACTATTAAATGTACTAGTACTAAACATGCACTATTAACAAAACTGCGAAGACATTAAAAGTTACCTGCTGTTCTATAGATAAAGGGGTTATGATGGAATGCTCCTTATCTGCTTCCCTTTCATTGAAAAATTAGAATG
Source organism: Maratus michaelseni (assembly GCA_963931845.1). Taxonomy (NCBI): domain Eukaryota; kingdom Metazoa; phylum Arthropoda; class Arachnida; order Araneae; family Salticidae; genus Maratus; species Maratus michaelseni. Next base: position 414,751,591 of record OZ007586.1, read on the forward strand.
TAAATCCACTACAATAATTTTCAAATTATTCCAGCAGAAGCGATGTGTTCATAGATCTGAGAAATCAAATATCACCCAGGCCTTATGAACACACCCGGCTAGACACAATGAGATGTTAAAATGGATGGTTTAGTTTAAAATGGAGATTGTTCACTTTAAAACGTTAATTTACTTACACAGTATAAATCTACAAACTTCAAAGAACCCAACACACGCTAATAGCTTCGAATGAGAAAAAGTCGTCTGCCTTCAATATGCGCGCGCAGCATTGTTTAAACACAACAAAATAACAGCTAGCAGATGTTTCCAACTTTTACCGCAAATGATATAGGAAGAAAATGATTTAAATAAAGACATTTCAAAACCTTTATAATTTATATGGCTGAAAAATGAACTTCTAATGATGCTATAATATTCTTTTTTTATATGAGAGAGTTTTGTATTCTTAAAAATAAGCTGTTAAAATTTACATTTTTATATATTTTTTAATCCATTGCATTTGCTTTAGACGTCAAAAGTAAAGATAAATTTTAAATAATAATTTATTTAGTAGGCTTTATAAAGTAATTTCGATATAAATTTAAATTGCAATCAAATTTTCTAAGTACAAATTTTTCATTTTTTACACTCTATCGAAAAGAGCAATATATTTAATAGAGGTGACATCTTACTAAGCACTGACCAGTTTTGGATAAATTGCTATAGGAATGACATATACTTTATAACATGTTTTTAATTCATTTTTGCTCGGAAATACACGAAATTGGCTCGTGTTTTGTTCAGAAACTATGTTATTGAAAAACCTTTTCCATTTTTTGTTAAAAGCAGAAGATCTTTCAGAAAAGAATGTCAAAGTCGGCGTTTTGATTTGAATATCCGACGTGACAGTGAAAGACAGGAGAAAAACTGGTCGTCACGTGACACGAATTGCTTATAACTCGATAAATAACTAAATTTCTATTTAAGGATTTTTACCTTTGTATTATATAGTATATTTTGTTAAATTTCATGAAAATGGTAATGAAAATTGTAAAAAAATATCTGCCTCATATATGTAGACAGATATTTATTTATTATTTTATTTTGGAAATACTCAATATATTTAAATAGTGTGTGACAATATTTTTATTAATGATTTAGGTACATGACATAATTCAAATCTATATTTTATGAGTTTTTTTTTTTCAAATTCACTCTCCGATCACACCGTGAAGTCACAGAGTGTTGGCATTTTGGTCATAGATTTTACGTGACTTATGTGACTTGCAGTGACGTCATTGCAACGTCACAAAAATTTTTAAAACTGTCAAAATTAATTTTCTTTATGTTATAAGATGTTCTAAAGTTTATTTTAAGTTTTCTTTAGATCTCCAAGACGTTCACATTTTGGTCACAGTGTGACGTTACAAAGTGGTGGAATTTTGGTCACAGATGTGACGTGACGTACGTGACTCACATTGACGTCACAATGACGTCACTGTGACTGTGCATGCTATGCGGGTAAATTCTCTGTACAACATATGAATCGTGATTGGTTGAATTGTTTTTTCGAGAACGTTCTGTGGGCGCTGATTGGTTGGTTCATGTATATCGGCTCCAATTGAGGATATCTAGACAATTCCTTAAGATTTTAAAAGTCAATTTTTTCCCGAATGTCGACAAAAATTTGGCAAAAAGTTGAAAACTTGGCGAAATTCTTTGATTTTGCGCCAAGCATATGTTTCTGCATTGGTAATCTTGAAAGTCAAATTTCGCGCCAAATCTCACCAAGGTAGCCAACATTTCGCCAAATTTGGTGATCTTTGGCGAAATGTTGCCAAATATGCGACTTCGTTCATTGCCTTCTGTTCAACAACTTAATAACTGTTTAAACCTTCATACATTCATATTGAAATGCATTGACCCGTAATGACCCCAAAATGCCCACTAAGCAAATTTTCTCGAACATGTGACCTTGCCCAATGGTCTTCTCGCATTACCGAAACGGTAGAATACAAAATTTCGTCAAAATCGTTATAACAGTTTTTTAGATAAAATTAGCTTCACTCTGACCCATAGTAACCCACTAATCGAATATTCTCAAACATGTAACGTATCTCAATGGTCTTCTCGTAATCCAAAACAGTAGGATACAAAATCGTTTCAGCCTTTTTTACATAAAATTTGTTTGACCCTGACACGTAGTGTCCCGTGCCCGAAAACGGACAGACCTGTAGGGACTCATAATGACCCACTAATAAAATATTCTCGAACATCTGACCCAGCCCAATGGTCTTCTCGTAATCCAAAATGGTAGGATACAAAATTTAGTCAAAATCGTTACAGCCGCTTTTTAGATAAAATTAGCTTGACTAGCAGTGACTCAAAAATGGTCCACTGATAAAATTATCTCGAACATGTGACCTAGCCCAATGGTCTTCTCTGCTAACTATCGCGTAGAGGGGTCCTTCCCTGACAGCGCCAGCTTATATATGATCTGGTCTTTAACCATAGTTTGTATTTTCCTAAACTTTCAATCCCGCCCCTTGTCGCGTTTAACGGCTTGTCCACCTTCAGCAGAAAATTGTAATTTTTTTCTTTTTTTAAAAAACCATAATAAAGGAGACCGGGAGAGACACTATGCTCTACAGACTTGTACCAGTCTTAGGAGTCCCTTTTAGGTTATCAAATCAAATCTAATGGTCTTCTCGTGCTCGAAAATGGTAGGATACAAAATTTAGTTAAAATCGTTTGAGCCGTTTTTAGATATAATTAGCTTGACCCTGACCCATAGTGACCCAAAATGACTCGCTAGTCGAATTTTCTCGAACATCTGACCTAGCCCAATCGTCTTCTCGTGCTAGAAAACGGTAGGATACAAAATTTCGTCAAAATCGTTAGAACCGTTTTAAAGATAATAATTGTATATACAAACACATACAGACAGACAAGATTTCCGCATATTATAATATATGATAATAACATTTTACTTCTGATTCACTGAAATCATTTTCTACCTTTTATTATAGTATGCCACATGACATAATTTTGGTGTTCCTTCGTTAGACCTGTTATTATATACTGACATTTCGAAATTATTTGAAGTTATTCGTGAGAGATAGAAATAAGGAACCTGTATATCGATACTAGTATCAAATTTAGGCATTTAACTGATTTGAATGAGTTTAAATAATAGATAAAAGTACGTTATACTATACTAGATAGACAAGACAAGTATTTACAATGCAATAATAAAATTAACATTTCAACAATTATTAAATTTTTAAATGTAGTAAATTTTAAGATTTTGGTTCCGTCTTAGCATGTTTGACTTTTTAGCTCACAGGCCATCAAAGCCTTATAGCTAATGTCCCCGCAGTTTCTGTATGTATGTACACTGGTGTGCAATACTTAAGCAACAAGCATAAAATGCTAATTTCTGAACACGTGAGTACTCAAAGGAAATTCTATAAAGAACAAGTGTAGTAAAGAGGTACTACCCTAACAGCACGGCCAGTCGATGTGAAGTCCCCTTGACGTCACACATGGTTAGAAGTGTCACAATCGCTACGGTGAATCAAAATATGGTATATTTCACTGTCTCATTATTACTCTCAAATGATTGTTAACACTGAAAAGTCACTGTGACTGTCGCTTTGTGATGGGTCACCAGGTGACATTACAATGAAGTCACCTTGTGATTCTCAAGTCACTGTCAGTTGAAGACTGAACTTTGAAGTCATTGTGAGCATTGCATTGTGAAGAGTCGACAAATAATGTCACAATGAAGTCACATGGTGACTTTCCTGTGATTTACACTCTATTGTGAAGTCATCATTGCACTCCTTTGTGAAAAGTCACCAGATGATTTCATTTTCTGTCACTTGGGAACTCGTCACAGAACAGCTATCGTGATGACTTTACAATGGAGTGTCAAAATGACAGTCACATGAGAGCCACAAGGACTTCATTATAATGTCACCTGGTGACTTATCACAAAGCGACAGTCACAGTGACTTTTCAGTGTTAACAATCATGTGAGAGTAATAATGAGACAGTGAAATATACCATATTTTGATACACCGTAGTGATTGTGACACTTCTAACCATGTGTGACGTCAAGGGGACTTCACATCGACTGGCCGTGCTGTTAGTGTAGTACTTCTTTTCTACACTTGCTCTTTATAGAATTTCCTTTTGAGTACTCACGTGTTCAGAAATTAGCATTTTGTGTTTGTTGCTTAAGTTTTGCACACCAGTGTACGTATGTATGTATGTACGTAACGCGATAGCTCTTGATAGGAATATACGATTTGCTTACAATTTTGTATATAGGTTTATTCTGATAAGGCACTCCCCTAATTAGTTTTGGGGGGAACGGGGCTGATCGCTTTATATTATCGCAGAATTCTGAAATTAAATAAAATGTATATTTCTATTATTAAATAGTAGTATTCACAAATCGGGAGACTTGGCAACGATGATATCGATTTTTAGGTAGCTTTCATTACAAAAATCTACCTATTGCAGCCGTTCAGAGGAAAGCAATTCCAAAAAAATTTAGTATATTTTCACCGATCATGACCCCCAGACCCCCAAACCACCCCCTGTTTAAATGTTCATATATATATATATATATGACATATGTCATGATGTAACTCTCTTATTTATGAACCGATTTGGATGTTACTGAGTATGTGAATAGGACATACCAAGGTCTCAACAGAGTTCATTGGCCAGCTTCATCCGCCATCTTGTTTCAAAATATAAGCCATTTAAAAAATTTTAAAAATTCAAAATGGTGTATAAAAAAATTATAAATTGAAAAAATTGTTTCAATTGAGATATGGCAGTTTGAAATTACAGCGTGGCTGATGTTTTGAAACAATGTTATTTTTGTTATGCTATAACTCTCATGCTGAAATTCGCATTCAATTACAGTATTAACGAAAACCAGGATTGAATCTTGTATAATCAGGTGCCAAGCATTTTAGCTTCGGTTGTTTGAGCAAAATGAGTTGAATTTTTAAAAACATGTAGTCTGAAACCTACCTTTTCTTCCCAGTACAGGCCGGAAGGACTTTTTCCTGTAACATCAAAATTTTTTTTACAGTGTACAAAAGCTTTTGAGACGCACTGCATATATCAGTATTTAAAATAATTGAAACTCCCTATGTTATATAATAATATCAGCATTTTCCTACAGAGCGTTCTTGTTTCAAAATGCTGAAAACTCATAAAGCATCAGAACGCGGTAAGTTTTTGTCATGAACTTTTTCCAGTTTTATTAAGTCTACAAATTACTTTTAAAGCTCTTAGCACGTGATTTCAAGGGCTACACCCATTAACGCGCGTGCGAGATTGCTTTAAATCTTTTTTGTACACCTAATACTCGTTAGAGTTGGAGAAAGTTTTTCTAAATATCACTTATAGGACCATGGGACCGTATAAAAATTTTAATTTCGCATTATTTTAAAAAATAACTATTTTCAGATAAAAGGCTTTTGATATGATGAAGAGCATTTTTTGAAACAGTTTTGTTATTATAAACATACATCTAAAACTAACGGTTTAGTTATTAGCAATAAGATAAGGATAAATTAGGATACCCTGTATATATGTCGGACTGTTTTTTGTTTTTTTTTTACAAGGGAGATAATAGTAGTTTATACACCAGCATAATTTATATTTTGATGAATAGTTAAATATTAAAATAAATGTATACAGCTAGTTTAGCCAATACTATTATGTGGTATGTAGTTAAAGTACTTAAAGTGTATATTTTATAATGTTATTTCGTTTTTTAATAATATTTCTTATAGATATTGGAACAATCTCCGATTTATGAATTTAAATTAACGTCGGTTCATTTTTTTATATTGAGATACATTACAAATATTATCAATTATGTTTAAAACTCTTATCTTAAAACTAAATAGATGGGAATAAAAAACAAAATTGATAGTTAATTAAAGTATGATTGATGATGATAAAAATATAAAAATTAAATATAAAAGCTTTCAAGTTTATATTAAGTGATAAATCCAGAGTATTTTTTACATATAGCCAACAAAATAAAATAGAGTCCCCCCCCCCCCCCAATCTACGCCATTCCTTTCTCTGACATTAGAGTGGTTAATAACTACTTATATGAAAAGTTTTAAATATGCAAACATATTCATGTTGTCCATATTTACAACACGTACTAACTAAGAGTTCATTTTTATTCACTGTATGTTATAAAGTATACCATTTATTATTCATAAATCTTTTAGAATGGGGAACATCAATTTACAATATGCTCGTGTTATGGCTTTTTAAAGACGTGTAGATAAACGGGAAATAAAGAATACTTTCTTCTTGAAGTATTTAAAAAATAAATTGCTATTCTAAAAACGCATAGCTATGAATCCGTAAAAGTTCAACTTTTCTAACTATAAAGAAAACTTTTCATATGACAGTTTCTTTTTAAATTTATCCTATAATTCGTAAAACTTTAGAATTTGAACAAGATTTCGTGCTCTAGAATTTATATTTCAAATCTCGCCTATGTTCATCATCATCCATCATCTTTTTTTTGTCTTAAGAAAGGTGAAGATTTCTGATGCGTTAAAAAATATTTTAATTTTTCAGTGACTATCTTTTAACTACCGTTATAATCTTCGATCTTTTAAATAATTCCCTTCATAGCATTTAAATTATAAATGAGTGATTACCATAGAAGCAAAACTATGTTAGGCCAATATTGTTTGTATTGGCTATATCATGGCCAATCATGGCATGAAAATAAAGAAAATCCAATATTAGTGCTGGCGAGATCTAGACATAAACCACTAAAAGGCTGGTTGCATCTAATTAAATTTTCAGCAGGGCTGTAACTACGCATGGAATTAATGACACTAACAAAGGATGTGAATTTTCACTTTGATACAGATCGTACAACTAATACAGCGAAAAATGTCCAGGATACCCGGATACCTTGGTATAGCGTACTAAGTGCTTTACCATTTAAGCCACCAGGACGGCACCCAGTCTGGCATTTCTCACTTTTATACGTTGTCAAGGCTGCAACTTCGCAGCACATGATAGAAAGTCATATATAAGCACACAACTTAGTGGGATACATGAGACAAACAAGTAAGATGTGGTGTGGTTGTACGCTGTGTAGTAAAGTGAAAATTCATATCCTTTGTTAGTGTCAGTAATTTCCGGCGTAGTTTCAGCCCTGCTGAAAAATTTAATTAGATATAAATATATTATCAGATCCTGGGAACATGTTCATCTCATGTATGCCACTAAGTTGTATGCTTTTGTATGACTTTCCATCTTGTTCTGCGAAGTTTCAGCCTTGCCAACGTATAAAAGTGAGAAATGCCAGACTGGATGTCGTCCGTGTGGCTTAAATGGTAAAGCACTTGGTGTACTATACCAAGGTATTCGGGTTCGATCCCCGTCCTGGTCATTTTTCGCTCCGTTGGTTGTACGCTGTGTAGCAAAGTGAAAATTTCCATCCTTTAATAGTCTGGCTACTTTATGTCTTTAATTAACGATTCACCAGACAAGAACACAGGTAGGTGTGGGGAAAGTCTAAACTTTATAACTTTTTATTATCTTACATGCGGCTTCCATTTACGGAAGTCATTGTGATCGTGAATTGCTAGTTCAGCAGCGAAAGTTAATAAAATGAATTAACCTAAAGAATTAAAATAAGACATGCCTTGTGAATTTTGAAAAACTGTTTAACGAATGGACCTGTTTTGACGCAGATGATAAATTACCCCGGTTTAAACAAAACAGCGCATGCAAGATAATATAATTCAGTTTAAGTATAAAATTTAGACTAAAAAATAGTATTTAAACATTAATGAATAAAACACAGACTAAATGTAGAAATTATGACTAAGGAATGGGAAAAATAAGTAATTAAATTATTTACATATAAACACATGATTAAGATTACAAATAGAAAGATTAAATATTAGAAATGCCAATTGGGGTATTCTTACAGAGTAGGGCGTTACTGAATTTTAAATCCAGCACAATAATTGCCCAAAAAAATTAACCCATTAACCTTATCATTAATTTTACCCAAATTAGATTAACATTAATTTGGTACATGATAATTTTAAAGTTAATAACATTAAAAAATAATAATAAAACAAAATTTACTATTGACCGGGTTCTCCTACTGCCATACGAAAAAAAACACATATAATAATACACATTGATTAATGAAAAGAAAGCAGGGGAAACGTACCTGGAAAGTCCATCACTAGAGTTGATAACTCCCAGCATGGTAAACAAGATCAGGAACAAAGTTCTTGGACAAAAAACACCAAGTTTATATCCTATACATTAGGTGATGAGATGACCTAAATATTTAAGCCCATTTTTAATGCAAGTTATTCACTGGTCTGCCACGGCTGAAATAAATTTGAAGTCAGCATAAATACTTCTTACATGGAAGACTTAGTATCGCATTTTCAAATCATGCTAACAAGGAGTCGAGTTGTCAGTAAATGTTTCCATGAGTAACATCAGGAATCAAATCTACAACTACCAACAATCTCTACTGAATCTCTCCACTCAAATATTTCTCCTGCATGGTGATCTCTGCTGAATGACCTTTTTTATTTTTTCCTAGACATCACTTACTCTTGTGAATTATTTTCTGTCACAACCAACTCGTAGATTTTGAATATTAATTTGAATCCTGAGACGCTGCTCAGAATTTGCATATCCCACATAAAGATTGTGGTCACTATATTAGTACTTCCAAAGTCACACCTCTCGGCTGCTAATTGGCCCCGATCACTATCTTCTTTTCCGGGGTTTTTGCTCTTCCCCACCACGGCAGGTCGGACGTTGTCTCTCACGTGATCGCAATTTTCGATATAAAACAAACGAAGTTTTATGACTATTGGACTGTTGGGATTGTAAATATGGGTATATAAAGCTGTCCAAGCCTTATCATTGATGGCTCCCTTCGTCATTACTAATTAGACACGGTTGTAAAGGTACCCATCTAAGTTGGATTCATTAATAACACATTTCCTTTTTCAGAAAGGGATGATTTTTACAAAGAGTAGAATAGAGTTGTATATTCCTTAGTTCTATAACCATATACCGTACATATATTATTTATAAAAAAACAGAAATACATTTTTAAGTTGCTAAAAAGACAGTGATTTAAAGAAATTATTAATTATACAAGTATATACATTTTACACAAATATTATTAAAAATTAAATTTTTCTTAATTTTTCTTCAATTTTTCTTAACAGCTGTTTGAATCTGAAAAGTGGTGGATTTATACCGTCAATTAGCATGTTTATATTTTGAAAATATTGAATCGTTACTTCTCTTCTTTTACCTTGGCGAGATTGTAAATATAAAATTGCCAAAAACCTTGCTAGAATACAGCCTTGCTAATAAAAGAAACTAGTCAGATGTGCCAATCCCCAAATCTCATACATGTTAATACTTCAAAAAGTGTAATTTATTTAATTATGCGTTTTAAAAACATACAAGATACCGAAGTGTGTGCTGCTGCACGAGCATCCAGTGTAAAACATATCTATACCAACTTTGAGTTTCATCTTAAATTTCTGCTACATTTTAATTTTTGGCATAAATACGAGTTAATCTCGATCATACGGTTCAATAAAATCATTTTTTTGTCATTCCGTTGTACATCAGCTGATTGCGAATCGCCGGGTTACCTGCATGCGAAGCACCCAATGTCCAACACTATGAAAAATCGAACAAAATTCGCTATCACAGCGCCCCCTTCTATCGGAATATTTCAAAATTCAACTGGGATATGCTGGATATAGCCAAAAACATATTTATGAAATTTAATTCGATTCTGTGCATAACTTTATACACTGTTCGATTATACAAAAGATATATCGCACAAAAATCTCTCTCACAGCGCCCCCGTTTCGTGGTATATCCACAATTTCAACTGAAACCTGCTGGCTATAGCCAAAAACATATATATATTTAGTTTGCTTCAAATCTATGCATAACTTAATACACTTTTCGATCATCGGTACCTTATATAAAGAGGGCACACAACACAGGGACAGACAGACATTTTCTAAAAATACGTTTTTTGGCATCTGTGACCCGTAAAACGTGTAAAACGTCCGGAAACCAGAAGTCGAAAAAATTCTCGATTATAATACTTCCTTCTATTATAGATAGAAATAAAAAGAGAACTGCCCAGTTAAACTGGGGGCATTGAGCTCACAGGCTATTCACATTAATTGTATATTATACACTTATTTCAAAGAATTTGAAGTAAGCCCCTCGAAAAATAAATAAATCGACAATATATTAAGGGGGGGGTCATCCCCCCGTCCCCCCCTTATAATTAACCAATGAACTCCCATAACTAATCAGAGAAGCGCCTTATTACAATGAACATATATACAAAATATGAAGAAAATCGGATAATTCTGCATGAAAACCCATTTATATAAATTAAGGGGAGATTAGCCCCCCGTATCTTCCTTTATACTTAACCAATAAACTCTCAAAATTAATCAGGCAATCGCCTTATCACAATGAACCTGTATTGAACATTTGAAGAAAATCGGATAATTCTGCATGAAAAACTCATTTATCTAAATTAAGGGGGCGTATTTATACTATAATATAGGGGGAATACTTATATTTTAAATTATTATAAATTCCCCCTTTATACTTAACCAATGAACCCCCAAAACTAATCAGGGAAGCGCCATATCACAATGAGCCTATAAACAAAATTTGAAGCAAAATGATTATTTCTGTCAAGAGTTATCGCGTTACGTACATACGTACATACAAACGTACATACAGAACCGGTGGCACATTAGCTCTCAGTCTTTGATAGCCTGTGAGCTAAAAAGTAAAATTTCACACTTATTTTCTGGCAACCTATTTACTGTTTCATAGACACAAGTAATATCTTCAATATTTACACAATTTATTTAATACCAGCGGGAAGATCGAGCTATGCTTGTATAAAATTAGCTTTGTGTTCAACTAAATATACCAATAAATTCTCTGTACAAGATATAATAATCAGTTCTATGTATCCTGATTGGTTGAATTGTGTTTTTGAGAACGTTCTATGACGCTGATTGGCTGAATTATATCTCTGGGCTCCTATTGGGAAAAAAAGAGAATCTTCTTATCTAGAAAATTCCTTCAGATCGTAAAAATATGTTTTTTCGCGAAATTCGCCAAAGTTTGGCGTAAATGCAATGTTTGGGCACTTCTTTCATCTGGCGCCAAGAATGCGTTTTGGCATTGCTAATCTTGAAAATAGATTTTCCCACCAACTCTCGCCAATGTCGCCAATATCTCGCCAAATTTGGAGATAATTGACAAAATGTTGCCAACTTTGTTTGTTTACTGCTAATTGTTCAACAACTTCATAACTGTTTCAACCTTCATGCATTCACATTGAAATGCATTGACCCTTACTGACTCCAAAATGGCCCACTAATCGAATTTTCTCGAACATCTGACAAAGCCCAATGGTCTTCTGGTACCACAAAACGGTAGGATACAAAATTTCTTCAAAATTGTTCGAACCGTTTTTTAGATAAAATTAGCTTGACCCGTGGTGACCCACTAATCGAATTTTTTCGACCATGTGACTTAACCCAAATGTCTCCTTGTAATCCAAAATGGTTGGATACAAAATTTAGTCATTTTTTATACAAATTAGATTGATCCTGATCCGTAGTGACACAAAATGACCCACAAATCAAATTTTCTCGATCGTGACTTAACCCAATCGTCTTCTCGGGCCCGAAAACTGTAGGATACAAAATTTAGTCAAACTCGCTTGATCCATTCGGTACATACAATTAGCTTGACCCGTAGTGACCCAAACATGACCGACGAACCGAATTTTCTCGAACGTACGACCTAAAGCAATGGTCTTCTCGTACTCTAGAACGGTAGGATACAAAATTTAGTCAACATCATTAGAGTCGTTCTTTAGATAAAATTAGCTTGACCCGAAGGGACCCAAAAATGACCCACTAGACGAATTTTCTCGAACATGCTGCTTAGCACAATGGACCTCCGTGCCCGAAAACGATAGGATACAAAGTTTAGTCAAAATCGTTAGAGCCGTTTTTTACATAAAATTAGCTTGACCCGGAGTGACATGAAAATGACCCACTAATCCAATTTTCTCGAACATGTCACCTACCGCAATGGTCTTCCCGTGCACGAAAATGGTGGGATAAAAATTTAGTCAAAATCCTTTAAGCCGTATTTTAGATATAATTAGCTAAAACTTGACTCACAGTGACCCAAAATGACCCACAAATGAAATTTTCTAGAACATGTGATATAACTCAATGGTCTTCTGGTACCTAAAAACGGTAGGATACAAAATTTCGTCAAAATCGTTAGAACCGTTTTAAAGATAATATTTGCATACAGACAGACAGACACACAAGATTTGCTCCTATTATAATACAGGGTGAATCTAAACTCTTGGGCAAAATTTTAAGGGGTGATAGTACACATCAAGACAAACAATATTAAATAGGAAACTAAGGGTCCCAAACTTCTTCCGAAGGAAATAAGCGCCATTAAAGTTTAGGGTCCAAAATTTCAAATGATTATAAAAAGCGGAAAAATTGGTCGATTCGTTTGCGGTTTTCGCTAAAACTATTCTTTATGTCAGTATTTTCTTAAAAATAAATTTTAAAGATAAAGTTTAAAAAATGTCGATAGAGGACGCTTTAGACTTTGGAGTAACGAACAACTATTTTTTACCGTTATTTTTTGTATCTCATTAAATGCTTTCAAAAGCTTAGACTTAAACTTAAATTTTTAGCTCAAAATCTGAATCGTTGAGAGTCATTAAGTAGCGCAAACTGAACTGCGTTCAGGAGTTAAAATTTGAAACACCTCCCTCCCCTTCCCCCACTCCTGAACACAGTTCAGTTATTCCCGATCTTGGTGTTGTAGACCAGGCAGAAACAATATGAGTTGTAATTTTCCAACTGGACGAAAAATGTCCGGGCCAGGATTCGAACCTGGGATCTCTTGAAGCTGCCATGCTCTACCAACTGAGCTATCGCGGTTGAATCTGGAGGGCATAATTCATCCAGTTCATGCCGGGATAGCTCAGTTGGTAGGCATGACAGCTTCAGCCAAGAGATCGCAGGTTCGAATCCTGGCCCGGACATTTTTCGTGCAGTTGGAAAATTACAACTCATATGATTTCTTTACCAATTTGAATAATTGTGTTAAAATTAATCCAGGCAGAAACTACCACCCCCTACACGTAAAATAAACGATAGAGTAATGACAAAATTAAATAGAAAATTTATTCATAACAGACATGAGCAATTTCTCCGCTCAAAATAAAAAGAAACAATTTGATGTATGCATGTAGTGCGCAGTATGAATGAAGGTTGACGCGTAGAAAATGATGTTCGTGAGGAATCACAAAAACTGCTCGAAAGAGTGCCCACCAGCAACGATGCAGGTCTCACGCCGCCGGCGGAGGAATTTGCGAACATTAGTGAATACCCCACCCATCTCCCGGATATCGCCTGCAACGACGGCAATCCTCGCAACCAGGGCCTCGTAGGAGTCGACGGTAAAATATAGTTGTTTATTACTCCAAAGTCTAAAGCGCCCTCTATCGGCATTTTGAACTTTAAAATTTATTTTAAAATAAATTTTTTATTTAATTTTGTCATCCTTCTATCGTTTATTTTACGTGTAGGGGGTAGTAGTTTCTGCCTGGTCTACGACACCAAGATCGGGAATAACTGAACTGTGTTCAGGGGGGTTCAAATTTCAACTCCTGAACACAGTTCAATTTACTCTACTTAACTACTCCCAACGATTCAGATTTTGAGATCAAAATTTAAGTTTAAGTCTAAGCTTTTGAAAATATTTAATCAGATACAAAAAATAACGGTAAAAAATAGTTGTCCGTTACTCCAAAGTCTAAAGCGCCCTCTATCGACATTTTTAAAACTTTTTCTTTAAAATTTATTTTTAAGAAAATACTAACATAAAGAATAGTTTTAGCGAAAACCGCAAACGAATCGACCAATTTTTCCGTTTTTTATAATTATTTGAAATTTTGGACCCTAAACTTTAATGCCGCCTATCTCCTTCGGAAGACGTTTGGGACCCTTATTTTCCTATTTAATATTGTTTGTCTTGATGTGTACTATCACCCCTTAAAGTTTTTCCCAAGAGTTTAGATTCACCCTTTATATGATAAGTATTATTTAAAAAGCAATTTATCTATTATCATATACAAACATAAGTAATTTATACATGTAATCAGAAGACATTTTTCGATACATATTTACACAAGCATAACAGTTCACCAGTTATATTTTCGCAGCTGTTTTTAACATTTGGCAAGGAATCTCATTTACTTAAGCTCGAACTGTGCATCACTATGTTAAAAAAGTGCCAACCTCCCTATAAGAAATATGTACCGTTGAATCTATATTGGCAAGAAATATCTCGAGAAATAAAATACCAAGAAATATCTTATTGCTAATATTTCTAATGTAAAGACATTTATTTTTGTAATAGTGGCATTTCATTGCAAATATTTCTAATGTAAAACCCTTATTTAACCAATATTGTTATTTTATTCGAAGTATTTCGTAAGAATGCAACCTTGGGCTTCAGTATAAGCCAATATTCATTTGATACTAGGAAAATAGCAATTCTTCAAACTCTCTTAAATTTAATTAATTGCTTAGTTTATTTAGAGCAATATGAAATATTTAGGTTAAAAATATCTAATATAGCAATAGCAACGAAATGAAAATATGACTCGAATGTTAGTGAAACAGGTTGAAACTGATAATGTATGCTGAAAAACATGTGAAAGGAAGAATCATGATCCTGTAAAGAACAATAAATGCTACAAATCAGAGATCCTGATATGGAATCTCAAAGATGTCAAATCTAGTGATAAATGTGATTTGTATTAAAATTATATTTATTAAGAACATTTATAAATTCTCAGTTCTCGACCATGAATGAGTCATCGTTTGAGTTCTGAAGTTTCTGGGAAATTACAAATAAATTATGCTGAACTAGGATTAAAATGATACAGAAATGGAAAACCTTTCTAATAAAAGTAGTTACTTGGAATATAATTTGAAAAAAAAATGTGACATTTCAAATAGAAACTCTGGCTAAAAATCAGATTTTGAATCGAAAATGTAACAAGAATTTACATACTATTGATCGGTGTCAAACGACGCAGTTTCTAGGCCAAATATACAGTACGCAGAATCTAAAGAAAAATACAAACGGCATGGAATAAAGTGTATCATTACTGAGGATTTTTATAGATTATTTTTATGATGATGGAGGGGACATTTTACATGCTAAGTCCTCTTCATTCCCAGAAAAATTATGAGTCGTCATGCTATAAAGTTTAATTTACCATGGATTCATCATCTACTGATAAACGATTGTTTATTCGAGAAAATACAGAAGCATTTTCTAGACTCTGTTTTCAAAACATAGACACTAGAAACAAGTCCTTGTAGGCCATCAATGTTGTATTCATCGGAAATACTTTCAAAGAAGTACCAGTATTAGCTTTACCTTGGAATTGCTTAAATAAAATGCCACATTTACAGATATATTGGCTTTATATAAGATATTTTTGCAATAATACATGAATACCTCTGAAATGTTTGCTTTTTGGCTTTCAAATGGCGAAATGTTTTGGGAACATTGTTTCAATATTGGTAAAAATGTAAGCAGTGCAATGTTTGGCCATAATAGGGTAAAGAATCCATAATAGGCTTAAGAATCAAATAAAACGATGCTAGCTGTGTTGCCAGCTCACTATTTTTTTAATTCATAACTTAACTATTGACCGAGATATAGCCAATATATAACCAAAACGGACAAAAATATAGCCAATATAAACACTTTTGTTACAATATTGCTTTCTACTAGTTGAGGTGCAGTCTCGAGCTTTTGAGCGGAGTCTAAAGAATCAAATAGAACGATGCTAGCTGTGTTGCCAGTTCGCTACTTTTTTAATTCAGATTGCTTGATTGTTACAATTTTTTAATTATTAATATCCACCTTATTTAATGACATATTAATTATTATTTCAAAAAGTGGTAGCAATCAAATACTAGTATTTTGCGAAAAAAGTACCGGACTGGCAGCGCAGAGAGCTACAGAAAAATGTGAATGATATAAATTTCATTTTATATTTATGAAGTACTTTTATAGACCTCTGTGTCTGTTTGAAAGTGCGGCAAACTATTACAATCCAATTACCGGAAATAAACTTCGAATCCTGCAGCAGTAAGAGCAATATACATTTGCTCAAAGGACGATGCACAAATTATAGGGAAATGTGGCTCCAGTGTAGTTAGCTCAAATTTTGGTGTGTTGCAGTTCATATAATTCCACTGAGCTCCAAATGTAACAGGAGATCTGTCTTCCTAATGCCCAACATGATTCTCAGCGGTCAGCGCGGAAGGATACAGTGACGATAATTTTAGCTCGCATTCATGGCAAAACATGCTGTCTATCGCATTCCCTTATATGATTAGTGAATTATTTATGAATTAGATAAGCAAAACTTAATTATAAAAGCATAAATTAGGATAATAGTAAATGAGAATACAAATATCTGACATTGACTTCACGGACTATTTTTTACTTTTGCCTTGCAAGCTTCATTTGCTTTTCATGCTTCTGACCGCTGATTCTGAACTCCTGTTATATATAGAGCTCAATGTATAATTCTGATCAAATGCCTCAATGGTTACAATTCTGAAAAATGGCTAGATTTGATGCTATGACCGTCGAAAGGTTTTATTTCATATTACATAGCTCCTAACCTTCCGGTTTTCTTTTCAAGTCAAATAAACATAATTTGACCCAGAAAACATATTTGGCAAAATATTTCTTGCTTCTATGTGGTTCTTAATTAACTTTTATTATTCAATAAAAGTTCTGGTTTCATTTGATTTGAAAAAAAAAAAAACAGCAGTTCGGAAGATACAATATTATGATGCAATTATAATTGTTTTTCGAATCAACTAAAAACATAAATTTTATTAAATAATAAAAGCTAATTTAAAACTATATGGAAACAGAAAATGTTTCAATAAATAATTTTTCTGGTTCAAACCCTGTTTATATAGCTTGAAAGAAACCTTAATGTTGACAGCTATGCAATATGAATAATGTTGATGAATGAATATAATGGTGATGTATGAATATGTTGACAGCTATGTAATATGATATATCTTCCGATGGTCAAAGCATCGAAACTAGCCATTTTTCCAGGATTGTGACGATTGAGACATTTGATCAGCATCGCATGAACTACAACATATCAAATTCTTAGCCTTTCACCAGGAACACATTTCCATATAATTTGTGTGTTGTCTTTTATTACAGTTTCGAGAGGTCAGTTGTTGCTATGCGGCATCAGGCTTCGAAAAATTATCCATTTAATTATTGCGCTTATGTTTATGGGATTCTTTTTAATTAGACAAATTGTCTAATAACTCTAGTTGTCCTGTTTAAAATGTTAGTCTGTGTCATATGCAGAGCACGCATCTGACAGTAAGTGATTACCTGGAAAATTTATTTGTTCTTTGTAATCTTCATTACATTGAACGTCATGATTTTTATTATGAGCTTCTGTCAAATGTTTTTCAAACTACAAGAAAATTCTGAAACACAGATACAAAATATGATTCAAATACAAATCAATGCTTCTGAAAATATGTATTTATAATAATCAAAACATGTGTAAGAAGTAAACGAAGAATGCATCCGTATGTGTCTATGTAACCCATAGTTGTGCATATTATGTTCAATATTATTTTTATAGAAAATACCTTCAATGTAATATGAATATTGGTTAAATATAAGTTTTAACTTGGAAGTACTGATAATGGAATTGCGAAATATTTCCAGCCAAAGTTGGTGTTACATTGGCAAAATGTAAACACTCTAATGTTGTGTCAGTATTGTATGTCAATATTGCCAATATTGGACAAGATTAGCCAATATTGGTCTAAGTTATAGCCACATTGCTCAAGATATGGCCAATTAAATAACATTGGTTATGTAGAAACTCATCCTTTGAGCTAAATTTCTCAGCAGAAAAGTGTTCCTTTCGGAAACAAATAAAAGACTTTCCCTAAGTACTTATTTGTGGACAGAAACTTACTGGTGATACATCATCTATTTAAAAAGCTATGAGATTACAGCATAAAGACTATGACATTACAGAAGATTGGAGGTACGTCTATCTTTAGTTCGCTCCCGCCTTTATAGATGAGATGGAAAATGTCAGCTAACAAGGCAACCTAAACTACCAGACATACTGTGGTAACGAGGAGTGACTGCAGGAAGATAAGAAAAGCAAATAATGAACCCCGTAAGACTGAAACCACTGCTAGGATGCACTACGTGCGTGAAAACAAGGTCCACCAGAGTTCCTTCCCCCTAAGGATCGAAAGATGACGAGATAGATGAGTTACTGACTTTTGAAATGAGTTGTTTGTAACTCAGAAGAGAAACATATGTTGTGAGTCTTTGCTCTCTGTCCACAGAAATGTCACAACATCAGTTTGGGGAACTAACACCCGGCATTTAGGGCTTAGTAAGTAACCCTGAAGGTACGAGAGAATGGATAATTTCTTCAGGAATCACAGTGCAGCAAAGCATTACGGCACCCAGCGGTAAATTCTACTTCAGGGGAAAACTTATTTAGGGTAATCTCGATTTACACAAAGCAAAGAGTTATGTTCGAATTTAAGAGAAAGGATTAGTCAACACAAATCGCAGCAGAGCAGTCCGGTCAGAAAGAAATGAAGTGAATCGAGGATAAACCTTTCTCCCTATCGAAAGAGCGTAGCGTACGAACGGTGAAAATATTCTTCAACATTGAGCTACGCAGATTGAACTCTTCACTGCGTTTGTGATTCATATAGTAAACCGAGACTATCTGTTGTTAATGCAGAAGCTGTCTGTCAGATTAATTGGATTTGCGTTTAGTTGTCAAACTTAGGAATTCGAGGAAAACATTTCCTCAAAAAGAAGTGTGGTATAGTTTACTCAGACTTCCACGTGATTGTTATCGCCCCACAATTGCTAAAACTGCCCAGCGAACCACTTTTAGTCAAACTACAGGGTGATTATAATTAAAGTTTAAGTTTCAAAACGCTCTAGAAAACGAACCACTGATTAGAATGACGTCAAAATTGAACGGCGTATTATTGAAGAAGGCGGAAAGAACATGAACCAAAAAAAAATGTGAAGTTTTAGCTATCCAATTACCGGCTTGAATACGTCACTAATCGCGTGTAGAAATATGCCATAACGCAAATGGACATTTATTAATGGATTAGCATATGTAAACAATGTGTAATTTACTTGTACTTTATGATAAAAACTATGTTACTTATGATAAAAATGTTTATGCAGGGGAAATATCTAATATTTTTGGTACAGATGTAGAAGTGAATGTGATGACTCCTTCAGGAAGTTATTGGAATTGGGCCAAAAAATCTGATATTCTCATGTATCCAATTGAAAATGTCAAAAAAAAAACTTTCTCCGACTATTGTAGTTTGTTCAAGGGGCAGTTTAAATTTGAAGAAATGTAATTTTGTCTTGACTATGAAAGTTTCAATTTTATAATTAACTCTGTTCAGATAAGAAATGATTTAAATAACTTAAAATTGATTTCAAATGTTAAATAAACAATAATAAAAAGAATTATTGATTGACTTATTGTATAAATGTTTAAATATCATGTAATATTTTAATAATTTTTATCCTCATGCATTTTTAAAAGCAAACTTTTACTTAGAATTCACATGGTCACACACGTAACGTAGGATTTTAATTTTAATTTATTCAGATATTTATTAAATTTTAATTGAGATTTTAGGTGGTATGGTAAATACGTTATTACCATATTTTTTAATTTAAATGTGTGGCAATAAAACTCACAGAAATATATCCTTTAATGTCATTACTGAAAATTTGCTTTTTTTTTAATTCACACATGTAACGATTTTTAAAAAGCTTTTTAAAAATAACTATTATATCAAAATGATAGGTTTCCACATAAAATAATAAGGTAAAGTGCATATTTTTTAAAGAACTTTTGTTTAGATTTTTAAATAAGAAATATATTGAAAAATCCTTGATTAATTTAAAAAAAGTGTTTTCCAAATGTCACACACGTAACACGGTATTGCCCACCAATTCTTTTCTGTAGCCTTGTATATACTCTATACTATGCTACAATTTAGTTTAGTAATAAAACATAACGCATTTGGAAATTCATCTTCAGCAGTTTCTACCAATAGACGGAAACATACTTTAATTATTTTGTACAACCCCGTATATTAACTTAAGCATTTTATACACGCCACATATTAAGCTATAGTTTACTTCAGGCAAATACACGCTGATATCACACTTCAAGAAATTATCATACATAGGCAGCCATGTATTCAGTTCATTGAGTGGCCCTGTATATGATTTCATTTATATTCTACAAACCTTTCTTAGTAGACTAAATATATTTCACGTTCAAAATGCATAACTCGAGTACAAACCCATTTTAATCAATTTACGCTGATGCACCGTAATGCTTACGAATTCTTTTTGTGTAGCCCTGTATATGATCTATAGCATTTATACACACCTCATACCATTCAAAAATTTAGTTAAACGCATACCTTACTAAACTCCCACTGCCAATTATGGCTTATAAACAAAATTTCGGACACAGTATACTGTACCCGAAATATTTTGTGTGTCCCTGTAAATGAACAATAAATGCTACGTACATAACAATTATCTTGTAGTAAACCTCAATAATCAATTATAAATCAATATATCAATTTCATTAAATTTGAAATGGCGTAAGATAATTAAAATACGCTGCAAACAGTTTTTTCCCTGTAGACCATTATGTAAAAGAATATTTTGTGTGGCACTGTAAGTGAAAGAAAAAAACTTTACACTCCATATTC
Organism: Maratus michaelseni; assembly: GCA_963931845.1. Classification (NCBI taxonomy): domain Eukaryota; kingdom Metazoa; phylum Arthropoda; class Arachnida; order Araneae; family Salticidae; genus Maratus; species Maratus michaelseni. Next base: position 414,772,620 of record OZ007586.1, read on the forward strand.
TACAGAGAGCATGTCTTAGTGCATCTCAGAAATTAATATAAATTTCATTTATGTTTGTAATAGTGTAACATGATTAAAATGCGCCCCAAACGATTTTCCACATTAAGCCATAATGTAATGGAATTCTTTTCAGTTTCCCTGTAAACCAATTATAAGTGCTAGACGTACCATGTTCGATAGTAAGCATCTTAAGTGTATTTCAGTGATGTATATCAATTTCAATATATTTGAAATAGTGTCACATCATTAAAATGCACTGCAAAGCATTTTCCCCGTAGACCATAATGTAACGGCATTTTTTGAGTGCCCCTGTAAAAAAAGTATAAGGGCTACACACTTCATTTTCAATACCGAACATGCTATAGTAAACTTTAATAACAATTATCAATTGCATGACTATCCGGATATATTTACGCGAGTTAGAGCACAGACAGACTGACAGACAAACCGAATTCATAAACACTTTTGAACTATGGTGGAAAGTGTTAAAAAATGAAGTATACTCAACGCGTTCATCATTAGGATACATGCAGGATGCATTTCTGGCAAAGGTGGATGGTTCCAGCATACTTATCTTCATTCTTAACACATTGCAACGTAGCTGCCGTCTGAACTCTGGCCATCTGGCCGTCTTTCCATGCTCTAACTCATCTAAATATACTCGGATTGTCCTGAAATTTTTGTATGTTATTGTCGTTTACTACAGCATGTTCCGTATTTCAAATGAAGGGTGTAGCACTTATAGATATTTTACAGGGACAGTCAAAAGTATTCCGTTACATTACAGTCAATGTGAAATAATCATTTCAAGTGCATTTTTATTATGCTACGCCATTTGAAACATGAAGAAATTGAATTATAATTATGAAGCACATTAAAACATGTTTTTGTAGAATATGGGGTGCAAAGTATTTATTATTCATTTACAGGGTCGAACAAAAGAATTATGTTACACATTGTTCGACGGGAAAAAATCTTTTGCATTCTAAATCGTTCATTTACATGATAAAATAAAAGAATTCTGTTACAATTGTAATACGGGGACAAATCGTTTGCAGTGTAATTTAATGATGTTTCACTATTTCAAAGATAATGAAAATTATATGCATTACTGAGGTGTACCATAAATTGCTCGCTTAAAATTATGCGTTTATCGTACATTTACAGGGACACACAAATGAATTCGGTTACAGTATACGTGCGATAAATACAGTCTATGTGTGATAAGTGCGTTTTCAAGTCTCATTTGCGTTTTTAAGTTTAACTAAATTTTTTCATATTACGTGGTGTGTATAAATTCGGTTGATAATATACAGGGCTACACAAGGGAATTCAAAAGTATTACTGTTAAATATCCGAGGAGATATATTTGCGTTAATTGAAGAGGTTGAAGCATTGCATTTTAAAGCTTTTATTTACAGCAGGACTATCATACATGAAAATAAGAAACACAGTGAGTATAAAGAGAAAATCACTCCTATTTATAACATTTAGACAGGATTAGAAAATATCCAATAAGGTTGCTTAATAAGAAAGCCAATAGAAATTGCTGATAAGAGAACCAATCAAGATTTAATAAAATAATGAACTAAAAGATGTAATGTGCGATTACACATTTCTAACACCCGCCCTTAATCGCACATCAAATCTTAAATTCTAAAATTCAAATTTTGAGATTGCATAATTTTAAAAGTTCATGAAATTTTGTTTTAGGAAGTCCTTTTGTAAGCATGTCAGCAATTTGATTTTCAGTAGAAATGTATTCTATTTTAATGTAATTTCTGCTGACAACATCGCGAATAAATTTCAACTTAATATCAATATGCTTCATTCTACCAAAATTATTTTCATTTGTAATGCACTTGATACATGATTGGTTATCCTCATACACTATAAGATTTTTAACACCTACAATTTCATTGGCAATACCATTGATCCATAAAAGATCTTGAATTCCTTTACTCAAGGCATTTATTTCTGCCTCTGTACTTGACAATGCAATGCACTTTTGTTTATTTACACACCATAATACAGGACACTTACAGAACATAATAATATAACCAGACACAGACTTTCTATCATTTGGGTTTGAGCCCCAATCAGCATCGACATATATATATAAATCTGAATTACTTAAATTACCCTTTTTATAATTAATTTTCAATTCGGCAGTACCTTTTAAATATCTCAATATTTTCTTTAAAGCACACCAGGCAGAATCAGTAGGATGTTCCTGATGTTGACTTAAGCAGTTAACTGCAAACAAAATATCAGGTTTAGATACATATGCTAAATACAGTAAAGATCCCACTAATTCTCGATATGGCCCATTAAATCGATTACCTTTTCCAAAATCTGCAGCAGTTGATTTAGGTTCAATAGGAATAGAACAAGGATTACAATCAAGCATTTTGTACTTTTTTAACAGTCTTAAAATATAGGATTCTTGATCTAAGAATAACTCGTCAGAGTTAAATTCCATTCGGATGCCCAAGAACTCGGATGCCTTTTCCGATTTTGACATCTGAAATTCTTTAGATAACATATCAATAATAACATTAATTTCGCGAACATCTGAACCTGCAATCAACAGGTCATCTACGTAAAGAGCCAAAAATATTTTCTTTGAATTTACAAGTCTTACAAAAATGCATGTTTCAGAATTAAATTGTTTGAAACCTAACTTAATTACAAAATTTAGAAATTTTTGATACCACTGACGTGGGGCTTGCTTCAAGCCATACAAACTCTTTTTAAGTTTACATTTCCTACCAGTATTATCATCATACCCTTTTGGCTGATCCATGTAAATAATTTCATTTAATTCCCCATTTAGAAAAGCAGTTTTAACATCCAAAACAAAAACATTCAAATTTTCATTTAACACAATAATTAAAACTAAACGTAAAGCAGGCATACTTATAACAGGTGAAAAAGTCTGAGTATAGTCCACTCCTTCTTTCTGCATGAACCCGCGAGCTACCAGCCTTGCTTTGTACTTACCGTCTCTCTTTTTCCTCATCACCCATTTGCAGGAAATAGCATTCCTATCCATTGGTAGCTCTTCTAAATTCCACACTTCATTTTCTCTCATGGACTCCATTTCTTCGTCCATTGCTTCTTTCCATTTTTGTTGCTCATTGTGGGGCAAGGTAGAAATGTCATCAAAGTTTAATGTCTTTTCTAAAGTAAGCATAGCTTCATATATTTCAGGTTCTGGGAACCTAATTGGAAGTTTCTTTTCTCTAGAAGATTTTCTCAAATTTTCTTCTGTCGTATCATCAGATTTTTCACTAATTGGCACTAAACTGTCATTTACACCTTCCTGAAATGGATTTTCAGCATCAAACTCATTTTCATCGATATTCTCGAAAACGTATTTAAGTTCATTTGAAGTTTTCTTTTCTTCATTAAATTTGACGTTTTTTGATATAATGATACGCTTGGTTGTAGGATCTAATAGGCGATATCCCATTGTTGAATAGCCTACAAATATCATTTGTTTGCATTTTTCATCTAACTTCTTTCTTTGAGTATTGGGTATCAGCGTATAGGCATCACAACCAAATACTCTGAGATTCTTCAAATCAGGATGATCCTTGTACTTTAAATAGTATGGAGTTTGGTTGTCAATGGATGCATGGGGTAATCTATTGTTTATATAAGCTGCAGTGAGGACTGCAAAGCCCCAAAAATTCTTAGGCAAATTAGCTTCAAATAACATTGCCCGCCCTTTTTCTAAGAGACTTCTGTTTGCGCGTTCTGATAAACCATTCAATCTTGGAGTAAATGGGGGTGAAGGATCTATTAGTATAGCAGCTTCATTTGCAAAATTTAAAAATTCACCTTCAACATATTCTTTGGCGTTATCGCATCGAATTTTTCTTACTGAAGGATTTAATTTACAGAAGGTTTTAAGTTCATTTGATGCATCACTTTTTCGTTTAAGTAAACGAACTTCAGTAAAACGCGAATAATCATCTATTAAAGTCATAAAATATTTCTCACCTGTAGAAGTGTTGGGTACTATCGGCCCACACAAATCAGTGTGAATCATCACCATTGCTTGAGTCTCTCTTTTTCTAGGACCTTTACCAACAGGTGTTGCACTTAGTTTAGCGCGCGTGCATATTTCACAAAAGGTGGAGAGAGTGGGTAAACCGGACTGCTTCAGGGCTTGGTTGCACGAGTGTCCGCATCTTCTGTGCCACAGGTCATTCACATCAATATTTGTGGAGAGAGCAATGTCATTTTGAGGTAAAAAATCACTTACATATTGACCGCAATTTTTCCGACGGCCAAACAATAAACGCTCATTTCCTTTCTCAATAAAAACTTCCTCATTTTTGAATATTACACTAAATCCGGCACTTTCTATGTTTGTCACTGAGATGAGCTGTCCATTCAAATTTGGAACTAAAAGTACATCTTTCAGATTTATGTGGATGTTATTTGATATTTCACCGCTTATGTTTCCAATACCTGTAATTTCAAGAACTGCAGATTTTGAGGCACATTTAATAGTGCCTGATGCTGGTTTTAGCGAGGTGAACAATTCTTTTCGCGAACACATGTGGGAAGTAGCGCCAGAATCAATGATGAATTTATCACTATTTAAAGTTGCTACAGCAAAAGATATTTCGTAAGCAGAGTGTTTTTCGTCATTATTTGTTGTACTATTCTTTAATCTACAATCGCGTTTGTAGTGGCCATTTTTTCCACATCTATAACATTTAGAATTCTTTAATCTGCAAAATTTTGATGTGTGTCCTTTTCGTTTACAAAATTCACAAAAGAATTTCTTGTGCGCAGCAGAAAACGTCACATTATCCAGCGTAGATTTAATAGAACAATTTCTATCATTATCCTTAGCGTCATTCATCATGGCTTCAGCATCAATTAATCTTTGAGTAACAAAATCTAGAGTTAAGTTTATACTGGGCTGATTTTCTAGAGCAACTTTGACTGCTTCATATTCTTTAGGTAATGACATTAGAATGTAAACAATCGAATCTATGTCACTTACCTTAGCACCAGATAACCGTAAATCCGTAATTAGTTTGACAATTTCATCTATATGCTGTCTCATTAGAATGTCTTTATTCTTTTTCATCGTGGATAGTCTTTTACGCGTCAATATTTGATTCACTGCACCTTTCGCTTCATAAGTAGACACAAGCGTTCTCCAAATCTTACAGGCGGTATCTTCCTTTTGAAGAGAAGCCAAAATTCTATCATCGAGAAGCGTTAATAAGAGCGCTTAAGCCTTTTTTGCTTTCATTTTTTCTTCCTCCTTAGACTCATCGGCTTCTCTATTTAAGAAAATGTCCAAGTCCTTTGCTGCAAAAACAGCTGTAACTCTTCTACTCCATATGGAAAAGTTATTGCCTTCAAATGGGGTGACTGAATATTCTCTGCTGCTCATAGCCATTGCTCGTAAAATCTCACAGACAGAAAGAAATAAAAACTCACGAGCAAATAAAAAGTCCTAGTATGATCACCTACTTTCCGATCAACGCATAAAAACCGAACCAGAGATAAACCACCGCTCTGCTGTTAAATATCCGAGGAGATATATTTGCGTTAATTGAAGAGGTTGAAGCATTGCATTTTAAAGCTTTTATTTACAGCAGGACTATCATACATGAAAATAAGAAACACAGTGAGTATAAAGAGAAAATCACTCCTATTTATAACATTTAGACAGGATTAGAAAATATCCAATAAGGTTGCTTAATAAGAAAGCCAATAGAAATTGCTGATAAGAGAACCAATCAAGATTTAATAAAATAATGAACTAAAAGATGTAATGTGTGATTACACATTTCTAACAATAACACACTATGGGATTGGATTATTTAAGGGTAGTGTTTAGTTGTATTACGAATTTTTTTGCTGAACTATATTTAGTAGTGTAATAGAAGTTTGTAGAATATAAATAAATTCATATACAGGGCTACGCAAATTACAAAATACATTGTCGTTTACGGTTGGTAACTGCTGAAATTGAGTTTTAAGTGGCCTTATGCGTTTTTTACCTGAATTAAATTTTAGTTTAATATGTGATGTGTACAAAAGTGTTTAGATAATATACAGGGCTATACAAAAGATTTCGAGTGCATTTCTATCGATTGGCGAGAATTGCTAAATGTGGAATTTCTAGAACTAAATTTTATTATGCTATGTATTATATATACAAATCTACAGATCATATACAGGGCTGCACAAAATAATTCGACTTCTTTTTTTTAAATGGAAGGTAATTTCGAAAACTTTATTTTTTTATGGTTTCAATGTGTTTTCTAAACTCTTTACTTACATGTCTTCTTTTACCTTATTTAACGGTGAATTAACGTTATAGTTTCATGGATGTGTTGGAAAGGTGTTTAATTTTTAATATCACACTTATGCACATGATTACTGACGTATTTAAGCAGGTAATTGGATATTTAAAAATTAACATTTCATGAGCAACAAAATGCAAAAAATAAATAAATAAATAATAATTTTTTTATTAATATGTCTAATTTTTTTTTTCAGTTTAAATAAAAATAAACATATAAACAAATACTCAAAAAAAAAAGAATAATAATAATAATAATAATATAAAATATCATGAACAATTCAATTTAGTCTAAAACTTTTCAACTTTTAGAACTGAAGCTATGATTTGTATTCTTAATATTTTTCTTATATTGTACTATGAGATTTCCTGTTTTAAATTCAAATAAGCAAGCATCCCGAATGTAAAACAACCAATAGATTTTTCTAAGTTTCGCTTAAATCCTCTGTCACTTCAGGCAGCTATATATGTATTTCGACGAGAAAGAAAAATGACAGTGGTTGTAATAATTATCCCAAAAATATCCATTTTGCATAAAATTTATCTAAACTTTTAAAACTACGTTGGTATAGGCTGTTTATCAAAAGTTTGAAAGAAATGTTGAGAAAGAGATTGTTGTATCCTGCGTAAAATAATCAGAAAAAAAAAATTGTGCACAGGTTTTTTTTTTTTTTTTTTTTTTTTTTTTTTTAGATAAGGGAAACTTACAAAATATTTTCTTCTTGACTATCAATCACATATACTCTTTAAGCTGCTGAGAAACACCAGACTGAATTCATACCATATCTAGAATAATTCTTTTTATTGATTTTTTTTCTAGAGAAAATCATACTATCTCATCTAATCTTGGACACACTGCCTTCCTCGAGTACCTGATTCAGCATTTGAGATGAAGAGGGCTGGAGGAGGGGTGCATGGAAATCCACAAGAAAGCGGTCACGTCCAGTAATTGGCCAGTAAGAGATATTACGTAGGATGAGGATTTTTCATACTATATATTTTTTTTTACGAGGGACAGTCAAAAAGTTTCCGGATTTCGTTGTAACTCTTTATTACCACAATATAGGTAAACATTTACTTAATCGCTTTCAAAGTAGGTTCCGTTACAACACACACTTGCTTCATCACTACTGCTATTGCTGGAAACAACGATGAAAGTCCTGTTTCGGTATCTTCCCAAATTCAGTCGTCACGTTGTTTTTGATGTTTTCTACGGTGTCAAAATGGTTACCTTTCAGGCCCATTTTGGTCTTGGGGAAGAGACAGAAATACGATGGTGCTAAATCCGGTGAGTAGGGAGGCTGATGGAGAAGTGGAATGTTCTTTTCTGCGAGCCATGGCTGCTCAACAATCGAGGTATAGGGGGAGTATTGTCGTGATGCAGTGACCTTCCTTCTTGCCATTTGGCGGGATGTTTTCTTCGGATTGCCTATCTCAGTCTTTTCAAAACTTACAAGTTCAAAGGGCTGTTAACAGTTTTTCCAGCTGGTGAAATTTCATGGTGCACCACACCTCCACATCTTCGTTGTCGAAAAACGCATTGTAAATGTCACTTTTTTTTTTGATTTGACATGACATGATTTCTTTGGTTGAGGAGAGGGCATTGTGTGTAAACAAATAAATTAATTATATTGTGGTATTAAAGAGTTACAAAGAAATTCCGTGAACTTTTTGACTGCCCCTTGCATTCTAAAAACACATTTGGTGATACATCCACACAAAAATGAAAACGCTTTTTAATATTTCTGTATTGGAGGTCTAGCAGTACGCCCCAGGTCATAAACTTCCTTGAAAAAGAAAACTGCTTGGTCTTAGCCTCTGCCTCTACCAACCTCGTGTACTCTCTCACTAAAACTCAATACCTCGACTAAGATATCAGTGACAACGACAATGTTGCAATATTGGCTAGAGGACCATTAAAAGTTTGAAGCTGAAGCTGGAAAAAATTATTTTTTTATGAAATCTCCCGTGTGCATATCCATGTGAAATAAAACCTAATTTTTATAAGGTAGATGATAAAATCTAGGATGATAAAATCTAGAAAAATGAGTTTTTTATAGAGTGCTTGGAAGTACGCTAATGTTCTTTAATAACAACGGATGTTGGAGAATATTCCATTGACCTATGGCAAGTATATCAGAGTAAAACTAATATTTTGTCACATATCTTCGTTTAAAGGTGACTCTTGGAAGGTTACCTTTCTTTGTGAGATACCATAAGACATGGCAAGTATGTAAGTTACTGTGATAAGATAAAACTTAATAAGAAATTTACCTAATAGTAGAATATTTTAAATTACTGTGGAAGCTTAAAAGAAACAAATATTATCCCATTAAAATTATTATTTTAAAATTATAATGTTATTAATTAAGGAAAACAAACATTTAGACAAATTAAATAAATAAGCCTATAATTATTTCGAAATATATGTGATGTGAAAAAAATTAATAAATTTAATATCACAACACATAATCATTTTCACACCAACACGTTAATTATTTTAATGACCTCTTAAATTTACTTAAACCAGCAACAACGAAAGGAAATATCTTTTCAAAATAAAACCTTCAAGAATAAATTAATATTAGTGAGTTCTTCTTGTTAAATATTTGAAATAATTAGAAATATGCTATCAAATCGTAGTAAAAGAAAAGATTTTAATTGTAAGAATTTCGTTTATAAAATAGAGCTAGATTAAAATTTATATTAAAGATGATTAAAATTATATTTATAATTATGTTACTTAAAATGTTACTTGAAAAAACATTTGGGCTGAAATTTTATTTACAGTAAATAATTAATTTTAATTAGGGGATCTTTTAATGTTAATCAAGTCTGTATATTAATTAAATACGCTGCTTTTTCTGTCAGCAACAATGCATATACATATATATCTATAAATATGTAAATATCAGAAAAAGGTGTATGAAAAAATCAAAAGAAAACTATACTTTTTTTACTGCTTTAATATTTATTACAAATATTCTCAAGTTTACAAAAAAAAAAAAAAAAAAAAAAAAAAAAAAAAAAAAAAAACACAAATACAGAACATTATATTTTCCCAGAAAATAAAATAAAATAAACGACATTAGTTTTTTTCAAAATGACCATAATAAAATATACCTTAAAGCGAAATATTTCATCATCTATATTTTTTGAAAAATTCTATGTTTTGAACTTAAATCATTTTTAAAATACTTTCTTTTTTTCTCTATAAAGTGTATGTTTAGGTTTTTTATATAAATTTTTAATTCAGTTCTTAAATATTTTTAATGAATTTTTTACTTAAAAGTTTATCTATATGTTCCAAGCCTTTTTTTTTTGTTTTGCAGGCGGTATCTAACAATTGTCTAAAGCGCTGATTAATGAGTGCTTTTATAAACTTTTTTTTTTCATTTTAATAAGCTGCGGTTTGTTTTTTAATGAACGGAATTTCTTTTGAAATGTATACATTCCAGTTTGTTAACTATAAAATTATTTTTTTATTGATTGATTAAAATTCAGTACACCATATTATTTTTGAATAAAACATATAGACCATTTGTTTATTTATTTCAAAAATATTTCTTTTCTAAAGGAACGACAAATATTTAAGGTAAACAAATTGTAAGTTAATCTTGAATATTTTATTGTTACTCTGCAGTAACGCCAGTTTCTAAATAATGAATTAATTATTTTTATTATAACATTATCTGGGCACTAAACTACTGATTCCTTTGTTACAGGTGTATTTATTTTTATTATTTATGAATAGCATATCTGAAACAAGTCCAAAATACTTTCAATAAATTATCAAATATTTGCATTTAATTAACTCTTTGAACAATTTAACCGTGGCTATTTTTTTCTTTAGGTCATTTTCCTGTTATAGGATCCATGACCCTTTTTTCAAAAAACTTGGCGAAATTAGGGGTTATGAAAGTGATATTTTTCGGAAAATGATATAAATATTTATGAAACCAAAACTGGTGAACTATTATGGTTTTTTATGTATGTATTTGAATAATCATTGCTGATTACATACATTAGAAATTAGATAAATTGTTTCTTTTTGTATATAATAACAGATAAATGGCCTTCTGTATATTAAATAAATTGTAAGTATTGAAAACGTTGCTTTTGCGTATGAAATAGTGAATAGGATGCCAGGAAATACCTATGAAAAAACTTCCTTCGCTTGCCAAAGTCCTTTTCTCTATTCCGCCAAGGCCCATATAATAAGTAAGAACCGTTTTCAGTACAGTAGTTTCTCGTTATATTGCGCATTCGGATATGTCTGTTTTTTGTGTCTTCTGAGAAAATATTCTGTATAAAACATACTTTTTATATATTTATATATCATTTTAATATCATTTGGAAAATGCTGTTTTTTCTCTTTATAAAGTCTATGTTTAAGTTTAATATATTTAACGTCAAATAGGGTAAATCCAGGTTAGATGCTCCATCGGGTTAGTTGCTCTAGTCACTGTATTTCAGCTATTGGACGTGTGGCGGAGTTAAGTGACGTTCTTCTCTCTCAATTATTATAAAAAGTGTAATAGACGAAGTTACAGCGATTTATTTCTCCAAATAAAAATCATATGCATCAAATAACTGTAAGTTTGGCTTTTGTTAAATGTTCTTATAAGATAGAGACAAGTACAAGATGAAATATAATGTACTTATAAGAGGTGTTAGTTATCAGTTGCAGCCGTATTTTTCCTACTTCCAGAGGTACTTGGTGGAGCATATGTCCCTGATTAAGAGGATAAAACTTAATTTACACATTCCGAACGTCCCCTCTCTTTATATTAGAATACATTCAGAAGCACTAAATAGAAATCTTAATACAAAATAGAAATATCAAATTCCTTAAGTATGTCCTTCTAACAGTAAAATTCGGAAAGAATATACCGGGGCAATCTATTAGAGGTATAATCCCTGTTTATTTGTATTTATTTATTTATTTAATATTTCTTTCATTGCCGGCAATTTTTATGCCCCCTCCCCCTTTTAATTTAAATTACCTAACCTTCCGTTGAATATACAAAATATTTTCAAATTTTTCATTATGAAAGGTAAAAAATCTAACGCATTTAACCCTTTCCGGCACAGTGGTCCCTCTCCGGGCACACCTAATTGTAATTCCAAACTTGCATTCGGCACCAAGAATATTTTAATAAAATTTTGCTTCTATAAGGAAAGCTTGAAATAAGGAATTCTTATTTTCAAAAACAGTCATTTTTTATAAATTCCGGTGTCAGTCAGTAAATTTGAATTTTACGAACAGAATTTGTCTGTGTCGGAAAGGGTTAATTTGAGAATTGAAAATTCCCTTCCCGAATTAGGTTTTAGAGTTTGTACATCGAATATAAGAAGGGGAGGGTTAATCCTTCTTATAGATTAGATTAAACAAGTTTAGCCTTTGTTATAATTATCCGATTGGCTTCATAATTTCTAGACCGGCTTATTAGTGAAAGACGGTTCTCGAATAAATTTTTAGAGTTTGTATCAGTTTGTTCAAATAAAGAAAAATTAGAAAGTGTACGTAAAACATAAACTGTTTCTATTCAAGACATTTCATTTGTAATACGTAAAATCATATGATTGATGTAAATAGGATAGGAAGTAAAATTCAAATCTAGCTTTCGAATTATAAATTTTAATTACCTATGTTTCCAATTCCTTTACGAATCTACCTCGATCAAGTGGGGTGTCTATCCCTGAGGTTCAGGATAGATGGCTGAAGTCATTGGTTAAGTTTTTTGATAAAAACACTTTTCATCTAGTATTTATATTACAGTAATATTTTTTATGAAGTTTTACATAAAATTTAGAGTAGATAGATTACACATGCTCTACAAAAATCATTACTATAAAAAAGGAAAGTTAGTTCTTTCTTAAGGGGACAACTATCCCAGAATTACCCTATATATGTCGATTAGAAAATATGTTTCTGTCGTTAAGTTCTTTAGAAGATTGTAATATTCGTATAAACTAACATTTTGGAGACAAATATTTACTTGAAGTTTTTATCAACCTATATTAGTTTTATTAATTTTAACGACCTCGGTTATGTCGCACTTTTAAAATAACTAGGGAATCAATCCCAGACTTCCCATGCCGCAGAAGTTAGGTAAAACCAATTATTTTAAAAATCAAAAACGCTAATAGATTTTTTACGTTTAATATATACAGGGTGAGTACAAATGGTTGGACCTGATTTAAAAAAACTATATTTTCAAAACTACTGCACATAATAAGTGATACATGGATGTAAAGAGAAATATACCAAGTTTTTTCCACCATTGATCAACAGAGGGCAGCGCATTCATTGATCGCTGGGATTGAAATCCAAAAATGGCCACCAAGATCCCCAGACCTAACACCATGTGATTTCTTTTTGTGGGGTTACGTCAAAGACATTGTTTATGTACCGCCAATGCCGAAAACAATGCCAGAACTTAAAGAACGCATTTGTGCAGCATTCAGAACCATTGACAGGGTGATTCTACAAAATGTTTGGAACGAACTGGATTACAGATTAGACGTATGCCGTGTAACAAGAGGGTCACACATAAAATATTTGCAACTGAAAATCTTGGTATATTTCTCTTTAAATTCATGTATCATTCATGTATCATTCATGTATCACTTATTGTAATATGTGCAGTAGTTTCGAAAATATGATTTTTTAAAAATCGGGTACATCATTTGTTCTCACGCTGTATTTTTGGATTGCCCACTAACAACACCAAACAGCATTTTCATATGAAAATATCAATTATGTAATAAAATAAAATTTTGAATCTTATTGAAAGCTATACTTTTGTATTAGCCGCATTACAGGATGTAAAACACTTTTATTGAAGCGAAGTGGGCACACGGACAGTGACAGAATCCCTTGACAAATTTGGCCTATGTCTCCCGGTGATTAATAAAGTTTAAATGCTAACTTAAGTTCCACTAGAAATGACTAGATATTCTACTACAATAACAATGTTCTCCACTTAAATGTGGTGGTTTAAATCACTAATAAATCCAGCGGTGAATCAAAATTTTAAGCTGAAATGCAAGAAACACACACAAAACCATTAATACAAACTAACCTCTAATAAACTAGGTGCCTGTGACTGCCAAATATCTTTTATTCAAACTATAATTCAAAGGATCTTACCAAACGGCTAACTTTAACTCAGCAAAACTTCAATTCCATTGACATGTGTCGAAAGCTCAACTTTAGCTCATCAGCGCAGGCCTTGAATAACACCCAGGGAAAGATTTGACCCAAATACGCCGAAACAACCTCTCGCTTTTACTTTTATACCTTGCAGACAGACCATCGAAGCTAAATTTACATAAACTTACAGTGAAAGACAGAAACCACAAACTCTAAGAGCTCCACAGGTACTTGGAAAATTAGAGTAAATACAGTATAGATGTCACTGTTGCGCACACAGATTAGATGTTGACATCATGTTCGCATTGCAAACACTAGAATCCCTTTATAAGAGAGTTTCTTGTCCACTACAAGGAGTTAATAGCCGAAGAAATTGTCAAATAAATCGATACTTACAGCGGTCTTTTCGGTCACTGGTAATTTCAGTGGTACAAAAAAAGGGAAAAAATCATTAAACGAAGAACTCCCAAGCCCGAAGCATATATCAATTAGTATTATACGACCATTAGTACACACCATGTATTATATTAGCATATATTATTTAGTATTTCTGATTTTTTTTTTCTTTTACTACACTACCTTTAAATTTTTTTATTAAATTATTTTTTATCAGTCTGATTCAAAAACTCTGAATTTAAACTTTGCTATTTGCAGCTAACGATTTATAATATATATTGTTTAATTACTTTAATTTTAATTTTACATTTTCACACATTGTTTAATTGTTAAATCATGAATATCAAGATAATTTAGAGTTGCTGTATGAATATTTTTCCTTCTTCTTGTTTTCTCTCTCCTTTTATTTTTCCGTTTTTACGAAAAATATCACATACTTATCTTATATATATGACATTTGATAATGGTCATACCAAATATATTAAAAATTGTAGACCAGTTCAATTTATTTAATCGATAGTTACCTGCACGATCTTTTAATTTAAATACTTTTAATATAAATTTAGTAATTAAAACAAAATGTTCTTGGGTGTTAAATTTTACTTAATTATAAAGCATTCGAATAAAAAAGTACAAATTATATACGTTTTCCTCCTGAATTAAATATGGCATTATTAAAGTGAATTATTGCCAATAAAATAAGAAAAAGAATTCTGTCCAGAGTCAGTATCGAACCAACACAATGGTCAGAACAGAGAAGAACCGCGCCTTATACCACTTGGCCACCCTTTTCTCGTTCGAGTGCATCCTAAACATTTTTAGGTTCTAGATTTAATTTTACGCATGCGCAAATGGGTCATTTTCATGTGAAAAGTGGATTTGACGAAAATACCTTTTCGTTTTAATATGTAGGATTTTTTACTAAATTGTTTATGTCAACATGCTTCATTCGGTAAAAAATAAGCAACAAAGATTTGATTTTGGTAATACAGTTGATCTCAAAATTTAAGCTCACCTTAAAGTATAATAATAAAATTGGAAAGAGAAAGAAATGGAATTATTTCTCAATATACTCAAAATGTAACTGAAATGATACATAACAGAGGTGAGAAAATGGTTATGTCAGCACTACTTATTTAAAAATTACGCCTTTTATACTTATATTAAAAAATCACAGTCTCAATAGTTTGGGCACATTATGCAAACCTTAACAAATGCTGGATTATTTCTTCAACCCACCAGCCGTATTCTTTGAGCAGTATAATAACGAATATTCAATTTCCGTTGATTATTAAAGATGCCGAATGACACAAAATTCAGAAAAGAGGGAAAATTTAAAGATTATTAAGTTGAAATCGAAACATAAAACCGTTAGTGAAATTTGCAGACTTTATATCCTTCGAAGCAAGGAATATACCGAGCACTTGCTAGATATAACAATTTCAACCGAATACCAAGAAGAAGTCAGCCACGCGTAACAAGTGTTCGGACTGGTCGAAAAATTGATGTCAAAATAAAATATGTACATAAAGTAAATTAAAAATTATCTTGGTGTCAATGTCTCTAATGACACAATACATAGACGAATAAGAGACTGAAAGATCATTGTTTAAAAAAATGTCTTGCAAACCTTGCCTAAAACTACACCATAAACAGGCTAAAAGGGATTGTGCTCGAAAGTACATATTGTGCGGAGAGTAGTGGCTCACCGTATTATTCAGCGACTAAAAGAAGTAGAATTTGGATTGTCCTGGTGGCAGGAATTATTGCTGGCCCAGGAAACAGTCACATACATTCTTCAGTAGACTCTCGTGGTTTGGATGTGTGTGTGTGTGGGGGGGGGGGGCAGGGGGGTTGACATTAACGGCTAAACCTACCTGACATTTCTCCAAGGGAAACAAAATCCAACAAAGTATCAAGAAGGACAATCGAACAACATTTAATTCCATTTGGTGACATCGTAGGGATCCTGAGTTGAGATTCCAGCACAAGAATTTTTTAATTCACAACTGAAATACTACGAAACAGCGACTTTCCGCGCAAAATGTTAATGTTTTAGGATTGTCCAGCTTTAAGCCCAGAAATAAATGCAATTTAGAACATTTGGGGTCTCTTAAACAGTGAGATATACCACAATGGAGGAGAATCTGACTCAGCTGAAAGTGACCATTGAAAAAGTGTGGTATTCTTGGGTACCAATAATATATAAAAACCGAATTAATTCAATGGAAACAGTATTAGTTGAAGTTAATCTAAAAACAGGGAAATACTATTAATAAATAGCATCATGTAAAAGTGTTAAATACTATGTTTTATTTCATTGCGCCTAAACTTTTGAAAAACTGTATTGTTACACTTTTTCCTGAGTTTTTATATATGTTAAAATAATGTACACTATTAATAAATTTGGCGTGATTTATTTGAATTATTTCATAGGATCTAATAAGTAAATAATATATTTTTGTTTAATTTGGTATTTTTTTTATAAACGACATTTTCTAGTTGTGACTACTATAAAACACAAGGTCTAGTTGAAGTCTCATATAAAGCTGAAATATATGAAATATTTTTTATTTAAATCTGCATCAGAAAATAAAAGTTTAATTTCTATACCGAATGAAAAATCCCAAGTCACATTTAAGCTATAAATAATCCATTTTGCTAAGTTGAATTGAATAAAACTTGTATCACATCAAACTGCCTAGAGAAGATAATTTAGTTTATTTTTTCTTATGTTATTTAATAAGTAATATTTATGATAGGAACTTCTTTTTATATGAACAATTTATTTTTTTAAACTATGAAGTTTGTAGCGGTTACACTAATGTAAGAAGAAAAGTAAAAAATAAACCACAATCAGGAATATTATTTATTTTGATAATGGGCATTTCTCACAAATTTCTTCTTTTCATCTTAAGATGAAGCAATTTGTTCAAGCATCCAAATCATCACTATGCTTCATATAATGGGCAAAAGTAATTAAAATCAACTGGAAGACATTTTTATCCAGTTTTATTTTTAAAAAAATCGGTTTGTAATAAAATATTGCGTAAAATATTTTGAGAAGTATGTTAAAAAATTTTCTTGAATAAGATACCCGTTACATCCTTAATAATAAAAAAACTTTTAAAAATTAGGTCTAATTATAAATAATTGTAATTCGATATTGGTCAGTTCGATATTTTAGTTTTTTTTATATGTTCATTTTTTTATATGTTCATTTTTTAATATGTTGATTTTCTACATATTGCTAAAATGGTAATCTTATTTGTAAATCATATTTGCCATTAAATATCTAAAATAAGTAAAAACGTCATTGCATGTATAATTATTTATAGTATTAATATGTAATAAATATCTATATTCAAATTTTAAGCTATATAAAACATTCTTTTATTCCACAAATGTAAGAGAAAATTCCTTGCATTTTCCAGCAGCTGGGGAAATATTTTTGTTTAAAAAGAAAACTTCGTAGCTATAAATTAGTACGTAGCATAGATTTTGAAATTCTGCACTGTGTAATTAAAAAATATATATTAATAAAAGAAATCTGTTTTCTTATAAGTGTTTTAAATTAGGGCATCTGAGAGAAAAGGAAAATCTTATTTTATCACAAATACTCCTATCCAAAAAATAAAAGATATATCAAAGCAAATATTCAAGGAAATTGAAAAAAAAACACCATGAAAAGGCCTTTATAAATCTCATTCCATTACGACCCATTAGCAAAGATCTGATTCGCTGACTAAGTCTCTAACCATTAGAATGTTTCAGTACATATATATAGATATATATTTATGATTTTACATTTAAACGTGATAAGGATAGGGTTTCCATTGTTCTTTTTGAATATATTTGTTGTATCCGTACATAAATTCAATAAAGAATTACGTGAACAAGTAAAAAGGTGATTACTTAAAAGGAATTTGCTGATTTCAAATAGAATAAAAAGTATAAAACTAATTTCTTATGTTGCAAAACAGCTTAAATTTTTCATTTTCACACACGTCGTACAAATGTTTATATTTTATTCAACAAGAAAGAATAAATTCATGAAAGCATGCATTTAGTTATCACTATTAAATATTTTAAGCTTTTCTGTGTACAACACAGACTCTGAAATTATGTACTCTACAATTTAAAAAATATATGGGTTATCGTCAATGGTCGGAAAAACTACTTTTATGTTGTAGAGAACTGCGACTTCAACTACTTAAACGTAATTAACTACAACTACAACTATTTGTTCTAAAAAAGTAGCGACTACAAACTACTTTTCAAAAGTAGTTGCTACTTTGCTACTGTCAAATTTTGTCAAATGATTCAATCTAAACTCAAAATTGGGGACATGGACTAACAAATGGCTCTTGTTATATCACGTCTGCAAGCATACAATCAAATAAATGTGATACAACTCAGGCCATTAAAACATTAAGAACGAGAACATAAAAGAAAAAGTTTTGTGTTAGACTCCATTATGTTATTTGATACACGTATTACAATATTTTTAGCGAAATTAAGAGAGATACATAAGACAATAAACAATTATATATAGTTATATAAAAATGCATTTAAATGTTTAAAGCTGCACTTTATTAATATTATTATTTTATTTTCGGAAGTAGCGTTAAAAGTAGCGTCAATACTCGCTATAAACTACAATTTTTTTGTATCGCGCTATTCGGTACATAACAATTTACACTACAAACAAGTAGAAGAAAGTAGGGTCTACTGTAGCTTATCTTCTTGTCGCGCGCTACTTCTGACCGCTGGTTACCCAAGTAGCACAATTTGTTGGCCCATCGTTGGTAGTTTGTAGAAACCTTTGGGAAACGGTGGTGTTGTGAATAGCAGTGTTGGCAAATGATTAGTAAATGGTAGGTGTAGAATCCCCTCTAATTTGGAGCATATCTGAGCAGGATTCTCAGCTTTAAACGGTTGAACCACTGTTGGGCATGTGATTACGAATGATTAGTTGGCTATTTGTACGGCAAGGCGGACGTTTCTTACTGTCGCTCAACGTAGTAAGAAAATTTGCCAACAATTAGCCAACGTTGGCCCAACAATTCTGTTCTACTTGGGCATAGTTAAAGTACAGGGTGGTTATAATTAAAGTTACCCTGTTTAGACCGACGTAGAGTCCACTCTGGTTGACAGATATCGATGAAACTTGGAATATAAGTTAGATGGGCCATTGGGAAATGAACTCAACAATAAAAAAAATTAGTTCAAATTTCGACCACCAGGTAAGAAGGAGGCGCATGAAGACCAAAAATGTCAAACTGGAAACACAAAACTTTTTTTATTTACAGCATATGTTCAATATGCATTCCATTTGCGTTAATTAAAATTACACTATTCAGAATAATCTGGAGCCCATTCTGGGAGACTGATTTCGTTGAAACTTGGTATATTCGTTAAATGGACTATGGGAGGGAAAATAAATATGTAATAAAAATAGTTCAAGTTTCGACCACTGTGTGACAAAATGGCGCATAAAGAACAGGAAACACAAATTAGAAACATAAAACTCTATTTAATCACAGCATTTCTTCAATGTGCATTTCATTTTTGTCCATGGCATGTTCAAAGCGTGTTAAAACATGCTCAACAGAAAGCAAGCATAACACACCATGTCGCTTCAATTCCTCAATAATCACTTCGTGCTTCTGTTGAACATGTTTTAACATACTTTAAACATGTTATTGACACAAATGGAATGCACATTGAGCAAATGCTGTGATTAAACTAAGTTTTATGTTTCTGGTTCTATATGCGCCATCTTTTCACCTGTTGGTTGAAAATCGAACTATTTTTTATTGAATTTTTCTCTTCCCGAAATAACGTATATATAAAATTTCAACGAAATCCGTCAACCAGAACGAGCTCCAGATTGCTCTGAGTAGTGCAGTTTCAATTATATCCAACTTGTATAATAATAGGCTACGTTAAAGTTAAAAATAACAAACATCTGAATCATTTAGCTGAGCTTTTCACTCTTTTTGTATTACCAGGTTCCCATAAGACACTGCGTTTGGTTGTGCAACTAGCTTCGGATTGTCAATCATTCATATTCCGAAATAAGTATTTGACTCACCGAAGGACGAACATCAATACACGTTGCTGTGACTGCAATAAGTACTTCTACTCAAGTTGATAATGAAATACAGGTTCAAGAATTAAGGTTATACAATACCACTACTATAATATGAGTCGTTTTTTCTAAAGAGAGCAGAGAAAAGGTAGTTTGCTGAAAATGTAGCCTTTAAACGGCAGTTTTTGACATAACGTGATTAGAAGACAATGTTTTTGAAGATAAAATCGTACAGAAGAGAGACATCGTATACCGAATTGTTTTAATGAATTGAATGTGATTATAATAAGCACTTTGTCTCGCCCGATAATGAGGTGCTAAATTTAGAAACAAAGCTTAATAATACCGATAAAAAAGTATGCGTCGTTTTTGTTTTTTCAACGAGGGCAGTGAAAATAAAATGTTTGATGAAAATGTACACTTTAAAAATCAATTTTGACATATCATCTTTATTACACAATGTGTTTGAAGCTTAAATCGCACAAAATATCTGCAGATTCTGTTTTAATGAACTGAATATAAAGAGGAAATAAGAGTAAAAAATACTTAGAAAGCCAAGCTAAGAGATGAAATTAATATTTAAAAAACCGCATTATGAAGCTTTTATAGTATTTGCAGAATTATTACTCGTCATTACCCATACCCCCGCACTTCAAATTACGCAAGTTAAGAAAGGTCATTCAAGTCACAAGCTGCAGCACAAAGTAGATGTAACGACTAAGGATTCAAAAAGTATTCTGCAAAAAACTGTGTGACGAAAGATTTGTTTTTTCTTTAAAAATAATGTTATGTGCATTTTTAAGTGCCATTTTAGAAATCCTTGTTGTAACAAACAATTTCGTCATATTTTTCAATGTAAATAAGTAAAATTTTGTATTTTGTATAATACAATTTAATTGAGTTTTTGATTTACAATCAAACTGTTTAACATAGTTTCTAACAGAATTTATTGTTTTAATGCCCTCTTTAAGTGACTTTATTTATTATTTCATGAAATACGTATTTTATTGAAAAAGGAATTTTACACTTTAATGGTAATATATAGAGGGTGAGAAGAAAGTGCGTAAATTTGTTTTATTATTCATAGAAAAATTGATACAGAAATGCCGTTAGATTCGTGTTCTTTTTTTTAAAACAAGAAAAATGAATGTGGGGTAACTTGTGGTGAGATGCTGTGTTGGACAAGATGCCGTGACACGTGATTTTCCTATACGCAGGCACTGTAGGGAAACGCCACTCGGTCGTGTGGAAGAGGCTTCCCCACTGATAGTTTAATTCCAGTTTGCGTTGTTTTATTTAAATTTTAAATAGGGATTTTCTATGACTATCTCGTCTTAACAACCTTTGGTAAGTGTACAAATCTTTTACGCTCTTTCTTTATTTACCTATATAAGTCATAGTTTAAACATCAGGGAAATAAATCTGATGTTTTTAGAGAGTATTAATGTTCGCCCTTTCCGTCAAATGTAAATGGAGGCCGGTTAAATCTTCTTCACTTCAGTAGGGAGATCGGCGTCTTCTCCAATACTTTGGGGTGAGTCGACGAAAATCTTTAGGGGGAAGATGCCGGTTTTTTTCATTACCTGATTGTTTTTTCATTGTTTTAAATTCTTTAGTGTATTTACTAAATTGTCAATGATTTTAATCAGATGATTTTTATCAGATGATTTAAATCAGTGATTAAATATTTATTTAAATCAACTGTTTTTTTAACTCATTGATTAAAATCATAAATTTTGTAAATGTTTATAATGACATAAAAAGTATTAAGAAAATGCTACCGCAAAAAAATAGTATTGTGTCTTTTGAAGCAACG
This sequence comes from Maratus michaelseni, assembly GCA_963931845.1. Taxonomy (NCBI): domain Eukaryota; kingdom Metazoa; phylum Arthropoda; class Arachnida; order Araneae; family Salticidae; genus Maratus; species Maratus michaelseni. The sequence continues at coordinate 414,794,428 of OZ007586.1, forward strand.
GGAATATTTCAATTTAATCCAACAGCTATTCCGAGTCGAGCTTTCGTTGGGTCCAACGAACAACATGAGTCACAGCCCTACTGTTTCAAGGAGAAATCCACTTCAAAACGGTCGAACAAACTCTCAATACCATCCGCTAAACAGCTGATTCAAGATTTCTCCCAACCATGCACAACACTAAAATCACACAAACAGTCGACTGGCCTAACAATCAACTTGCCATTAAGTGATAAAGAAGATCTAGTGCCAACTGCCAAAAATATTACGCAGTCTTCTCCAACAAAATTTCTGCTATAAATTTCACCTGTTCCAGTTAATGAAAAGAGAAAGCATAGTAAAAGAAGGCAAAAAGCTCAAGTACTTACATCACCAGAAGTTATTGAAGAAAATAAAGTAAAGTGGCAAAAAAAAGAAGCTTATGAAGGGGGAAAAAGTTGAGAATGGAAACAAAAACTAGACCTATAAAAGCGCAAACCGAAATAGAGAGAAAATAGCAGCTGCAAATTTTCAGATGTCTGAAGCCTTTCTAAAAAGAAAGTGTTTGAGGATTTTTTTTTAAGTGAATGAGAATGAGTGTTCAGAGTGTCTAAACGACTACAATAAAACCTCAGAAAAATGTGATTGGATCAAGTGCATTCAATTCAGCTGTTGGTTACATGAAAGTTTCTCAAAGTTCCTAGACAAATGTGCAGTTTGCGGCAGAGCTGAGGTATTGCTGATTAAAAAAAAGGGAACGTACGAAAAACATTAGCAAAAAGGCTGGACTCTAAAGAAATTTATCTCAGTGGCTTTGCCATATTCCAGCTTGTTATAAAGTTTTAAAAATTAGCATACTTAAGTGCCATAATACTTTTAAATGCCAATGGTTGTAACATTCATATTTTTGTAATTGTCGAATACTAAGTAAAGTAACAACTTTAGTATGTCTAAAATATTAAAGTTACTTTTTTCGTGAGTGTGTTGCACTGCTTCACAAAAATTATTGTTTACATTGAAAGTCCAAAAGGCATCTTAACTCTATGTTGTTGGCCATCTTACCCCAAGATTGAAGTAAGATGCCGAATTGCAAGCATTTACAAAAGAAATTTTTTATGCTTTCTATAACATTTGTAAAATGAAATACATTTTTAAATCATACATAAATGTACCAACTTTAACAAGAAATTAATGGATAACAAATAAAAACAACAGGCCATTTTATAAAAAAATAAATCAAAAACTACGGCATCTTCACCCAAACCACCCTAATAAAATGCACCGATAGGAGGTGTTAACAGGAGTGTATTTTACGGAATTACAAGTATGAGGATGACTACAAAAAATTAACCAATTGGTGGATCATTTATTTATATGAATAATCAGTTTAGAATGTAGAACGAATTACTGCTTACCGGCAATCATAATCCATTACATTTCGATGTAAATATTTCTTTGTTCAGAATATCTAAAACATTTAGTGTCTCTCTCTGTTTAAAAAATCGTAAACAACATTTGCTCAGCATTTTGTCCTACATACCAAATCGATAACTGAATCGAATTTGGGATTCACCAGGTTGTCAGTTCTGTTATAATATCCTCAACTGCACACTTCTGGAAGACGCATTAGCGTCGGTGTCCCTATCGTTGACCTATTTAATTACAAACTATTTTGCTGTTAAAATAATCCCCCAACCTGACATTGTTTTTATTGCAAACCACACTTTCTTATCATTATATGATCTTTTTTTTATAATTTTTTAAAAGTTAAAACTGACTTTTTCGCATTATATTTACAACCATATTTTCCTGTTATTTTTATAACCCTTTTAAAGAATAATGAGAAATAAAACAATCACGACATATTGAGTATAAAGACACATCAAATGTTATAGTAGCATCTCCTGTCTAAAAAAAAAGCATTTTTTAAAAGATAGATCAATAAAAATATGCAAGGAATTTTCAAAAAAGAGAACCATTAAAGGGCCCTTATAAAAGACATCCTAATAATGAGCCATTAGCAAAGATCTGATGATATATTCACTGACTAAAGCACCAAACATAACCAGATTTTTTTTCATACTAATGATTATACTTTTAAACATGGGATAGAGACGGAGCATTCATTAATGCATTCTATTACATCAGTAACAATTCAAAAATTAAATAATGGATTACGTCAAAAAATAAAATAGTAATTTGCTCAAAGGAACTTTTGCTGTTTTGAAATACTGTAAATACAGGGTGATTACAAATGAATATCCCAACTTTGAAGGACTATATCTTCTAAACAATAAAAAGTAGTGTTCCATTTCACACATTGAAGTAAGTAAGAAGTTATAAAATTTCATAAATGTAAAGTTTCTTTTTTGGCGAGAGATGAAGCAACGAGCGGCGAGTTGGCGGAAAAAGCACTTTATATTTTATGTAGCTCTGCGGCAACTGCCTGAATGAACTCGCAACGGAACATGCCGGTTCACTTTTAACCCGCCGCTCGTTGCGCCATCTCTCGCCAAGAAAACAAACCTTTATATTTATGAAATTTCATATCTTCTCACTCACTTCGATGTGTGAAATGGAACACTACCTTTTATTGTTCAGAAGTTCAGACCCTTCAAAGTTGGGATATTCATTTGTAATCACCCTGTAGAATAAAATGAATTACTTATGCCTCAAAATAGCTTTAATTTTTTATTTTCATATGCATCGTATAAATATTTATATCTATATTAATATTATAAAGGAGTAAAGATTGTTTGTTTGTTTGTTTGTTTGTAAGGGGTAATCTCTGGAACTACCGAACCGATTTCAAAAGTGATGGGGGCAAATTGATGGTGACAACCCCTGCTCCAACATAGGCTATATTTTATGTCGGTGCCACTACCCCAGGGGGGCGCAGGAGCGAAAAACGTTCTAAAATTGCGACGTTTTCTAAACTGAAGCAGCTAGAAATTTGAAATTTGGCATTGTAGTTACTTATAAGATGTAAATGCTCTCTAAGAACAAAATAAAAAAAATTCGAAATTTAAAAGGGTGAAATGAGCGAAAAGCGTTCTAAAAACATTCTAAATTACAATTTCTATGTAATCTCTAGAATTACTGAACCGATTTGAAATTTGGCGTTGTAGTTACTTATAAGATGTAAATACTCTCTAAGAACAAAATAAAAAAAAATTCGAAATTTCAAAGGGTGAAATGAGCGAAAAGCGTTCTAAAAACATTCTAAATTACAATTTCTATGCAATCTCTAGAACTATCAACCGATTTGAAATTTGGCGTTGTAGTTACTTATAAGAAGTAAATGCTCTCTAAGAACAAAATAAAACAAAATTCGAAAATTAAAAGGGTGAAATGAGCGAAAAGCGTTCTAAAAACATTCTAAATTACAATTTCTATGGAATCTCTGGAACTACCGAACCAATTTCAAAAGTGATGGTGGCAAATGGATGGTGACAACCCCTGTTCCAACATAGGATATATTTTTTGTGGGTGCCACTATCCCCAGGGGGGTGCAGGAGCGAAAAACGTTCTAAAATTGCGATTTTGTTTATACTGAAAGAGCTAGAAATTTGAAATTTGGCATTGTAGCTACTTATAAGATGTAAATGCTCTCTAAGAACAAAATAAAAAAAAATTCGAAATTTAAAGGGTGAAATGAGCGAAAAGCGTTCTAAAAACATTATAAATTACAATTTCTATGGAATCTCTAGAACTACCGAACCGATTTGAAATTTGGCGTTGTAGTTATTTATAAGATGTAAATGCTCTCTAAGAACAAAATAAAAAATAAAAATTCGAAATTTAAAAGGGTGAAATGAGCGAAAAGCGTTCTAAAAACATTCTAAATTACAATTTCTATGGAATCTCTAGAACTACCGAACCGATTTGAAATTTGGCGTTGTAGTTACTTATAAGATGTAAATGCTCTCTAAGAACAAAATAAAACAAAATTCGAAAATTAAAAGGGTGAAATGAGCGAAAAGTGTTCTAAAAACATTCTAAATTACAAATTCTATGGAATCTCTGGAACTACCAAACCAATTTCAAAAGTGATGGTGGCAAATGGATGGTGACAACCCCTGTTCTAACATAGGATATATTTTTTGTGGGTGCCACTATCCCCAGGGGGGTGCAGGAGCGAAAAACGTTCTAAAATTGCGATTTTGTTTATACTGAAGGAGCTAGAAATTTGAAATTTGGCATTGTAGTTACTTATAAGATGTAAATGCTCTGTAAGAACAAAAAAAAAAAAAAAATTCGAAATTTAAAGGGTGAAATGTGCGAAAAGCGTTCTAAAATATTCTAAATTACAATTTTTATGGAATCTCTAGAACTACCGAACCGATTTGAAATTTGGCGTTGTAGTTACTTATAAGATGTAAATGCTCTCTAAGAACAAAATAAAAAAAATTCGAAATTTAAAAGGGTGTAATGAGCGCAAAGTGTTCTAAAAACATTCTAAATTACAATTTCTATGGAATCTCTAGAACTACTGAACCGATTTGAAATTTGGCGTTGTAGTTACTTATAAGATGTAAATGCTCTCTAAGAACAAAATTTAAAAAAATCTAAATTTAAAAGGGTGAAATGAGCGCAAAGCCTTCTAAAATATTCTAAATTACAATTTTTATGGAATCTCTAGAACTACCGAACCGATTTGAAATTTGGCGTTGTAGTTACTTATAAGATGTAAATGCTCTCTAAGAACAAAATAAAAAAAAATTCGAAATTTAAAAGGGTGTAATGAGCGCAAAGTGTTCTAAAAACATTCTAAATTACAATTTCTATGGAATCTCTAGAACTACTGAACCGATTTGAAATTTGGCGTTGTAGTTACTTATAAGATGTAAATGCTCTCTAAGAACAAAATAAAAAAAAATCGAAATTTAAAAGGGTGAAATGAGCGCAAAGCCTTCTAAAATATTCTAAATTACAATTTTTATGGAATCTCTAGAACTACTGAACCGATTTGAAATTTGGCGTTTTAGTTACTTATAAGATGTAAATGCTCTCTAAAAACAAAATAAAAAAAAATAGAAATTTAAAAGGGTGAAATAAGCGAAAAGCGTTCTAAAAACATTCTAAATTACAATTTCTATGGAATCTCTAGAACTACTGAACCGATTTGAAATTTGGCGTTGTAGTTACTTATAAGATGTAAATCCTCTCTAAGAACAAAATAAAAAAAAATTCGAAATTTAAAAGGGTGAAATGAGCTAAAAACATTCTAAATTACAATTTCTATGGAATCTCTAGAACTACCGAACCGATTTGAAATTTGGCGTTGTAGTTAATTATAAGATGTAAATGCTCTCTAAGAACAAAAAAAAAAAAAAAAATCGAAATTTAAAAGGGTGAAATGAGCGAAAAGCGTTCTAAAAACATTCTAAATTACAATTTCTATGGAATCTCTAGAACTACTGAACCGATTTGAAATTTGGCGTTGTAGTTACTTATAAGATGTAAATGCTCTCTAAAAACAAAATAAAAAAAATTCGAAATTTAAAAGGGTGAAATGAGCGAAAAACTTTCTAAAAACTTTCTAAATTAGAATTTCTATGGAATCTCTGGAACTACCGAACCGATTTCAAAAGTGATGGTGGCAAATTGATCGTGACTACCCCTGCTCCAACATAGGCTATATTTTATGTCGGTGCCACCAACCGCAGGGGGGTGCAGGAGCGAAAAACTTTCTAAAATTGCGATTTTTTTTATACTGAAGGAGCTTGAAATTTGAAATTTGGCATTGTAGTTACTTATAAGATGTAAATGCTCTCTAAAAACAAAATAAAAAAAATTCGAAATTTAAAAGGGTGAAATTAGCGAAAAGCGTTCTAAAAACATTCTAAATTACAATTTCTATGGAATCTCTAGAACTACCGAACCGATTTCAAAAGTGATGGTGGCAAATTGGTGGTGACAATCCCTGCTCCAACAGCCTCTTTAATAAAAAACTATGCGTTTCTGACGACTGGGTTTTTCGCTAATTGTTGCCACACATTAATCTCGGAAAATGAAACATTTGAAGTTACTGAAAAAAAATAGTAGCTCGAAAAATATTTGTCAGAAAATTGTTAGGCAAACTGCGTTTGAAAGGTAAAAAATTGTATTTTTCTTGATATAAATTTCAAATCTAATGATTATGCCATTTTTCAAATATTGAATTTGAAAAATTACTAACTTCCACAATGGAGTACCATAGTAAAACCTTCATGCGTAAAAAGATAATGATAAGGGCGACGTGTCCTGGCGTGTATATTGGCTATAGCACGAGTCACAAATTATAGTAGCCTTATTATTCTGTTAAAATATAAAAGTGAATTATGAAATGTCAATATTTTGTTGGATTAAAAGTTCGTTATAAGAAATTGACCAGCGTAGCGGACGTAGCTTGCTAGTATTTTATATAAGAATACATGAAATAACAAAGCAGCAATCAGTATTATATTTCCAGTTGAAAATAAATATTACATTTATTTTAAGACAATAATTAAGAAATAGACAAAAATTTATTTTTCTTTACATTATTTTTTACGGTTGAAACTTTATTTTTACCTTTTCTAATGCGACACCAATTAGAGGTAAACGAGAATATCCAGAGATATTTTTCCAATTTTCAAAATAATATTGACGAATGAGAGGCCTGCAATTTTTCGAAGTTTTCGCTCTTTTCAAAAATCTTGCAAAACACGGGCATGGCCAATTTCTTCCGACCAGCAAAAAAAACTGGATTTATACACAAATAAGCGCATTGTCGTACGAAAAATGTATCATAAAATTTTACAGGTCATCCAAAAAAATGATAATTTAAAATCAATCCGTTTAAATTTGGTTCGTGAAAAATAAGTATGGAAGAAAAAGAGAATCACAGTAATGCGGCCATTTATGTTTTGAAAGTGCCGTGCAACTTTGGGGGACGCCGATCATGTACTCTTTTGAGAATTCAGCGAACTATATGTGTATGGTTTTAATGCTATATGTTTATGTTTACATGCCTTTTTCCACCTAAACTATTTACCAGCATTTTGATCTGGCAGTTTTCACCTTTCAAGGTAAATTAGTTTATTATTATTATTATTATTTCCTTTCGGTTTTACTTCATATACTAGTTAATTAGCTACAGCTGGGTGACTCTGAAAATTAATTTTGAGGTTTTGAATCATTAAAAAAACACTAATTTACAAAAGTTACAAACCCTTGCACAGTAATAGTGACAATTTTAAACGCAAGCGGTGCGTGCAAGCCCCGCGAAGCAGATTGGCGCTGCCGTCCTCCGAAGAGGACACGTTCAGCAGATTACCTGTTATGGTGTAAAAATGTATTTTTACTTTGTTTATAGAAATTGAGAAAAAAGTATTTGATAATGTGAAATATTTCATATGAAAAGTTCAATTTTAAAGTAGAGAGGACAGCAGCATCTACACTGACTTTTAAATCTTTGATCTGATGCTGATGCCAATGTTAGACGGTTGGGATATAGACGCTTGTGTTCTCAAACATGCATGATATGGAACTTTTAACTTACGATTTCTCTGTGTCAATAAACTGAAGTAAAGCTTGAGAGAACATCCTTTCCAACTGGATGATGGCGTGAAGAAGACTGTCTGGAAATGATTCTCAGAAAGATTCCAATACTTTTAATATAACACTATTATTCGCCATGGTATCCCACAGGTATAAATGTGTCTAAATATTTTTAAGCTGAATATTTTTGTAAATATTTTTGTGCAATAATATTTTTTCTGATCCGGAACTGTTAGCTCGTTATTTATTGAACTCATAATATATAAATTTTGAAATTGTGTATCGTGAATATTGTAAAAGGAACATTTTTATGACTTTTGCATAAACTTGTGTGACTTAAACATAATTTTTATCCAATAAAAATAAGACTTCTTTATTTTAAAAATGCCGTTATTCTCAAGTCAATATGAATGAAATTTAATTTTTATGTGCTTTTAGAGTTCGATGTTCCCTATTGGGAATATTGTCCTGTAAAAAGTTAAATGCCATAATTGAATTTATAAATGGTAGCAAAAAATTATATCGAAAAAGGGTTTAATTAATATACCAATTTTTGACACATCGATCTGTATACTTTGTTTAAATAATGTTGAGTTTAATATGCATAAATTTTCTAGAAAATGAATAAGATAAATATTTTTCACTTCGAAATTTATCCAGCCTTTTTTTATAATCTCTTTATCTCTATAAAAGAGTAAGTGTCTGTCTGCCTGCCTGCGGATTTCTCCGTAATTATACCCCCTAGGACTCAGAAATTTTTGTCATGTGTAGATGTTATCACCGGACAGTATACCTGACGGTCGAATTTTTAAATTTTAATTTAGATTTTTTAAAAAAAATTAAAACGTGTATATGGAATTTTGGGTTCGAGGCTATTTCAAGCTCCTCCCATGAAATAGCCTCAGCAACACCATCCGTGGCAACGAAGCAGCCAGCCAATGAGAGCAGGTGCAGCATCCAGGATCTAGCCACAGATTAAAGATATTCCATTACTCTATGGATCTAGCTACCAGCGACGATTTATTTACTTTCTGTTCAGTGAAGTGTAAGATGAAATTGGCCTAAACCCAGTGACAGAACTATCTTCGTGTGTCTGCAACGCTAATAATATTTCAAAAATAGTTTGAAATATGCAATATATATCATATTAAGTTCCCGATAGTTAGTTTTGTCACTGGGGTTTAGGCCTATTTCATCTTACACTTCACTGAACAGAAAGTATATCTTCATGTATCTGCAACGCTTATAATATTTAAAAAAACTATTCTTGACTGTATTTTTAGTTAGTTTGTTTCATTTTTTAACATTTTTAGTATGAAAATATTCAGTAAATAATTTGTGCAACGCTTATAATATTTTAAAAAACTGTTTTTGACTGTATTTTTAGTTAGTTTGTTTCATTTTTTTAGCATTTTTAGTATGAAAATATTCAGTAAATAATTTGAGTTCTTGGGCGGTTAGGAATCCATTGTGATTTTTTTTTTACCTCATACTTACAAATTAAATATTTTTGATGGGAACAAACAATTTACATTAAATTTTTGAGTAATTTATTGTTTACAATTTTTTTCCTGTAATTGTTTTGGACTACATTTTTAGTTCCCGAGATTGATGAATTCATAACATGCGATAAATTGTTAAGATGTATGTTCTCATTAAGATTTGTTATTGAACTCCATTTAAGAACCATTTTTAACTCCATTTAAGAAGTTTCATTTAAGAACTTTTTTAGTTGCCCAAGAAAAATATTCTTAATGAAACAGATTTTCTGAGCTGTTTCTATATATTCATGATTTTTTTGTTGGGGCGTTTTTGAGTGATGTTTATGATTTAAGAACTTTTTTAGTCGTCCAAGAATCTAATGTTTTTCTTGAACTTTACTTTGAATAAAATGAAAACATTCAGTAAATAATTATTAAATCTTAATCACCTGAGAACGGATTTTTTTTTTCCAAATTTGTTTCTTTTGTCACTTTATAGAATGCATACTTTGCGACGATCGGCCGGTAGCATCCAACCACCACCACCATCCATAAATATAATACAATTCTAATACCGTGCAAGCGCCCCCCCCTGGTTATTTTACGATTTTCCGTCGCATTTAGGGGGGCGGATTAACGAGATTTGACGGTAATTATTAAATTGTTTTGATGAACTGATTATAAATTCCCAGTCCGTGAAATATTTATGATGTGCATTTTGTGACATGAGTTTCATAAGAATCACTCACATATAGGACAAAATTAGCATTCACCAATCTGCAAGTAATACTAAAAATTTGTCGATTGACTGTTTTGCCACCACTGGCCATCTTAATAGTCACACTCGCCAATTGTGATGATTGATTAAAAAAAGTTTTTTTACCCCTGCTGTCGTTTGATTATTTTCAAAACCATTTGGTACATTTCACAATTACCCCCCCCCCCCCCAAATCATTTGACAAATTGTGATTTTTTTTTTAAGCTATTTGCCGATATTTGCATTTCCCCTCCCCCGGAGACCATTTGATGATTTTTGAGATTTTTTTCAACTATTGATTGATCAATTTTGTGATTTTCCGTTTTCTCACATTATGAGTTTCATCAGAAAGTAAAACAATAAATAAATATGAATGATTTGCGGAGCTGTTTCAAAATAATTATAAAGAATAAGTCTTTAAAAATGTAAAATCAATGTTATTTCTGGCCGAGTTTTTTTTTTAAATAATTATAAACCATTTTAATTTGTAAGCATGTTGTAAAAAAATCACCATTTGTGACAAATTTTGTGTTTTATAAGAATCACCCAAGAACGGACATGCAAATTTATGTTGTCATCGCACTCTTTATAATTATTTTTGTTGAGGGTTTTTGGGCGATGTGATTGAATTTTTGATAGAAACAGCTCCGCAAATCATTCATATTTACTTAATGTTTTAACTTGCTGATAAAACTCATAATATGTGAGAACACAGGGATTTTTTTTTTTTTAACTTCATATTTACAAATTAAATTGTGGAAGACAGAATAGGTTTGTTTGTGTAGAGGTTTGTGTGTGTGCTGTTTTTAATAAAGACAGTTGCATTTTTCCCGCGACCCTTTCACGAAAGTTTTTTCTGTGAACCTTTCACAAAATCTGCATTTTTTCCACAATCCTTTGACGAATTTCGTATTTTTTCTGCGATCCTTCGATGAAATTCAAGTTTTTCCTGCAATCATTTGACGAAATTTGCTTTTTTTGTGATCCTTTAACGAAATTCGTGTTTTTCCACATACTTATGTCGAGATTCATGTTTTTTCAGTGATCCTACGACGTAATTCGTGTTTTTTTTTTCAGCGATCCTTTGACGAAATTCACATTTTTCCTGTGATCTTTTGGCAAAATTTGCGTTTTCTCCGCAATCCTTTGATGAAATTCGCATTTTCCGTGATCCTTTGATGAAATTTGCTTTTTTAATGATCGTTTGACAATATTCGTGTTTTCTCTGCTGCCTTTTGACGAGATTCATGTTTTTTTTAGCGATCCTTTTACGAAATTCATGTTTTTTCAGTGATTATTTGATAAAATTCGTGTTTTTCTTGCGAAACTTTGACGAAATTTGTGTTTGCCAGCGATTCTTTGATAAAATATGCTTTTTTCTATTATGATAGGGAAAAGCGGATTAGGATAGGTAGATAGGGAAACCCCATTATCAGATCGGGACATTAGATGTAATTAAGAAACATTTGTATATTTGTAATAATTAGCGAAAATGGCAAGATAAAGGGGGTGGGGTGGGAACGACTTTTTATTAAATATCACATTTATTCTACATCAACTTCCTCTCACCACCAGGGGGTGCTTTGCTATCTCTGTTTCTATGGGCTGGATCACAACGGGGTATGGCTCTTTCCACCCGACATCAATAGAGTTACTGATTTTAGTTTGGATTTTCACCACAGGGGGGCGCTTTCGTATCTTTGGTTCTATGGGCTGGATCATGACGGGGTATGCCTCATTCGACTTGACATCGATAACCTTAATGAATTCAGTTATGTTCGTATAGAACATATTGTGCTCCCTGGCGGTGGAAGGTGTAACTAAAGGATTTTGCAGCTAACTCGGGTTCTATGGGTCACATCACGACACGGTTTGGCTCATTCGACACAACATCAATAGAGCTTACCTATTTTAGTTCTGAATTTCACCACCAAGGGGTGCTTTCCTATCTCTGTTTCTATGGGCTGGATCACAATGGGGTATGGCTCTTTCCACTTGGCATCGATAGAGCTGACTGATTTTAGTTCGGATTTTCATCACAAGGGGTGCTTTCCTATATCTGGTTCTATAGGCTGGATCACGACGGGGTATGGCTCATTCCACTCTACATAGATAGAGCTTTTCGATTTTCACCACCAGGGGTGCTTTTCTATCTCTGGTTCTATCGGCTGGATCATGAAGGGGTATGGCTCTTTTGACTCGACTTACAGTAATATATGGGAGTGTGTATGGCACGCCCAGTGTTTGCTGTCTAAGGTAGTGGGGCCCCCAACATTAGATTTGTTTAATAATAAAAAAATGTTCAACACTGATTTCAGGTACATTTAAGGTTGTGTTGGCACGGGCAACGCCGGGCGGGTAAGCTAGTAACATATAACTTTAAGATATATCTAAATAAAGTTAAAACATAAAATGTTTGAAATAATCGTTTTTAACACTTTCCAACACATTTGAAAAGTACTTATGACTTCGGTTTGTATGTCTGCCGTCTGTCTCTCCGACCCTAACTCTCGTAAATATATCGGATTGTCATGTAATAGTTATATGTTAATGATGATTATCATGGAATGTTTCCTATTGAAAATGAAGTGTGTAGCAATTATAGTTCGTTTACAGTGACACTCAAAAGAATACCGTCACATTATGGTTTATGTGAGAAAAAGGTTTTCGGTGTTTTTAATGATGTTATACTATTACAAAAGTAATGAAATTGATATGAATTTCTGATATGCAGAACATGCTTTCTGTAGAATATGAAGTGCATTTATAGTTCGTTTATAGGGACATTCAAATGTATTTCGCTACATTATGATCTATGGAAAAATTCATTTACGGTGTATTTTAATGATGTCACTCTATTACAAACAGAATGCAATTGATATAAATATCCGGGGTGCACTAAAAGTATGCTTTCTTTAGAATATGGAGTGTAAAGCATTTGTCATTCATTTACAGGGTCACATAAAAAAATCGGTTATATTATGATCTACGAGGAAATCTGTTTGCAGTGTGTATGAATTATGTTAGACTGTTTCAAACATACTGAAACTGAAATACATTTCTGATGGCAGAGGTCGGAAGTAGTGCGCTACATGTAGAGAAACTACAGTAGTTGCTACTTTTTATAGTAGTTTGTAGTATGGCGTGCTACATTTTGAGCGATGTAGTGTAGCGTGTAGCGCAATACAAAAAATCAGTAGTTTGTAGCGAAGACCGATGCTACTTTTAATGCTACTTCAGTAAAAAGTACCATTCTACAAATCGTTTGGCCGTAATATGTTTCTTTTGAGTAAAATTTGTTCTGCTCAACAATTTGCTAATCTCAACTGCAGTGTATAACAACGCATTGCGTGAAGTCATACATATTTCACGTTGGTGCTTGCTACTAAAATCAAGTACTAACCTACAAAAGAAATTAAACTTCTTACTGGCAACACTTCTCTATTCACGTTATTAGGTCTTCATGTTATAATACTGAGTTTCTTAGTATTTAGAATGGCTTTATTTACAGATTTATTTATTGTATCCATTTAGAGTTATTTTTCTGTAATTTTCTAGATTATCAAATTAGACAACTCAATATTATTAACTCTCAACATAACTCAATACAATTAACATATTAAGAGTGTATTAGAGATTTAAGAAAATAAATCTATTGGTAATTTTATATCCCAGTGCAATAATTACTGTATGAATAATAAATAAAATTTATATAGTAGTATGATTGTGCATAAATATGCTATATAAAAGAGTATCCCTTCATTATATCGCTGGTTGAAATATCTATGTATCAAATATCTGTTGATTAGTGCCAAGATACCATACACAATATTGCACGTACTACTATATTTGGATACAACCCCTCATCGTTTTGCTTCCTTTTGTGAACAACGGATTTAAAGCTTATTCTATCGACGATAATTTTCAGAATTTTCAAGCTATGATTTTGAGACTTTCACAAAAGTTGCTCTATATATATAGCTAATGCATTATGCACATAATATTTTGATTGCATTCGCGCATGCGCAGGGAAACATTGTTTAGTAAACCTGCTCATTTTTCAGCCAAATGTTATTATTTTTTAATTCTAATTACACAGTGTGGTGTACAGTGTGGTTTGACATATTTTCTCAAAATAACTTTTTTTTATATTAAGAACTCTGCAAATTATAAGCAAAAAATTTGGCGAAATTAGGGACTGTTTTTATAAAAACCTTAATTTCTCTACGAGTATACATGCTATCCTCATAAAAATGAACACAGTATATTACAATAAGCCACTTATTAATAATCTCGAGTTTGAACGCTTTTGCTACATTAGTTTTTACAGGGTAATCCAAAAGATATTCGTTATTTGTTGACAGTCCTCTATGAGGTTTCGGGAAAAAATCTTCACGGAAATATATAACCTATACTATATTGTTTACACACCTGCAGTCTCAACTTAATTCCTCACGTATTTTTGCAGATAGTTAACAAAACGTCTAAAATCGCAAGTGACTGGTCACCTTTGGCAATATAGTGTATCTACAGTATGCCCACTAAAGTCCCTTGCCACCCTCTTAACTTCGGAACGGCTGCTGCTATAACTATAAATGTGATGTCTAGGTATAGTAAAGCAGGCATGCGCTACTGAATGAAATCGCCTACGGCGCCACCTGGTGGAAAACTGCTGATTTAGCATTCCTATCTCGAAAACGGAAAGAGATAGGGAAAAAAGGTGATTTACAAAGTTGTAAAGCATCATCGATTTAGTACGAAGAGACACCATGTGGACATTAATGCGAAGAATAGAACGGTTAAAACGCGCATTTGTTTTTTTTGGTGATTTTCTACACTGTGACGTGACAAAACGATTTTAGAAAGAAAAAACAACTAGTTGAAACAATATACCTTTATTAGAGATGTTCAAACTTCTCACCGTCAACTGCAATGTACATTTGGATCCTGGTTTCAATTTCACGTTGCACACGTTGGTGCATAGACAGTGACACGTTGGCACAAGCGTCCGTAATGCGTCGTTTTGATTGGGAATCACAAGAGATACCACTGTACCACATTGCAGTGTCGAGTTTTGTCCGAAAGATAATCATTTCTCCTTCCGTTCAAGTTTCGTGACGTCACAGTGTAAGGAATCACGAAAAATCAAATGCGCGTTTTAACTGTTCTATTCTTCGCATTAATGTCTACAAGGTGTCTTTTCGTACTAAATCGATGATGCTCTACAACTCTGTAAGTCATTTTTCCCCCTATCTCTTTCCATTTTCGAGATAGGAATGCCAACTTCGCAGTTTTCCACCAGGTGGCGCTATACGCGGTTTCATTCAGTAGCGCATGGTTACTTTACTATCCCTAGACACCACTTTTATAAATATAGCAGCAGCCATTCCGAAACTAAAAGGGTGGCAAGGGACTTTAGTGGGCATACTGTATATAGCTCTCCTTTCGTGCCTCGCAAAAATATTATAGCTGTAATTCAATCGCATTTTTACTTTCCATACACTTACAGTGTAAGAAAAGTACTGTATTTATGATAAAAACCCGATTCTGGAAATTATTGGTATATTTTTTTACATTTTGGGGTGCCTTAAATTGATTTTAGCTATTTTTTATAATGATTCCACATGTATGTGTGGATGTATGCATATATATTAAATTTTCATGGCGTTTTTAGGTACCCAGTTCATCTTTCTAAATTTAAGATCTAAGGTTTTATTTATTATTGTATTGCTATCTATTTGAACACACAATATTCTGTAAAATGCTTGGAAATTCGAGTGGAGTCACTGCAGATATTTAAAAAAAGTAACAGTATTTAAGCATCGATTGTGTTAAGTATATCTGTTAATTTTGCTAAGAAATGTGTAGTATGTGTATAAAAAAACATTTTAGAGACAAACACAGAGCTTTTTCTTGTATGTTATCTTTCTTAATTTTTTAGTGCCCTCGGTTATATGGAATTTATTTATTTGTATCCCGGCAGACGCGATATAACGAGGGGTTACTATATTATTTGTACTATGTCCGTGTCTTCAAGTTCTAGTGTAAATTGAATTCTTCGAAAAAATTTGAAAGTAGCAAAGTAGTGACTACTTTTGAAAAGTAGTTTGTAGTCGCTACTTGTCAAAACAATTAGTTGTAGTTTTAGTTAACTACATTTTCTATGAAGTAGTTGTAGTTGTAGTTCGCTACAAGAAAAAGGTAGTTTTCCAACCCCTGACTGATGTCTGATGTTTACTATAAGATGCTTGCTGTAAAATATGATGTGCATAGCATTTTTCGTCCATTTACAGGGACACACAAAAGCTTTTAGATACAGTAGTGTCTATTCGCGGTAATTGCTCTAAGTGCTCTTTCAATTGTGGTATGCATTTTTGAGTTTAACTAATTTTTTGAATACTACGTGGTGTGTTTAAATTCTATACACCATATACTACACAAAATACTTCGTAAGCATAAGGCGTGAAGGACATGAATTTCTTAAACGTGGTTTTTAATTGAATTATGCATTTTCAAGCTGAACTATATTTAATATTTTAAGAGATGTTTGTAGAATATAAATAAATTCATATACAGTGCTACGCAAAGAACTAGATACATTGCCGTCTGTAGATGGTAATTTTTGGAAGTCAGATTTAAAAGTTTTGAGCGTTTATTGACTGGATTAAATTTTAGCTAAATATCTGGCGTGGATAAAACTTTGTAGATAAAATACTTGGTTGTACAAAAGATGTCTAGTACATTTCCGTTTATTAGCTAAAGTTCCTGAAAGCGAATTTTCAACTGTGTTATGCGTTTTCTAACTAAACTAAATTTTAGCATACTGTGTATAATATATACAAATTTTTAGATTATATACAAGCCTATACAAAACAATTAGAGTACCTTTCCGACTGTGGACGGTAGATGTTGAAATTTAGTTTTCAAATGTGTCATAAGTTTTCTATATTGTTAGCTAAATATAGTAGGTATCTTCTTTACTTTCTTAAACGGCGAAGTTTTTCAATGTGTTCTGTAAGTGTTTGAAAGTGCTTTATAATCTAATGGTTACATGATTTATGGTTACAATCTGGGTACATGATTTTTTTTCGTGTTGGTTTGAAATTGAATGTAGAATCTTTAATAACTTTTTAGTTGAAAATAATCGATATTCCCTTTAGTATTTTTCAGTATTTCTTTAATAAATGTTTGATAGCATATAAATTTAAAAACTACATATTTTTGAAAAATAATATTTCAAATTCTTAATGAAGGAAATAATTTTTATTAATATTTTTCCTTAAATTATTTTCAAATTAATGAAATTACTTAATGCTTTTCAAATAACAAATTAAGAGATATGTTAAGTAACATTTTTAAAGCGTAGCATAGATACGTGTCAAGGGATCAAGATATATTATATACTAAAAAAATACTAATTCTCAAAACGATACATTCTCATACATTGCATAACTTTCACTTTATTTTTAAGAGATCTTTGAATTATATAAGTATTACTTCAATTTATATTTAGCAATGTTAAAAAGAGCAAAATTATCAAGAAAGTTGATTTTATCCTGTTTTTAAACTGTTGTAAATGTGTTGCTCGATTAGTAAACCGTTTTAAATTTTTCGCTTGGCGACACCTTTTATTACCGTTGCAAAAAATTTTGCTATATATTGGAAGGACACAGGCAGTACTGCTCACATAGTGTGATTTACCACAAAGTTTTCATAACCGTTTTATGTTGTTTATATGTAGTTTTACAAAGTATTTCAAAATAATAAAAGCAACGTCGCGTCGCCTATTTGTGTGCTTATTATACCGACTTTAATCAATGTATTCGCACTGAAATTCAATGCCATTTTAGCAACAGTTGAAAAACAAAAACACTTGTTTATATATATGTATATATATATATATGCACACACACGCACACACACACACACACACACATATATATATATATATATATATATATATATATATGTACTTTGTTACTAATTTTATTAATACCCCATCAATTTATCAGTTAGCCAGCGATAGATATTCATCACGTAAAACGTAACTTTGGTATGAATTATTCATCTTTATCATTTGGTTAAAAATATGTGATACGCATTATTTTCTAATGCAGAAAATTAATTTAGATTAAAATGTAGATTAGAAAAAAATAATTCTTCAAAGAATCCTATTTCCATATACAGTTAATATTTAGTCCATTTTTCATTAAACAACATTTAGTCCATTTTCATTAAACACTTACGAAACATTCCATAAAATCCAATTTGTGAAATTATAGTACACGTATTTCGAAATCACTGCAGCTGTCTCAAAAAGAATGATTTAAAATACTTTTCTCAAAACAGATTCGATTAATAATTTCTTTTCTTATTTAAAAATTCACCAGTTTAAAGGCTCAGGTATTTTAAGTAATTTTCTCCCTTCTTAAAAGGCTGTTTGAATATAGATTAAATGTAACATATTGATTTATATAAATGGGAAATTAATGTATTCACAATTATGTCTTATTTTAAGTGGAGGGCATATAAATTAAAAACTTATAACAAGTTTTATGTTTTGACAAAATTTATTATTTAATTATAAACTTAAATCTACACACTATAACATAATAGTGTTTTTACAATTAAAAGAACTCTAGGATTTAATGATACTTAAATATACTTTTAAGGAAGATCAATTATAAGAAAGAGTAATTTAATATATGTTTTTCTTCTGTATAGATACTTTAATGATTAAATGAAATTTAATTAATATTTGAATGATTAACTGAATATTCTTTTAAAATATCTCTTGGAAAGAAAACTTTCTAATTTTTGAGAAAGTATTACTATGTGTAAACTATGTCTTATAACACCGAATATTTAAAAGCATGAAACACTAATGAATATGGCTGAACAATATTTTAATGTAATGTTTATGTTCAACATTGTAAAATTAATTTCGGGGGATCTAATAGACTCTTATATTAGTTTTATTGTGTAATATCACTTTTTAAATGTATATTTATTTTGCAATGCATTATAAAAAAGAAAATGAAGTGAAAAACCATAACTCCTTTTTCTTCTTGCACATGTGCAAGATGAGGCCATTGTTGCTTGAATCCCTTCAAGTTTTGTAATAAAATATTAGTAATGACGAAAGCGTACATATTTAATACCGAAAATTTAATGCTGGATTATTTAAGTAGCACAATTATATGCATATAATCAATTCATTAATATCTTGCAGTCCCATAAAAATAATGGTATTTTAAAGAAGTACTTTACTTAATAAAAAATAGCTAAAATTACTAATGTGTAAACAATGCTATGGATGCAAATGATATTTCCTGTGTATTAAATCATTATATAGTTTGCGCCAAAATAAATAGTATTGAAGTAAAAAGAGAAGCAGCATGATCTTGTTGTCCGCTGTGAGTTTATTTCCTCTCAAAGGAACTAACATACACGCTATTAGTAAATGTATTTATTAGAGTATGCATAATATAAGTGATAAAAATATGAACCACCTCTCTGTAGAGAGTTCTTATATTTTTTTCCAAATTTAGAGTTCGTGCAGTTGATTTAAAATCCCTTACCCAAGTAGTACAAAATGGCTGAGCCAACGTTGGCTAAGTGTTGAATAATTGTTGTCATACGTTGGCCTACAGTTAGAAATGTCCGCAATGCCGTACCATTGGCCAAAGAATCATTTGCCAACTAAGTCTCAACAGTGGTCTATCCGTTAGAGTCTCAAAATCCTACTCAGATACACTCTAAATTACAGAGATCTCTGTACCCTACCATTTCTCAATCATTTCCCAACGGTTTCCACAAACTTCCAATGATGGGCCAACAATATATGCTACCCGATTAGCATGATACATATTTATTTAGAGAATATACCTGAAGAACAAGACTTACGTATATAGTAGATAAATCACACTTTAAAACTATAGAAACAAGTATTCTATATCAGAGACTAAAATTACGTTAGACTGATAGCTTCACAGTTAGTGTTGTCAGGAGTCCCGATTTTCCGGGGGTAGAAGTTAAGTGTCGCGGCGCAGAATGTATCGTTTATTCAGAGTCTAAAAACTATTTTATATTTTTGCACGTATCACATGGTTCCTTACACTGTGCTGAGTTCTTAAAAAGCTAAATATTGAAAAAAATATAAACGTTCAATTTTTAAGATTTAATCTACATAAGTTTTAATATGGAATTTTTATGACAGATTGTTTCTTACAAACAGGTATTTTATTTTATATGATTGTTTTACAAGGTAGCTTGAAATCCTTAGTTAAATTCCTTACTCAAGTAGTATTGGCAATACTTTAAAATCCATTATTTGCACAGTTTAAAATTCATAAAAATTGCTAATTTCATTTAGTGTATAGCTGTTCATTAATAAGAAGACTTCTGGGTAACTTTAGTTTATTTTTTCTTTGCATTGCATCAAACAGTAGGCTTTGTTTTGATATGTTTGTTGAGAATGTCCCATTTAAGAAAAATGATTCATATAAAAATAGTTGTCAATTATTCCAAAGGGTATCATTGTTTAAGTACATTTCCTACTGCATCCTTTAGGGATTTTTTAATTTACATAAATTTATTATGATAAAAAAACTCAATTATGTTTGCATATGTCCCGATTGAGAAGATTTGTTGAGAAGATTATTGTTTAACGTCCTGTCCTGTTTTCGCCATACTGGATATGACAACACTGTTCACAGCTGCAGTGAAAATTTAGCTCAAATTCTCAAACATAACTCAGTTCTTTATACTATTTGTAATCTTTATGTATCTTCGGCTCTGCGATAGTATTCAGCCCAGAGGTTTCAAGAAATTTTTCATTCTAAAAATGTCTTCTTCAGCTCCGCTCGCATATTGTAAGCATGACCTCTAGTGACCAAGGCTATGTTTAATTCTGCCTCTTGCACCATGATCACATATTACCTATGGCCATGCCACCCAATTTTCTATTCCACCACAACTTTCTATTTAAATCTGAGGCATTTATATCATATAATATTGCTTCTCCTTCCCTTCAATTAGATAAATCAGCTTTCAAATCTGCAACTTTCCTTCACGCATACTCTTAGACATATTCCGAAAGAAGAAATGTAATAGAAAATGATTCATCTACAAAATGCTGTCACAGTTCTTTGGTGGATCTCCACCGATGAAAAAATTCATTCAGCATTGCCTACAGGAAGGTA
This sequence comes from Maratus michaelseni, assembly GCA_963931845.1. Lineage (NCBI taxonomy): Eukaryota > Metazoa > Arthropoda > Arachnida > Araneae > Salticidae > Maratus > Maratus michaelseni. The sequence goes on from OZ007586.1 coordinate 414,815,370, forward strand.
TCAAATGGTGTAAGATCGGGGGAATGGAAGAGGTATGGGTTGTTAAATAGTACTATTGGAAATATTTCATTCTAGAAAATTTTCCCAATACACCACCAAATAAACAAAATTTTGTAACAATGGAATATATAACTATGTTATAGAATGCTGTCTTATTGAATCCCTTTCGAAAGACCACCTTTTAACTAATAGTTTTTACTAGTAACATGGTGATTCTGTCACAAGTAGCATCTAGCTACCACCTTTTTCGAGAACCCCTGCACTGAATTCTTTCTGTTGAAATGGGTATTGAGAACTTATATCCTGCTAAATACCCCTGAGGTACTCTGAAAAATATGTGCAAGCACATCATTTATCACCGCCGTCTTTAAGTACTTTATGGAAAATTCCAGCATACCATGCCTAAAGAAAATTTTCATAGACTTCTTGAATCTATGCCTTTTCCAGTTGCTCACGTTACCAAATCAGAGGAAGATGAACTCCTCACTAATTAGGTAACCGTAATCCAGATATAACTAAGTGCATAATGTTTATCAAACATGAAACAATAAAGTTTATAAAGTATATTTTAAAATATCTAAGCAATTGTTTCTAATAAAAAAATATTAGAAAATTATTAATCTCTAAACCAAATGACAAGAATACATACACAATTGCCTCAAACATAAATATAAACAAAGTGTTATTTTAGACATGGAACTTTTTTTTAAGTCAAAATGAAACCATTGAAACATTATTAACGAAATTATTAAGATATTCTTTAACAAATAATAAAACGATAACTTTTGTTTTTCTAAAGTGCTTTTCGTAAAACATTCCATATGTAGAAAATAACCATACATCATTCTTTATCAATGCAAATACAGGAATGTATCTTACGAATAATATTTCATATATGTATTCTAAATTACAAATGGAGCGTTACTATCTTACATCTTAATTAATGCTTTAGGATTTACGAGGACGTAAAGCCCTAAATGACAAATGACTGCTAGTTGCATCTCATGATCTAAATTTCATCCACGTAAATAACATGGAATTGAACGGAATAAGTTATGATTTTCTGTTAGTTTAGAGATTTAAAATTAAAATTTCACCGAAGTGTTTTTTGAGCATGTAAAGCAATTATTAAACTATTTAAAAAATATACGTATTATTTGGTTTTGTTGTTTCTTTTTTGTGAATATTTTCCCTAAGAAATATATTTTAAATTTTGCCAGTTTGTTAAATGAATTACAAATCATTTGCAAATTGTTTTACAGATCTACTTAATTACAACTTAAATTAAACCCTGAAATATTTCTAAATATATTCTTTTTATGTTTCTGAAAAACAAACATTAAAAAAACAAATTATCATGATCAGAAAGCAAATCTCAAAATTAGTATAAATGAACAGCTGTGGAGAAAAAAATATACATTTAATTACAGAGGTCGACGCAATCACGTTTTGTGGCTACCACTATGTTCAAACTTCTTTGCGATTGATTTCTCTTGAAAATGTTGTAAAAAGCCATCACGAAGATTATTGTATTGAAGTAGTGGCAGCCAAATAGCGCTGCACCGACCCCCCATAATTACGAATTAAAAGTTTTAAACATTTACTGCATTATGCGTATTATCTGACACATATCAGTCTGATACATGCTAATCCCAGAACACAACTGTCCTATAATTCTTTGGTCAGACTAGAAAACTAGAAACACCCACGTCGGGTCAGTCCATCCATCTTGCATTCACCGATTCAATATTCGCATCATTATGACACAATTTCCTCAAACACGAGTACCAATATTTCAGGAGGATAATCCACAGCTCGATAAATTTATTTCTTCAATCTGTGAAACTTAGAAATTTGGCAGTATAACTGCCAAATTGTTCGAAAAAGTATAAATAAACTTGCAAACATAAAGTAAAAAACAAAAAACACATTTGCTGTTGGTGCTTTTAAAGCCAACCTTCTAGATTCCTTTTTATAGTGCTGCAAATGGGCTGTAGTAGTGTGTATATGACGTGGTGACAATGTTAGTTATTTTTATATCCTATCAGAGTCTATGCATTGTGGACATTTCAAATGTTTTATTCCACATACTTCGTAGTGCTGCTGTTTGGAAGTCCAGAAGTGAAATTTTTTTTTCTGCAAAAAATTATTAAATCAGTAAGCTTGTCTTCGTAAATGCAACAAAAAGATGGAAAGAAAGTTGCTGGGGTGTGTTCGGTGCACATGGTAGAAGTTTAATTTCCTGTATAAGTTTGTTTGTAAATATATCTATATATATAAGTATTTTATACGTTTATATTTGTATGCTTGGTTATGAAATGTACGTTCATGTATATTACACACGGCGACGCAAAATATTAGCGAGTAAATAAATTTCACGCATTCTTCAAGAGTATTAAATTAAATCACATACATTAACTTTTATTCACAGCTTAGAAACATAAAAACAATTTCACGTGAACACTTTAAGTAATATAATGTAATACACCGTCGGAAAAGATTAGACAAACTTTCATAAAAGAAAATTATATGTCTTCGTTGCATTAAAATACACAATTATGAAAGTCCAACTCCAAATTTCCTTGTTGTGAATCATTAACAAAAAGGAAATTTTCCATTAAAGAAATCATATTTTTACATCTTCTGCCATTGAATTCGCACACAAAATTAGCTATCGAATATTTAAGTTCATCTGAGAAGAATAATGCTTCTTATTTTTGACCACTTTTTGAGACGTAACGCACAAAACATTCTAAGCCGGGCTTAGATAAAGGCTGTAAACAATAACTTCAAAGCTTTATCGAACTGAACCAGTTTGTTGTAATTCTAAGTAATTCTTGCAATTCCTTAAGCATTACTTTCTGAAATTCTTATTGAATACTGATTAACCCTTCGAATACCAAGTTTTAATTTTTGATGAGAGTTCTTTGTTTTTTTCGTTAAATTATTTCTATTAAATTTCTTCCGAGGTGTCTGTTTGATTTTATTTATTATGTTTAAGTTACAATGTTTTTCTGGTTCGAAAAATGAAAATTTCAAAACAAAATAATAAATGGGGTCAAAACAGACCCCAATGGTACTAGGAGGGTTAAAGGTTAGCAAAATGTAGTAATTTTTGTTCTGTATCTGTGTATAGTGCTCGGATGCTATGGCGAAAGTACATAATAGTATACTTGCAAAGCATACTTGCCTTTTGAAACAGACAAGCAATCAGAAAATACCTATTTATGTTCGACTAAAAAATGTTGAAGGTTTAATCGAACCAATTATGAGCGCACACATCTGGAACATTTAACTTCCATTTTTGTGATCATTAAACCTGATTATGTGTTATTGTGACTCGTAACATATATACGGCAAGCACATTACATTTTCCGAAATTTGTGTTCAGGTTTCAAAACAGGTTATATCTTCATTCTGTGATAATTTACTGCATATCTTTATCTGATGTGTCTATGAATCATATTTGTTGATACCGAGAGTCACCATTTTTTCAAATCATGGAAAGATTTTTAAATAAAAAGAAAACTGCCCAGTTAAACTGAGGGCATTGAACTCACAGGCTATTCACACTAATTGTATATTATACTCTTATTTCAAAGAATTTGAAATATGCCCCTCGAAAAATAAAGAAATCAACAATATATTAAGGGGGGTCATCCCCCCTTTACCCCCCTCATAGTTAACTAATGAACCCCTTAAACTAATCAGGGAAGTCTCTAATGACAATGAATATATATACAAAATTTGAAGAAAATCGGATAATTCTGCATGAAAAACCCATTTATCTAAATTAGGGGGGTTATCCCCCCCTTTCCCCCTTTATACTTAACCAATGAACCCCCAAAACTATTGACAGAAGCGCATTATCAAAATGAACCTATATACAAAATTTGAAGAAAATCGGATAATTCTGCATGAAAAACTCATTTATCTAAATTTGGGGGAGGGTTATCCCCCCTTTCCCCCTTTATACTTAACCAATGAACCCCCGAAACTATTGACAGAAGCACATTATCAAAATGAGCCTATATACAAAATTTGACGAAAATCGGATAATTCTGCATGAAAAACTCATTTATCTAAATTAGGGGGGGTTATCCCCCTTTCCCCCTTTATACTTAACCAATGAACCCTCTTAACCATTGACAGAAGCACATTATCAAAATGAACCTATATACAAAATTTGAAGAATATGGGATAGTTCTGCATGAAAATCCCATTTATCTAAATTATGGGGGGTTAGCCCCCTGTTTCCCCCCTTTATGCTTAACCAATGAACCTCCAAAACTAATCAGGGAAGCGCCTTATCACAAGGAACCTATAAACAAAATTTAAAGTAAAACGGTTAGTTCTATCAAGAGTTATCGCGTTACGTACATACATTACATACGTACGTACATACAGAACCGGCGGGCACATAAGCTCTCAGGCTTTGATAGCCTGTGAGCTAAAAAGCTGCAATTTTAGGAAGCACATTTACATTCCGACTACCATTTATACTTTGGTTAATTGTTGAATTGGTTTAGTTTGTGGAAACCTGACGTAATGATTCAATTCCACATCGATCTTTCAGATAGAAAGTTCAAACCGCTGTCTACAGGTGCTGCTGCAGGGCAACAAATGTTCTACAGATGTTTCATATATATCCCAAGTCTAACAGCAACACTTTCTATCGCAAAACAGAACTTTATAAGTGAAATCAGTAAGTATTTGAGAATTTCAAGACTATGTCGATGAATGCAGCATTTCTAATATGGCAGGGTTGCTTTTTATTCTCGGCAATCGTGATCCATTAAAAATTTCCCATATCCAGAAATATCGTGTGAGGTGATCAGTTGATAAAAGCGATCAAGCTGTGGTAAACAATGGCTGATCTCTCGTGTGTCAGTGAAAGTTAGCAGTAACAACTTTTAACAGCATGGTTAATATAAATCTGTACCTTCTACTATTTGCATTCGGTCTAAAAATCATGTTCTCTACTTGTGGCTGCAGTTGTGTAATCACAATGAGTGAGATGTAAAAAAAACCGTGATCTTGTAAAGGAATAAGCATCAAATCATATTCCAAATTTCTGTCTTAACAAAATCAGACTAGCGCATGATTTTTCGGTTTCTCAAATACAAAAGTTGTGAGTAACAATTATAAAACTTATCATACGAATCATAATTAATACATTTCTCCAAACAAAATTTGAAAAAAAATACAAACATGTATATCGTCCACATATTTTTATTTCTTAAAATAGAAAGCACGATCTGAAGTAACTGTTTACTAAAGATTTCATCATGATACATACAACGCCCTAGAATTCCCTCTGAGATGGAGAGTTGGGAAAATTTAATTTCGACAGCAATGAAACCTTGAATGACAGTTTTCTTTTCAAATAATATTTTAAGAAATGCAGTGTATATACTAAAAGTGTTGAATAAATGAATTACTTTTAAACATAATTTATTTAAAAAGCCATAATAGCAGTTTCTGTATACTCTAGTTTGAAATACGAAACATTTTTCTTAGAAAATGTATCAAGATTGCATCAACATTATTTATTGAAAATGCAAATATAAGTTTTGTAACATCACATATGACACAAATCGAATTTTCTAAACTCTTATACGACTTTGTAAATGGCTGATAAATGTAGTTGATTTTGTAACATTTTAGATATTAATTTCTTTAAAAAATCCATAATATTTTTCATAAGAAAACTTTTAATGAAATCCGAATGTGTTAAACATTCTAATGAAGCAATCAATTCAATGAATTTTATGTGCATTGTGCACATTATCATGTTTATTCACTAACTAATTAAAAAGTTAATTAGTAATCGTGAAAATTATTAACATATAATACATTACAAATACTATAATAGAATATTAATCCTTAAATTTGTTTTCATGCCATTTTAACATTATTATTTATTTAAACCAAATTTTTTTATACAAATTGCCTTAAAATTTCTGAATATATCATTTTTATGCTTTTCCAAATTTCAATTTGTTCTTACCATTTTCTGCTAGAGTGACAGTTTTATTGCTTGATGTTTTATTTATGACTAAGTCTCTACAATGTTTCTTTTCCCAAATAACACAGTATAGATGAATGGAAAACTCGGGAAAACTATCACATATTTTTAGCTAGACATCAAACGCTTTTCCTCGGAATTCGGAATATACTTAAAAATTACTTGAACTTTGAAAAACAACTCATGCTGGGAACAATCTAATTATCAGCTTTGTGATCATATTATTAGCAATTTTTTTTTTCAAATGCATTTTTTCAGACGACTACAAGAAATGGAAATTTATAATCAGACAGCTTAAAATAAAATACAAAACACTTGTAAATCTTCCATAATATTGTATATATATATATATAAATATATATATATAATCACGATAATAGTCTAATTGAAGATTTTTTTGAAATGGTAGTTTGGGCATTATTGACCTTCACAGAATACAAGGTATTCAAACTGTCAAGAAAATATTCTTTGAAAAAATACAAAGACAAAAAGATTTTATTGAAAATGAGAGTAAATGAGTTTGACTAGGTTTATACTTAAGAAATGAATGAATTAATGTTTTCATAATTACATAAATTTATTAATTCATACAATTCTGAAAACATATATTATGTTTATAATTTTAGGTTCATAATATTATAAAGTTTAGTAAAAGGGGAAAATAACAGAAAAATAAGCTAATTTTAATAACAAAAATCACATTGGAAAATATCGATGATTTTTTATCATTTTTTCTTCATTTCTATAATATGTTTTTAAAATATTACTAATATTAATATATACTTGAGGTAGAAAAAAAGCATAGGGCCTTTCTCAAGCTAATTTTATAAATTTAATTTTTAATTGTCACACAAAACTTGAAAATAATTTTTAAAAATATAAAATAACAAAATAATTTCCATATACTGTTTTGTTTACTAAATTTTTAAACACATTGTTACAAAAGAAAAAAAAATTATGTACTCTTTCTGATATAATTTTTAAAAAACTCTGCTCTTTGATCTAACAAAAACTTGAAGAAAAAAATGTTGTTTTCTTAAATTTTCAACTTTGTGTTAATGTATCCAATGTTTAAATTATCACATAAAACTATCCAAATGGTATAATTCATATTTTTTATTTGGCTTAAAATCTTCATATGGAGTTTGTTTTGTAATTATGTAATACATGTACGACTTTTTAAAAATTAACATTATTTGTTCTTAATAATCCATTTTAAACCTAATTTAAATGCAAAAAACGTTTTTTTTATCAATGAAAAAAGATCATGCATGAAGGTTTTAAACATAAATCCTAGTAAATTGAAAATTTCTAATCTTTTAATATATCGAAGCAGCATTAATAGCCTTTGTGTGTGTTCAAAATCAGATTTATACACCGAGTGTTTCAATGTAGTTACATGGTTCCCATCAAAGTGTTTATTTTTTTTTACAAATATTTTCTAAAAGTTTTCAAATATTTTAAATCTGCTTCGAAAGAAAACCACACATAAAAAATTATTAAACGTCAAAAATCTATCATAATAAGGAAAGAAGTTTATATATGTGCCTGTCTATGTAACTTTGTTCTGAAGAGACCGCGGCGCACATAGCTACAAGATTTGGAAAAAAGGTACCTGTATGTTTGAATCTAACACAACTCGAAGGCATTTTTTTTTTCATTTTTTAGGTGCGTTCGTAATTATATAAATACGTAGCACCTATAGTCGTCATTTGGTCCTTCCGTCCGTCTGTCCGCATATAACAACGCAAAAAGTACCCAACTGAATGATTTAAAATTTTATATATATAATCGTTGCAGAATTTTGTCGAGTCATTTCAAATTTTATGAAAATCGAATCAAAACTTAAAAAACCCTCTACTGCCCACTACCAGAAAGTTCTATTGAAAAAATTATTTATTTGTCTTATTTATGCTGTTGTGGGTCAAATAAAATAAAAATATGAACAAAACTGAAATTTTGTTATATTTTAAAGGATTTCTATGCTACCATGCGCAGATTAGGGTGAAAAACGGAGGATTTTAGAACATTTCAAAATTATTGCATTTTGTGCTACACTATCTATATATATAAAACACACACACACATATATATACACTATCTCTCTATATAAAACACTAAAGCACATATGTAGCAGCAAAAAAAGACTTATTTTTTCCCCGATGGCAGCGAGTGGTTCTTTCATGTAATGCATATAAAAAATAAATTTTGTAACTCAATCTATCTTCTTAAAAAAAAACACAATTTAGAAGAAATACATATTTTAGATCGGGAAATTTTACATGAAGTCGTATTAAAATATTGCGGAGGCAAATAAAATAATCCGGATTTCAAATAAATTTAAAAAGTTTATTTTTATTAATAAAAACCAACAATATAACAGCCATTTCCTATAAAATCTCTTTGTTTCGTTGCCAAAAATTCAGAACTCACAGTAAAAATTTTCGCACAGCTATTAATTTTCAATTTAAAGAATTCTACGTAAAAGTTAACTAATAAAAATATATAGTAAAATACAGCTCAGTTGATCTGCGCGGGCTCAGCTAGTGTAATATATACCACGTAAAACAACCATACTAAATGTTATAGAAACCATAATAAAATATACTTAAATAATATGGCTCAATAAAAAAAGTTTTATACTTAGAATTTATACTTATATTTAAACTTAGAAATAATACTTCTAAATAAATTTTAAAATATTCATTCCTTATTTACTTTTAAATTTTGTCTATTTATAGATAAAAATGAATTTCAATATTTTGTTAAAACATGTAAAACAAAAATAATATTATTATTTCCACTACAGTAAAATCTCCCTAAAGCTATCACGCTCCGTTCCAATAAAAATTGGTCGCTCCGAGAGGTGGTCTTATAAGAGAGGTCACGTTTAACTTTAGTTTTTGATTGTTAAAAATAAGGTAACAAGTAGAATAATAAAAAATTATATCTCATTAGGAAATAAATGAAGAAAATTAAATAGCAGAAGAAAACTTTAATCTAACTTCATAAATTACTACACGGGTTTAAAATTTGTTTAAATTGATAATTGCATTGATTTTACAATTTTATCATTTATTTTATAAATTTATCTTTTACTTTTTATTTCAGCTGTTACAACTTTTATTTCTAAACGCTTTCGAAGTTCAGTGAATAAATGCGAAATTGTTTCGCCTTGAACTGTTAATGAAGATATCATTCATTTTTCTACTTCTTTGAGAGTTTCCTGGGAGGATAGGGCAGATAATTTACTGACCGGTACTCCTTATTCGTCATCAGAAATTGATTCATTGCTTGAAAAGCACAAAAGTGGTTTAAACACGTAAAGGTTATTTAAATAATAAAAAAAATCTTAAAAAGATAAAATTAAAATTAAGACCAAACTACCAGTTAAGAACGGAATTTGTTTCCATATCTTCAAACAAATTGGTCGTTCATGGAGGGAGATCCATGTAGAATGGTCTCAATATAGAGGTAAAATTATCATTGAGCCTATGGGAATAAATTTCATTCCATGAAAAAATGGTCGTTTAGGGAGGTGGTCACGCAATGGAGGCGGTCGCTCAATGAAGACAGTCGCTCAATTGAGGTGGTCGCTCAATGAAGGTGGTCGCACAAGGAAGTTTCACTGTAATTTATTTCTGATTTATTTAAGGTGCCTGACTACGTACGGAGCAATTTTTTCCAATTAAGCTATTTAATTATTTTTTGAACTTATTTTTATTAAGATTGTGATTAGAAACTGTGAAAAAAAGTAAAAAATATTTCATTCATTGATGAAATTTTGGTAAATGGGAGATTTAATGGTAAAATTTAGTGTAATTTGGCCCAATACGCAAAACACGCTATAGAAAAATATATTGTATGTATCTTAATTTCCTTTTAACACTTCATACTTATGACATTGGTGAAGGCAATGAACTAAAATCTAAGAGATATTTTAAATGTTTCAAAACTTATAGCATATCGCACATTTTTACATGCTGATTTTCTTAAAAATCATGGATTTCTTTCCACGAAAACACCCATAAAACAAAAAATATTTATTCTAAAATTAAATATTTAGTTCATTGCCTTCACAATAGTATAAACAACATGCATTTTGAATTTCATAGTGATATTCTAATATTTTTTTGAAAAATCGTGTTTTGCGTATGGAATTTTCACCAAAAATTACATTTCCCAAAAAATACATTTAAAGTTTAGATTTATGTTTTACTACAAGAATTTACACAGTAATATGCATCTAAACTTCACTGTTTTTATGAGCCATACTCTTTTTTTTAAGTACTGAGCTTTTGTTTATTTCTAGAAGGCAATAGTTTTGCTTCGCCCCTCCCAGTTAGTACCTTTAAATAGTACTTCCGGTCCTTTAAACAGTACTTCCGGTTTGAGCGAAAGCTGTTGAGTAGTTTAAAAACCGCTATAACTCCGGTTCTATTTGTTATACAGTAAAAATAAATACAGTTTTGGAAAGGTAAAAAGTTGGGCTTTAATAAAATATAATAAAACCATTTTGACAATTTTGGTCGAAAACCACCTTTTAAACGTAGTCAGATACCTTAATAGCATGAACAAAAGTAAATCAAGTAACTTATGTGCAAAGCTAAAAAAAATACAAATTTACAGTAAAAATAATATGGTAGCCAAAATGCTACCATGGGCTCGTGAACACTAATACCCGTGGTAGCAGATCTGCTGCTATCATTATAATTACTCATTTTACTAATAAAAGAAAAACTTACAATGAACTTTTTTGTGCTGGGATTAAAATTAACTCTTTTTATTCCTATATATGATAGGTATTTAGTTTTATTTTAATAAAATATTTGAAAAGTTTAGCAAAAACTAACCACTGTAAGTGTCATTTTGTCTTTTTTGGCAAACATGTTGCTTCAAACTAATTTCTTTCTTATTTAGTGACGTCATATGCATTCAAACTTAATAAATAATATTATCTAAAGGAGATATTATTGCTGTAATGACTTAAAATATACTTTATTTATGAAATTTTGTGCTAAAAATTAAAGCTAAACATATGGTAGCAGATATGTTACCATGGACATTAGAGGGTTAATAAAAGTTTCCTCCATTCTATTAAATCCTATCATACGTATAATCTATATAATAATAACAAGTTGGAAATTGTACGTTAAACGTTACGAATGAGGTGCGTTCTTACTAAAACTTGTTTTACAATGTAAAAAAACCATCTATATATTTAAAACAGAAGGCTGTTTTTTTAGTCATTTGCCCTGAACTTTCTACTGAATTAATTGTGTTAATTATTTTTTTTTAAATGAAAGCTGTTCATTTATAGATGTGCCCGCACTAGCTATTTTTTAAAGCATTCCCATTTTTATATTTTAATTTTAATTTTAAAAGTTTTTTATGAAATTTCTTTAAAATGGTGGCAATTGGGTTAAGATGTTATCTCTACAACATAAGATTAATTTGCCTTATCACATTCCACCAATCAGAAGCGGGATTCCATCATTGTAAATGTCGTCATATTTAAAAGAAGAATATCAATGGTTTATCATAAAATTTAAACATAGTAAAAAGATTCCGTTCAATTATGCAGTAATCGCAGAAGAGCAGAATACAGATTATTTGTTGAGAAATCTATGTACATAAAATAACAGTAAATAATCTATCATAAAAAGTAATATGAAAAACGAAATGTTTCCGATGAAGAAAATAACGTCATTCGGAAAACAAAAGATGAATTTTCCTCCATGAATATAAAGTATTTTACTAATCCTATGTCAGTATGACGTCATATTAACTTACCCGAGGCTAACGAAAAAGACAGGCTACCGCGGTGCATTCCACTTATATCTTTTTTTACAGACCGCTAGAGTGACGTGTGCTCTTTTCGTACACCTGCATTGGTGCATTCGAGCATCACGTGACTCCCGCGGTCTGTAATAAAAGATATGCGTAAAGCACCGCGGTAGCCTTTCTTTTTCGTTAGCCTCGAACTTACCCTTAAACCTGCATCTAAATAGACAGAACTTCTGTTATTTATTTAATTTTTTGTTAGGCACAGAATAAAATATTTCTGAATATTACATCATTTCCATTTAATTATAATAAATATTTAATGAAAATTTTAAAACAATTGGTTAAATGACTCATACGGTAATATTTTCCTATTTAGTGAAATGATTATGAATCCTGTTAAATGAGTCTACGGTAATATTTTCGTGAAACTGATTTTATTTTCCAAATTTTTTATTCCACAAACTCTGAATTTAAAAGTTAAATCGTCTGCTTATGAAAATGATATTTTTAAAACGTGCATTTTTTAACACAAAATATCAATTTTTATAAAGCTAAATGGCGTAATTGTCTAGAGTCTTACTGAGATCAGGATTCAATGGAATGTGGTGTTCATGTGCAAAGTTTTGAGTATGTTTGTGTGAATATCATGCTTTAAATTTGCAGAGTCACTTTCTTTTTTCATTACATTATCCTTTTATTCATAAGCTTAAATTGTAACATACTTATTTAATATATTATGTTGCGACGAATTTCGTCGGGTGAAACTAGTTATTATTTCAGTTGAATGAATTACATCGTCTGTTATGCGCGAAATGAGCATGCCTTTTTTTTTTTTTTTTTTTTTTTTTTTTTTTTTTTTTTTGTCTTATTACGTATGCCACGTTTACAGATGCGAATTGTTTTTTTCGACATCAGGCAGCCGTACAAAATTCTTGCTTTGCGAATGATTACTCCATGTGGCTTAATATTTCTATGACTCACAATGAATGAATATGTTTTGTTTATTTACTGTAATAGATTGAGATATTCGGCTGTAACCTAAGTTTCACTGAAGTTATCACAGAATCTATACATTTTTGAATGTAACTCATCTCTCAAGCAAACGATTTTTTAGAACGATCTTTCTCAAAATGTAACTTTTATGCAATTTTATTCAAAAAATAATTTTGAATGAAAATGGCCGCTTGGTATATGAAAAAAGATGTGGTTAACCCGTATTTGTTTTCCTCAATCACGTGACTTGCGTTTTTATTATAGAGATTACGTATGATAGTATTTAACAGAATTAAAAAAAACTTTCATTAATAACTTTTTACGTTTTGATTCGGATTTCATAAAAATTTGAAATGACTGGACAAAATTCTGCAACGATTATATATATTAAATTTCAAATCATTCGGTTGGGTAGTTTTTTCGCTGTTATATGCGAACAGACGGACAGACAAACAGACAGACGGACGGACCAGACGACGACTATAGGTGCTACGTATTTATATAATTACGAACGCACCTAAAAACGCAAATCATGTACCTGAGGAAAGCAAATACCATGTCTTTTTTCATATGCCAGGAGGCTATTTTTATTCAAAGTTATTTTTTCGAATAAAAGTTACATTTTTAGAAAGATCTTTAAAAAAATTGTATGTTTGAGGAATGAGTTACATTCAAATATGTATATATTCTCAGATAACTTCAGTTGAAATTAGGTTTAACGCCGAATATCTCAATCCATTAAAAAAAATAAACATAGGATATTCGTTCATTATGAGTCATAAAAATATTACACCATGGAGGTTATCATCGCAAAGCAAGATCTCCATAGTGAATTTTGAAGCGCTGTCTGGTGTCGAAAATAAATTCGCATCTGTAAACGTGGCAAACATAATAATAATAAAACAAGAACGAAGAATCATGCGTCAAGCATAGATTATGTAACACTTTCTAACGTTTCCAAAATAATTTTACAAATCATTACCGTTTAATAAGCTGAAAGATAACATTTAAGTAAACAATTTGGAAAACGCATAACATATTTAAAAACATAATTTCAGATTTCCAACATATATTTCTAACATATACAATATTCGGAAAAATATCCAAATTATTAAAAATATCCGATATCTTTTATTCAGCCCTGTATAGGATCTATAGATTTGCATATATACTACATAGGATGCTAAATTTGAGTTTAGTTAGGAAACGCGTAGCTCAGTTTAAAATTCTCCTTCTGGAGTTTCTGTTAATAAACGGAAATGTGTTCGCGAACTTTTGTGCTGCCCTGTATATGAAATACTGAATTTATACACACCAAGTAATAGACAAAAAGTGAGTTAAATTTAAAATCGAGTTCAGCAACCTAAAACGCACTTCCAGGAATTATTTTTAACAGACAGTAGAGAATTCTTTTGTGTGTCCTTGTAAATGAACGATGACTGCTATACACACAATATTCTGTAGTAAGCCTCTTGTAATGCACCTGAGTGACATATATAATTTCAATGCGTTTAAAATAGTGAAACATTATTTAATTAAACCGAAAACGATTTTTCTCCATAGACGTAATGTAACAGAATTCTTTTGACTGTCCCTGTAAAGTAACTATAAGTGCTATGCACACACTATTCCATATTAAGCTTCTTGTGATGCACCTTAGTGATATATATCAATTACAATGTGTTTGAATTTGTGTAACATCATTAAAATAAACCGTAAATGATTTTCCCCATAGACCGTAATGTAACGGAAGTCTTTTGATTGTCCCTGTAAAAAAACTATAACTGCTACACACTTCAGTTGAAATAGGGAACATGCTATAGATAACGACAATAACATATAAAAATTGCAAGGCAATCCGAGCATATTTATGGGAGTTAGAGCACGGATACCAACTTATTCGGGATAACTTTCCTTTTCTAATAGTGCACTTAAAAGAAAAATATTAATGTTTAGTAATTCATGTGGATTAGATTAAATTGGATTCCATTGGGTTTTCGTATTTTCCGATTACTTTTCAAGTTTTCTCTTTTTCTACATTTTAAAACTCTTGCTTATCTGGCGGAAATATAAAATTAAAAGAAAACGTATTTTTCCGGTTCTGGTGGCTTATTTGGTTTCCAAAAATATTAATATTTACTTTTTTTTATTTATATTTATTAGATATCAATTTGTGTTCGTTTTCATCTTTTGCTGTTTTTTTTTTTTTTTTTTTAATGCCATATTCTTTTTGTCAACTAACACATCTTCGAGTCATTTGGCAGATTCAAGTTTTACTTTGTCTCTTAGTGCCCTTGAAGATATAATTTTCCGTTCAATAGAACTGTGCTTTTTATATCATTTCGCGTTTTAAATGAGTGATTTTCACGTATTATATTCTAAGCCCAGTGTACGCTGCCGAAGGCTTTGGAGCCATCAACTCTACGTTCGTCTTTATAGATTTTCGTTTAAAAATATAAAATCAAGACAGACCGCAGTGCATAGCACTCCTGTGTACCCTGCCAAAGGTGGTCGGGTCCTCAACATTAAGTTTTATGGATATATTAACGCCAGTCAATCGTTTAAAAATATTAAATCGAAGACCGGAGCGTGCATAGCTCTCCCGGTGTACACTGCAGGGGAGCCCCCAGCCCCTAGGTTCGCTTGGATAGATTTTCATTATTTAATACAAAATCATACAAATTCGAGAATGTACGCTGCCGAAGGCATTGGGACTCCCAACATTAGGTTTGCATGGAAAGATTTTCGTTTAAAAATATAAAATTATTCAACACTGATTTTAGGGTTCGGGATTTTTACGGTCTCGGGAAACGCCGCCGTTCATTTAACCAAGTAAAGTCTAAAGTTATTTAAAAATTGACACCATTTAGTTCAGCGTATTTCAAACATTGTTTCAGTAGTACTAATACAAATGATTATGGATATTTTAAAGAAAGTTCAGAATACCATAGTGAAATTCTAAAAGTTTTTATTTCCAACACAATAGAAATACATGAAGTTGGATTTTAGTAAATTCATGAAAAATTGCTAAAAAGTCATATTAACAAAATAGAATTATTTGGACTTACAAAAAAAAAAAAATAATAATAAGTGAATTGATTTTTTTATTCTTACTTTTGACATGCATTTAAAAAATATATATATATTTTTTTTTATTCCATAAAATTTGAATGGGAAAATGTTCGTCTTTAATTTTGTTCTTATTGTTCTGAAAATTATTAATTTAATGCAGTTCATTTACTTTAAAAGTAAGTGAATATTCTCTTAATAAATTAAGTTAAGAATTTTTTTTTATGATTGCTTAGTAAGAATTTTTGAAGATAAAATTAACTTTCTTCCTCTGCGACACCTTTTTAAAGACATAGTTTTTAAACTTCATAATTTTATTATTTATATTTCTTGAAGAATGCTCATTTTGGATTATTTAAATAATTTAAATAATTGAATTTATTTATAACATTAACAGCTAATAAGATTATTTCCATTATATCTGTATGTTATTAAAAATGCCCCAAGTTTAATTTACTATAAATAAAAATATTCCAAAAAAGCTGTATGTATATGTCAGAGCGTCAAAACGGGTTTTCCCCTTAAAAAGACAGAAGTTATTAATATTATTTTTTTTACGACTAGACCATATATCAAAATAACATTCTTGGGAAATATTGTTTCAGGCGAGAATTTTTAGAAATGCAGACACTATTAATGACTAAGAATTAAACTGCGATAAATTACCTCATAACAGCAAACTATGTCACATCTAAATATAAACAATCCCTCACAATAAAGTACATAAAATATATATACTATTTTTACATTTTTGATAAAAATGTCTCTTTCGTAGTATTTGTAAATGTAATGAACAATATTTAATTTCATCAAATGAGATTTACCGTAACTTAAAACTTAAAATGTAAATATTTTAGGCGATTTCCGTTTCAATTATGAAGCTTTATATAGTGGTGGACAGGATTAAAAAATAAATAAAACGAAATATTTTTTTCGAAAATAGTGGTATCATGATCATCAATCTGGCAACGCCCTCTGTCTATATATACAGAGTGTATCTGAAATTCTTCAACAAACTTAGAGGTATGATAGCACTCATGAAGACGAACAAAAAATGCAATGGAACATGGGGTCGCAAATGACGTTTAACCCTTTCAAGGGCAGTGGTATGTTTATGAAACCACTTAATTTTAATTCCAAAACGCCACAACGGCACCAGAATTTTTGCTAAAATCTTTTCCATTTAATATGTATGTGAAATATAGCCTTTTTCGTATTTAAAAACAAATTTTTTTGTAAATTCCGGTGCCAGTCATTTATTTCAACATTTTAGTACTAAAAGTACTTTTCCCCTGAAAGGTTTAAAGAATGAAAATCGAGAAAATGCGTCTGGAAATGGACAAACTGAGACAAGAAAGAAACACTCCAGAATTTTTTTTATTGCACAGAATAGGTACAACACAGCTCGTGATGTCTAGAGAAAACAAATATTTTACAACAATTGTTCAGTGTCGACCGCGGACATTATTACACAGAGTACATCTACGGAGCAACGACTGGCCGACACGCTATGTGTAATAATGTCCGCTGTCGACACTTTGAACAATTGTTGTAAAATATTTGTTTATTATACGCATTTTCTCGATTTTCATCCTTTAAGCCTTTCAGGGGCAAAGTACTTTTAGTACTAAAATGTTGAAATAAATGAATGGCACCGGAATTTACAAAAAAAATTGTTTGTAAATAAGAAAAAGGCTATATTTCACATACATATTAAATAAAAAAGATTTTAGCAAAAATTCTGGTGCCATTGAGGCGTTTTGGAATTAAAATTAAGTGGTTTCATAAACATACCACTGCCCCTGAAAAGGTTAAATGTCATTTGCGACCCCATGTTCCATTGCATTTTTTGTTCGTTTTCATGAGTACTATCATCCCTCTAAGTTTGTTGAAGCATTTCAGATACACACTGTATATTTATTATTTCTATTTAGAATTTGATATTTTTCATTTTATGCGGACATGCATAACAAAGCAGTAGAAAACTTTTAATGCAAACTAAAATATATATATATATAAGTTTATATCCCCTATATTGCTTTAGTCTACGTCCTCTCTAAACTGTATAATTTTATGTCTGTAAATATAAATATTATATATTACTTTTGCCATATATATATTTGTATATATAGTTAATTTATATAAACTGTATATATAACTATTAAATTATTCTATGCAAATTATTCTAAATACTCTATAAAAAATATTTAATTTCAACTCTGTAGGGCATCCCAACAATGTGAAAGAAAAATTGGGATGTTGTAGAGCACTCTTCAACATAAAAATTTTGTATAGAATTCCAGAGTCAGGATTCAGTCAAAAATAGAGGATAACTCACTCCAGTCTGAAGCTGAATTTTTGGTCATAGCTATAACAATAATGAAGCTATTTTAAGGAAATTTAGAATAAACTTACCTTTCTTGTGTGTAACGATATCAAGAAAAGTGGTGGAATTAACTTTCAAACAAACTGGGCTGAATTGGACGTTCCATTTATCCCAATGTAAATGACATTACGTAGGATGATGTCAATGACCGAATTTTATGCACTTCGAACGTTTTTCGTTATGTAATTACATTTCACACAAAACAATGTAAATGGTTTAAAAATTTTGTTAAAATATCTTATTTATTGTTAATGTTATGAACCAAAATATATTAGAGTAAGACAATCTGTAATTTGAACTGAAAAGATGTATTGCGAACCTAGTTCCCTGCATAAAATGCATTTGTTGTAGTGCGCTTTACTACTTGTTGTAGTTTTCCATCAGTTTTATACACGCTATATGTAATTTTTCTATAATTTTAGCTATATATGAGGTCCCAAGAATCAGAAAAGATCAAGTCCATTGCATATTATTCCAAGGCATTTCATTTAGAATTAAAGGAGACTAGAGTCATTTGTTGCCTGATTGTGCGATGACCTGTTACTTAACCTAATTCTTTCGGATTGTACCGGATACATGAAATGTTGTACCAGGACTAGTTCGAATAAACTATCTAAGGTTCAATTCGGGATATTCCTGTCCTGATTGTGCGGAACAGTTCGCAAGACATATTTTGTTAATTCGTTTGGATCGAACCAGTAACATGCAATATTATACCAGAAGTAGTTCAAACGAACAATCTGTGGTTCGGTTCGGATTATTCCGGTCCTGATTGCGCGGAATAGTTCGCGTAATTTGTTTTCGTTAGTTCCTTCGTATGAAGCACATGGGATATGTCGTATCTGAATTATTTGCCAGATACGCTGGAGTATTTTTCATTTCATCGACCACCACAAAAGGGGGTAAAACAATATATAATTTTCTCGATCTTACAGATGAAATTTTGCTAAACCGAAAGTAAGCGCGTGATATGAAGAATTTTTCATTAACATTCGGCTACCTGTTTTCACCTGTCCCGCCATGAGAGAATAACCATGAGTCAGGATCTATCAGCGCTTTACAGATGAAATTTTCCAGGATTGTGACTCTTAAAATATGGACGTAGTGAATGGATTTTTTTTTAATTGCCCCTGCTCCTGCGAATTGGGGAGGATGGCTTTATTTCATAATTTAAGCAGATAAAATTTTGCTGGATAATGAATTTTCAGAAATTAGGGGTAGAATATAGAGACGTTTTGATGAAAATTTGTTTCTTTTTCTGCCACGGGAAGAGAGAGGAAACCAAAACCATAAAACTGGCTCTGTCACGGACTTCCAGATAAATAAAAGCTTCCAGGCTAGTGAGTTTCAAAATATAGTCATGGTTTACAGAACTTTTCCAATTTGATGTTATGCCCTTTCAGCGGGGATTTAAAAACTTTACTTCATAATATATCAGAGTCTTACAGATGAGGTTTTCCTAAATGACCGATTTTATGAGGCGGGATACGGATGATTTTTCTTTTATAACACTTACTGATATCTTATGGGGCACAAACATATCTCAGGATCTATCAAGTTCTAACAGAGAAGTTTTTAGGATGGGGACTATCGAATCATAGGCATGGTATTGTTTTCTTGTTAATTTGGCTTCCCGATACCCTTTAGCAAAATTATAGCTCATGAACTATCAATGATGAAATTTTGGAAGGCTGGTGAATTGCAGAAAATATGGATGGAGTACGGATTTTCTTTTAAATCAGCCCCCTGAATCCTCTCCCTCCCAGAAGGAAACCACATCTCAGAATCTACCAATGCCTTACAAATGTACTTTAACAGGACTTTCAAAGTATAGGCATTGGAGTACAGAGTTATTTCAGTTTCCCCCCATTCCCTATTCCGGGGAGAAAAATTACATCTTATGATCTGTCAGAGTCTTACTGCTAAAATTTTGCTAAATTAGAACATATTTGCGGAATACAGAATATTTTTTTTGAAAATCAGTCGCATGATCCCCTGGGGGGGGGGGATAAATCGTATTTCACGTTGTATCCAGGCTTTGCTGATTAAATTTTCGAGGATAGTGACTCTCAAAATATAAGTCTAGAACAGAGAGTCTTCTCAATGTGGTCTAGTGTCCCCCGGGGGCAAATCTGTAGCTCATGATCTTTCCGGGGTTTACAGAAATAAATGTTTCTGGATGGTAAATATAGGAGTGGAATACAGAGGATATTTTAGAAAAACTGCCTCCTGACCTCCCCAAAGGGAAAGAGAGCAAAACATATGAAAGTTTTCTGATTAGTGAGTTTGAAAATATGGGTGCGTGATACAGATATTTTCAATTCAAGCTCTTGTTCCCGGGAACGAATAAGTATGTCAATTTGCACAAGCTTTAGCCTACTTTCCTATGTTATACGTGGACTTTAGGGAAAAATTACAAGTTATATCCTTTTTTAAGGCGGTCATGGAGCTATGAACTGTTTATTTTTAGCACATTGAAAACAGAGGTTTCAAACATTTCTCTGATGTGTGTAACACGCAAAAATCTATTTTTGTGCCATACTTCTTTGAATATACCTTCAAAAGAACGGTTTCACTTATTTTTAAAATTCTGAATATTTGATGGATAAGAATACAGAGTGCCCTAACATGGTCTGACGGTTTTTAAAATACAATAAAAACAAGAACGAAAAATCATGCGTCAAGCATAGATTATATAACACTTTCCAACACTACCTAAATAATTTTACAAACCTTTACGGTTTAATAAGGTGAAAGATGATATCTAAGTAAAGAATTTGGAAAACGCAAAACATATTTAAAAACTCAATTTCAGGAATTACCAACAATATCAGGAAAAATATTGGAATTATTCTGTGCAGCCCTGTATATGATCCATAGATTTGTATATGTACTACATAGAATGCTAAATTTTAGTTCAGTTAGGGAACGCGTAGCACAGTTTAAAATTTCGAATGTGGAATTTTCCACAAATAAACGGAAATGTACTCGAGAATTTTGTGCTGCCCTGTATATGATGTATAGAATTTATACGCACCAAGTAATAGAAAAAAATGAGTTAAATTTAAAAGCGCGTTCAGCAACTGCAAACGCACTTCCAGCAATAATTGTTAACAGACAATACCGAATTATTTTCTGTGTCCTTGTATATGATCTATAGCTTTGTATATGTACTACATAGAATGCAAAATTTTAGTTCAGTTAGGAAACGCGCAGCACATTTTAAAATACCCCTTCTAGAATATCCGTCAATAAACAAAAAAGTACTATAGATCTTTCGTGCTGCCCTGTATATGATCTATAGAATCTATACACACCAATTAATAGACAAAAAATTTAAAAATACGTTCAGCAACTGAAAACGCATTTCCAGAAATTTTTGTTAACAGAGAGTACTGAATTATTTTGTGTGTCCTTGTAAATGAACGATGAATGCTATACACAAAAAATTCTTTGGTAAGCCTCTTGTAATGCTTACTTAGTGTTATATATCAATTTCAGTATATGTTTGAAATTGTTAAACATTATTAAAATAAATCGCAAACTATTTTTCCCCATAAACCGTAATGTAACGGAATTATTTTGAGTGTCCCTGTAAAGGAACTATAAGTGCTATGTACACCTTATTCCATTATAAGCCTCTTCTTATAGCACTTCAGTGATATATATCAATTTCAATATGTTTCAATCAGCGAAACGTTATTAAAATAAACCGATAACGATTTTTCCCCATAGACCGTAATATAATAGAATTCTTTTGAGTGCCCCTGTAAAAAAAAAAAAATATATATATATATATATATATATAAGTGCTACATTCTTCATTTTCAATACCGAACATGGCATAGTGAACCTCAATAACATATATCAATTGCATGATAATCCGAATGTATTTACGCGAGTTAGAGCACGAACAGACAGACAGACAGATAAACTGAATTCATAAACACTTTTCAACTATGTTGGAAAGTTTTAAAGAAGTTGACAGCTATTGAAGTTATAAACAGGTGGATAAAAATTCATTCAGATTTTACCCTTCATTCAGTTTATCTGTTTAAAAAAAAAGATTATTTTTAACAGAATTAATGTTTGAGAGAATGCAACGCCATCTATTTCATGTACTTGCAATTAAAACACAGAAGTTGTAGTAAGGAAATTTCTGACTTCACACATTTCTTTCCTGCAAGAAGAACTTACGTAAATAGCTGTCACAATTTATTTGTTATTGAATTCTAAAACAGTCATTCCATTTTAGAATATTCTGTTATGTTTTGACTATGGAATGTAAGTCGTTTGTTGTATTTATGATAATTTATGATATTTCAACTTCATGTTTAATTTATGTTAATTTATGATATTACAACGAAGAAAGTAACGTAAATGTTACTTTTCATTACATTTATTCAATTATATATTTCTTTATTCACATTTTATTTATTTCATTAATTTTCAAGGCACATATACGGCTCACATGACCATATTTTATAATTTTGTTATTCATATGTCAATGTTTTTGAAGAGAATTGTTTAATTTTATCCTAAATTAATGGGTTTGCTTTAAAATTATTCAATTTTCCTTCTTTACAACTGAATTACATTTATTTTTGGTGCATTTGCACTTAATACTTTGCAAGTGCAAATAAATAAACCATATTTGATGATGTTTATATGTTTCAGTAAAATAATATCCCAAATGTCTAAAAATATTTCGCTTCCATCTCCTTAATGCTACCGCTTCTTAAATTTTACGAAAGAAATAATTTTAAAAGCATAATCTTATTTCACAGTACTTTGCAAACACTTTTATCTTTACTTCTACATTTTTATTTTGTGATTTTCTTTGATCAAATGATTCATACTGAAAGTAAAGTGTTAAAATGCTTTTTGTTTGTTTGTTTCAAAATATATTGAAATATAAGTCATAAACACACACAAAAAATCATCAGAAATAAAATTTATTTTTTTACTGGAAGATTTATCTTTTCGTTCAATAATTTTAAATTTTATATAAAATAGGAAAATGTAACTGAAAATTTTATTATGAAGATAATTTTAAAGTTTAAATATACAGTACATTTGTGACATACACTTCTGGGCAGTTCACTTTAAAAGAGGTCATGACAGAAGTTTAACAAGCAACACATTTTTTTAAGGCAATGGTAAGGGTTGAGGCAGTGGAGGGGGTAAACTTAACTAAAGATGATCAAACACAAGCTCAAAACACTAAAAAACTGAGAATGGGAATCCTTTTCCAAAATATGTATTAAATTCAGTCACTTACCTTAAAACAAGATAGTCTTGCATTTTAATAATGCAAAACTATTTCAAACATATTGAAATATATATGTATTACTGAGATGCACTACTATATGCTTACTATAGAATATGGTGTGCATAGCATTTATCATTATTTTACAGGGACCGACAAAATAATTTGGTTACAGTACTGGCGATGAGTGATAATTGCTGAATGGTTTGTTTTCAATTGTGGTGCGTTTTTAAATTTAAGTAATGTTTTGCATATTCGTTGGCGTGTAAAATTCTATAGATCATATATAGAATTGCACAGAAAATTCAAATACACTTCCGTTTATTGACGGAAATTGCTGAAGTGAAATTTACTAACTCAACTAGCTTTTAGCCTCCTATGTAGTATATATAAAAATACATAGATCATATACAGGGCTGTACAAAATAATTCAGACACTTTTTCGATTGTAGATGGTAATTGTTGAAATCGTTGTGTTCAAATGCCTTACATTTCCAAAGTGTTTACAAAGTTATCATCTTTTCCTTATAAAACGGCGAAATTTTGTTACAGTATTCTGATTATGTTGGAAAGTGTTTCATAATAAATGCTCCACGCATGATTTTTCTTTCTTGTGTAGGTATTAATACAATAATAAAAAAAATTACAATGTCTTCTTGAAATCACACAGAGAGTATAAAAAATCCTCTCCTATAAAGTGTAAAGTTCTCAGAGGCAAAATTGTTGAAGAAAAAGTTACAGCTGATGTTCATAAGACAGATTAGTACCAAAGTTTCCGATATTAAATTTTTATCTGCTGGATGATGTGTAAACGGCAATAAGATTAAAGTACGCTCTTTCATGCCAGAAATGTTTTTAGAAGTGATGATATTTACCAGAAGGATACTACGCAATGTCATAATACGGAAAGTAAAACAATTTTAACTCTTGTGAATTGATCACATCATTTAAATTCATTGTTTCCAAGGTTTAAATTCTTACATTCAGCTCAAGACAGTCGAAAACATTTTTTGATTGCTTTTAGACACATTGAGGTGCTTTGAATGTCGAATCATTTGACGTTACAATGTCATGTGCTTATTGCTCAAGGCTCAAAAAAAGTTTCAATTCGCATTCTGCAGTATTTAGGAATTGAATGGAATCTGTTGGACAATTTGTGGAATGTACATCATGGAATTTACCATTAGAATTTTCAGTGAATGTTAAATGTGCGCCTACAATGGTTCTAGCTAGAGTTATCCCTATTATTTTAGGGATAACTCTAGGGATAACTGTAGTCTTTACTTTTAATGCCTTAAAAATGGTCGATTCAGTTGTAGGAAATTACAGTCAAACTCGGTTTTGAGGAGGATTATGGCCTTGTATCATTTATTTGTTATAACAGACTTCCTGCAATAACCAAGTATAAGAATTCATATGAGAAACATAGGAAACTATATAATAGTTCAGTTATTAAAAATAATTACAAAATATAGAATGTTTACTCTGATAGGAGCAGTTTTATATTTCTATATTAGCAAGATTAAATTAAATACTAAACGTAGAATGACATTTATTTTTAATAACATATGAACTAGATCAAAGTTAACTCAGTAATCAAATTAATTCAAGAAATTACATTTACAATTTATTTATATTTGGGCTATCATGTCATACACTCACGCACAGTTTATTTTTTTAACCGGTTATAAAAAGGAAAAAAGTCTCTAAATTTAGGGGATTTTTTTGTCTAATGGCAACATAGCCATTGGTTGTCATTGGTCAAAAGTCTCCAAATTTAGGGGATTTTTTTGTCTAATGGCAACCGAGTCATTATTGGTTTGGCGCGGGCTTGAAAATCGCGCCAACCAAAAAGTCGCCAAACATCCCTGCGTGAGTGTAAAGCATCTGTTCTTATATTTGTGAATAGGTTCCATTAAAACTTTCTTACACTTTTGAGTTTTTTATGACCACATTTACATCAATTATTTTATGCTGTCACTAGCAAGCTACGCCCGCTACGCTGGTCAATTTCTCTTAATGAACCTTTAATCAAACAAAATATTGACATTTCATAATTCACTTTTATATTTTAACAGAATAATAAGGATACTATAATTTGTGACTCGTGCTATATTCAATATACACGTCAGGACACGTCGCCCTTATCATTATCTTTTTACGCGTGAAGGTTTCGCTATGGTACTCTATTGTGAAATTTGGTAATTTTAGAAATTCAATAGTTGAAAAATCGCAGAATCATTAGATCATTTTTCTTTAGAAATTGGTCTTAGAGCGCATTTAGATCTTATAAATAACAATCATGCCGAACTTGAAGTTTCTAGCTCCTTCAGCATCGCAAAAATCGCAATTTTAGAACGTTTTTCGCTTCTGCACCCCCCTCGGGGTAGTGGCACCGACATAAAATATAGCCTATGTTGGAGCAGGGATTGTCACCATCCATTTGCCACCATCACTTTTGAAATCGCTTTAGTAGTTCCAGACATTCCACACAAATTGTAATTTATAATGTTTTTAGAAAATTTTTTGCTTATTTCAGCCTTTTAAATTTCGAATTTTTTTAGATTTTGTTCTTATAAAGCATTTAAATCTTGTAAGTAACGACCATACAAAATGTCAAGTTCCTAACTCCTTCATTATTGAAAATATCATAATTTTGGAACGTTTTTCGCTCCTGCACCCTCTGCGGGCAGTGGCACCGAAAAAAATTTTAGCATATGTTGGAGCACGGACTGTCACCATCCATTTGCCACCATCACTTTTGAAATCGGTTCTGTAGTTTCAGAGATTCCATAGAAATTGTAATTTAGAATGTTTTTAGAACGCTTCATCCTCATCTCACCCTTTTAAATTGCGAATGTTTTTATAATTTGTTCTTAGAGAGCATTTACATCTTATAAGTAACTACCATACCAAATTTGATACTTCTATCTCCTTCAGTACACAAAAAATCGAAATTTTAGAACGTTTTTCGCTCCTGCACCCCCCTGGGGGTGGTGGCACCGACATAAAATATAGCCTATGTTGGAGCAGGGATTGTCACCATTAATTTGCCACCATCACTTTTAAAATCGCTTCAGTGGTTCCAGAGATTACCCCCTACAAACAAACAAACAAACAAACAAACAAACAATCTTTACTACTTTATATATTAGTATAGATAAGGGGGAATTAGCCCCTTGTTCCCCCCTTTATACTTAACCAATCAATCCCGAAAACTAATCAGAGATGCGCCTTAACACAGTGAACCTATAAATAAAATTTGAAGGAAATGGGATAATTCTGCATGAAAAACCCATTTACATAAATTAAGGGGGTTATTAGCCCCCCGTTCCCCCCCTTTATACTTAATCAATCAATCCCGAAAACTAATCAGGGAAGCGTCTTAACCCAATGAATCTATAAACATATTTTGAAGCAAATAGAATAATTTTGCATGAAAAACCCATTTATATAAATTAAGGGGGGGATTGGCCCCCCGTTCCCCCCTTTATACTTAACCAATCAATCCCGAAAAGTAATCAGGGAAGCGTCTTAACCCAATGAACCTATAAACAAAATTTGAAGGAAAACGAAATAATTCTGCATGAAAAACCCATTTATATAAATTAAGGGCGGGGAATTAGCCCCCCGATCCCCCCCCCCTTTATATTAACTAATCAATCCCGAAAACTAATCAGGGAAGCGCCTTAACACAGTGAACATATAAACAAATTTTGAAGGAAAACGGAATAATTCTGCATGAAAAACCCATTTATATAAATTAAGGGGAGGGAATTAGCCCCTTGTTCCCCCCCCTTTATACTTAACCAATCAATCCCGAAAAGTAATCAGGGAAGCGTCTTAACCCAATGAACCTATAAACAAAATTTGAAGGAAAACGGAATAATTCTGCATGAAAAACCCATTTATATAAATTAAGGGGGGGGGGATTAGCCCCCCCGATCCCCCCCTTTATACTTAACTAATCAAACCCGTAAACTAATCAGGGAAGTGCCTTAACTCAGTGAACCTATAAACAAAATTTGAAGGGAAACGGAATAATTCTGCATGAAAAACCCATTTATATAAATTAAGGTGGGGGGGAATTAGCCCCTTGTTCCCCCCCCCTTTTATACTTGACCAATCAATCCCGAAAACTAATCAGGGAAGCGCCTTAACACAGTGAACCTATAAACAAAATTTGAAGGAAAACGGATATTTCTATGAAGAGTTATCGCATTACGTACGTACATACATACAGAACCGGCTGCCAAGCTCTCAGGGCTTGACAGCCAGTGTGATAACTGAAAAATCGCAATTTTAGAACGTTTTTTGCTCCTGCACCCCCTGGGGTTAGTGGCACCGACATAAAATATAGCCTATGTTGGAGCAGGGGTTGTCACCATCAATTTGCCACCATCACTTTTGAAATCGGTTCGGTAGTTCCAGAGATTACCCCCTACAAACAAACAAACAAGATTTACTCCTTTATAATATTAGTATAGATTAAAGTGACATTGGGAAAATGCAGTGCTATTTGATTTTCTTGTCAAAAAGAAGCTAGGTCATTCAAGAGGAATGGTTTCGTAAATTATAATCTCTTAAAAACGTTTCAATTTGTTTTATGAAAATAGTTAAATACATTAGTTAATATATTTTGCTAAGGAAAAATGAGAAAAATCTGGAAAAGTTTAGGGAGCTTCTTCTTTTGCTCCTTATATCAGATTCCTATTGTCGTATCCGAGTTTTATGCAATGTATCTTACATTAGATCAACCATTTCATTTAAATTTGCTCTTTAGACCTAGGATCTTAAAAAATATAAACTCTCTATAAATGAGTTGGACTGTATTATAATTTCTAGCGATAACTTGCTAGTTTTTTTTTATGAAAAACCTATTTATGTTTGATTTGAATTTAGTTGAATATTATATGATATAATTCAAGTTTCTTTTTAAGATTTAACAATACATTTCTGGTTAGATTCTTCATAAAATTTTCTTCCAAACTTTTTAAACATTACCTAGTGTATTATTTATACATCTATATTCAGTTAGATGCTATTTTTCATACCTTTCTAAGTGCAAATCATTTCGGTAAGAAGAATCACTCTGGATTGAAAGTAAATAAGATTAATTTAAAAAATATATATTCTTTCACCTCATATCCGAGGCTTTTCAATTTATGTATGCAGAGAAAACAATTTTATAATGCACAATCGGTAGAAATATTTTTCCTTAAAAGTACTTTTCATATAGTTTTCTGAAGGAAATCATTAAACAATAAACTGCTTGAATTTATGTCTGCATATTTTCTATATTAGATTTTGGCAGAGAATTGATTTAAAGAATTTGTTATATATTTAAATTGCACTATGTGATAAACGCTTAAAATATTATTTTTGCACAAGAAATTAAAATATGTGTGAATCCTTTGTGTCTAACTTACAAAAAAATCAATATGAAACATGAATTTTAAATGAATTGACCATAATTTTGTATTGTTTTTTTTTCTGGTAAAATAAAATATTAAAATATGCAAAATATGTATACATACATAACTTTATATATATATATATATATATATAGAGAGAGAGAGAGAGAGAGAGAATTCTTATTTAAAAATAAACGAATAAATAAATATTTTTAAAAATATTAAAATACATGGCATTTATTAAGAAAAAATTCTTCCTTTATATGTAATGCATTCATTGTACTGCCATTGTACGTTGGCAGTCCCATTTTTGTACACCAGTGGGAAGCAAAGTCTATGCACAGAAAAACCAACCGTCGTTCCTTGTTTCATAATCACTTACTTCCCTTCACAAAACCACAGCCATGTGTCTTCCAGTATACACTGCTCAAAACAATTAAAGGATATTGCAGTTTTAGGTGGATTTTGTATCTGGGAAACTTTTTAGCTGATTGATACATGGTCGACAGACATAGTAGGTTATATGAGAATAAATTACACATGTTTGGCAGAAAAAAATGCATTTTATTGCGCATTTGTGTACAAAAGGAAAAAAACACAATTTGTGCATATGAGAAAAAAAGAATAAGAAAAGGTGTTTTCTTCAAAGAAAATCATTTTCAGTAGGGGGTAAGGTTTCCACGGGCGGCCAGGAACGTTGAACACCTTTGAGGCATGGACTCAATGAGGCTATTAATGACGAGTTGGGGTATTCTGCCCCACTCTTCCAGAAGAGCTCTTTCCAGTTCTTGGAGAGTTTGTGGGGGTTGTTGGCGGCCATAAACTCATCTTCCTAGAGCGTCCCAAACGTGCTCGATTGGATTCATGTTTGGAGAACACGCTGGCCATTCCATTCGAACGATTCCTTCCTCGAAAAGGAAATCCTCCACCAGGTTTGCACGATGTGGCCTGCAGTTATCGTCCATTAAAATGAAGTTATCTCCGATTGCTGCAGCGTAAGGGACTACAATAGGTCTGAGGATCTCATCCCTATATCGGCGACCAGTCAGAGCTCCATCTCGAATGATGTAGAGGTCAGTGCGCCCGTCAATGGAGATGCCACCATACACCAACACTTCTCCACCGCCAAATCTGACACTTTCGTGCACGAACGCAGGATTATTCCTACTGCCACGGTCCCTCCAGATGAAAATACGCCTATTATCCGGATGCACAGTAAAACGGGACTCGTCAGAAAACAGAATATTGCTCCATTCATTTCTCCTCCAGTTGACATGCTCGGTTGCCCACTCCCTGCGGTCGCGACGATGCCTTGATGTTAATCTAACACATACCATCGGTCGGCGAGCATACAGACCTACAGCATGGAGCCGGTTTCGGACAGTCTGAGTTGAAATCGTGGTGCCTGTAGCCGAGCAAAGGTGTTGTTGGAGAAGAGTAGCGTTCATGTTTCGGTGTCTCCGAGCTGTTAACGCTAAATACCGATCTTCATTGGGCGTTGTTGCCCGTCTACGGCCTTGCCCTGGTCTTCGGCCTGCACATCCACTCTCCAAAAAACGGTTCCAGATCCTGGAAATGACACTTTGTGACACTCCAATGGCTTGCGCTACTTCGGCTTGAGTTTGGCCCCCTTCTAACCTACCAACAATTCTCCAAGCTTCTGAATCTGTCAAATGACTTCGCTGAGACATCGTACTCATCGAAACAAAGCAATCACTGAATGCCGATCATCCTTGTCTTCATTCTCTTTTATCCAGTTGAAAGTCAAATTTCATTCGCTGCCGCTGAAGCGACGTTTTTGACGTCGAACTCAAAATTTGCATACTCCACAGTTTGAAAACCAGAAAAATTTGCATTTGTGATTATCTTCTTCTATTTTCGGCAAAAAAAATTTCGTTTATATCTTTATTTTATATAAAACTTCAAATATCCTTTAATTGTTTTGAGCAGTGTATTTGCTATAATAATTTCTTGTATTCACGAAATGCTTTAATAATAAAATCTCAGATTTATATAATTATAAAATTCTTTTATAACTTTTTTCAAACTTTCATTTTTTAACACTTTCCAATGTAGTTCAAAAGTATTTATGAATTCGGTTTGTCTGTCTGTATGCCGTTTTCAGACTGTCCGTACTCTAACTCTCGCAAATATACCCAGATTCCCATGAAATTTTTATATGTTGTATTATCGAAGTTTACTATAGAATTTTCAGTATTGAAATGAAGAGTGTAGCATTTATAAATTGTTTACAGGATTACACAAAAATATTCCTCTACTTTATGGCATGGGTGAAAATAGTTTCCGGTTTCCGGTGCATTTTAATGGTGTTACAATACTTTGAACATAATGAAATTGATAGACATCACTGAGATGGACTAAAACATGCTTTCGCAGAAGTATAGAACAAGTACAGTTCGTTTACAGCGACGCACAAAATACTGCCATTACATTCTAATCTCTAAGGGAAAATTGTTTGCTATGCATTTTAATGATGTTATGACACTTCAAACATAATGAAATTTAAAAGGATCATTGAGGTGCAGTACAAAATGTTTTTATAGATTAAGGCCTGCCTAGCATTTATTTTCATTTACGGAGACGCACAAAAGAATGCGGTTACAGGACGAACTATGATTAATTTCATTGAATGAAAAAATGAAATTCCTTAAATAATCTTCTGTTAGTGTTTCATAATCAATGCTTAATGTAATATTTTTCGTTCTTGTTAAATATTTAGGATTAAATTATATCAGTATTATAGTTTTGTATTTTTACATATTTCCTTTTAATTTCTCCTTTAATTAATTAAGTCTGATATTTAAAAAGTAACTTAACTTTAATATGAATCGACACACTTTTCAGTGGATGTATAATTTTTGTATTGTAAAATTTAATGTTCCTCTTTTTCCATGCGTAACACAAATCCCTCCATTTAACAAAATATTATTTTCCAAGTAGTATCAATACGATGAGAAAGAAAAGTGTGTGATGGGAATGATAAATTATAGTTTTTTATAAGGAAAACATAAGGCTTCTTAAGTATTTCTTAATAAACAGAAAGCTATTCTATCATTTCATGGAAAACAAAATATCTCAAAATAAAATGTAACACATGAATTGATCTCTTAGCTGGAACAAAAATGTTACAAGGTAATAAGACAATATTTGATCTAAAGAGAGAAATCTTTCTTCTTTTTTGTAATACGCTAGCATGAAATCAATATAAAATCTAACAGATTTATCGGATATATATATATATATATATATATATATATATATATATATATATATATATATATATATATATATATATATATATATATATATATATATATATATATATTACGAAATTTAAAATTCTGCCCTACCTTAAAAGTATTCTATAAATTTTTCCCATCTAATATTATTTTATAAACCTAGTTTGTTTAATTCTCGCCTGGCTTTAAAAATATTCCAATAATCCATCTAAAAGCGTACGACATCATTTATTTTACTTTACCAAAAAACCTATTAAAACAATTCAAGTGTCATTTTTTTCTTCTTTTGTATGTTATCTGCCTAAATTCAAGGACTTTCCATTTATATTTCAACCTTAAACACCGACGTGATTTCATTTCCCTACTAAATTATTAGTTCTGTAAATCTCATTTTTAGTTTGCCATTTTATTTTTTGTATTATTCTAAAAGGCTGATTCCAACGTTTTATCGGAAAGTCCATATGACCCTGTTTTTCCTCCGCATCAGGAAAATATATTTCTCTTTTTTGTGCTTTCTCATTCGCTGAGAGAGTATTGCGCATTGTAGTATTTTAGTTTTGTGCTGGTAATATTTAATGCCTTTCGTGAGTTTAGGAAATAGGATTTTTTTTTTTTTTTGACTTGCTAACATCTTCAGGAAGAGATGTCTTCTTTACTAATATGAAATACTCGTTTATTATCGTTTAATTATGTAAAATATGATCGATTAATATCGTAAATTCAAATTCGGTGAAATGTCGTAGCTAATAATACTGCAACATGCAGCGCTCTAAATTGTGGAAATTGCTTTGCTTTTTGTAAACTGTCATTCAGATAATAGATATCTTTCATACATGGATATTGACTCTGAGCTCATTTCGGGAAAACACCTTTTGATTATTCGATGCATTATCATATTTCAACATAGGCGACTGCAACTTGGTTAATATTCTGTTATAGAAACATTCACTAACGATGTTTTAATATTACGAGTGCCTATTGGCTTTCGTATCTGAATATTCAGTTGATACTTCGAATTGTTTGGCATAGCATGATGGATTGGATGCGAGTGGAGGCTTTATTATGAACAAGTGTGGAAACGTTTTTTGAGATAACCAGAGAGTACTAAAATCGCAACAACGACAAATTACACTGAGGAAAAATAATATATGTATATATATGAAAGATGCTCTGAATTTAAAATTGATTAAAACATTAGAAAATGTTTGCATATGATTTTCTTCACATTAAAAAAAAATGTAAACTAAAACAGAAGTCCGCAAGAAAATTTTCTGTTGAAGAAACAATATTATCAATGTTAATTTTTTAAATATTTTATACCATAGCATCTCATTTCCATTAACTTATTAAAAATTAATGCTCACTTTACGTGTTATTATATTATACCTATGTTATTACTACTGTATAAACTAAAACTATTAGTCTTAGTACAATGATGTCTTTCCATTCTTGCGTCATGGAGTTTTGAAAATCATCTGATGAGAAGTAGAGAACTGGTTCGCATAAATTGCTGTTTTTATTTCAAATTTCTACACTTAAATATTTACAGTAATGTATGCTTAATTGACAAATTTTATTACTTGTTTCAAAGTGAATATTTAATATTATATTTAGAACAAAAATAGTCTCGATATAGTAGATTTTTCGGTCCTGTGTCGGATCGATCTGAGTGACCAAAATTAGAAATGTATTTCATCAGACGTAACAAACCTAAGTTTGTAAAACTGTATAAAGCACTTTTAATGGAGATTCCTTTACATTGAGTTGTTTTAAGAATTTGAAACATTATCACGAATTAATTGTGAAAGATATCTCAATTTCAGGCTTTTTCTTAGGACACTTTCAAAAATAAAATCCATCAATCATTAAAAATATGCCATTTCTTTTATTTTATGATAGTATCCTGTGTATTTCCACTTTCTATCGAAAACACTTTAATGTAAATATCTTATATTATTTGCTACGAATAACTGACATAATGAGAAGAAGTATTTGCCTAAAATACAAATCATAACTCCTTTTAGAAGTTAGAATTGGTATATTCTTTGTATTTACAAATAATGCAATTGATAAAAATCAAGGTTTTAGTACCGATTCATACATCTATTTCAGCAACAAAGAATCATAAATAAAATTGAGATAAATTGGTTTGTAGAACTCAATTATAGTTTTTTTATGTTAAACATTTTTTTAATACACTATAATAGCCACAGTGCCATTGTAAAATTTTGAATCTCTTTACTATAAACAGGTACTGTTTTTTTAGGGGGGGGGGGTGGTTGAAAATGCTTCACAATTGTTATTTGGAGGACATAAA
Organism: Maratus michaelseni; assembly: GCA_963931845.1. Lineage (NCBI taxonomy): Eukaryota > Metazoa > Arthropoda > Arachnida > Araneae > Salticidae > Maratus > Maratus michaelseni. The sequence continues at coordinate 414,849,893 of OZ007586.1, forward strand.
ACAAGATTGTTGTTTCCTTTCTATTTTTCAGCCGGTCTTTTATTTTGTAGGACACAATGTAGTGGCGAGCCCTTCCACGATGCTCTTTTGATTCGCCATTTTGCGTTTCCCCAGATGCGTTATATTATTCTGCGTGTGCATGCTCAGTTTCAAGGACAATGAAATTATATTTGTGATTCACTTTACAATGAGTACAACCTGATTGTTCCTATTATTGCGCCTCATTCCCTTTCTAAAGGTTCGCCCAGACCACCAGACTTTCCGCGGCTTCTTCAATTGTGGTATATCAGACTCTTTGATATTTCATGACTTTCTTAGAATGTTTAAAGTTCAGAGGTCAAGTAGGGGACGAGGATGACAGATTGTCAACGGCTCTTTCTTTTCTTGAAACTCCCCTTTCTTTTGTCTATGATAACAAAATGATTCGAGAAGAATTTGAAGACGTTTGGTTTATGCCCATCTTAGCATGACTTGCTCAGGGTGTCATTAAACGCAGCTTAAGAGTAGAGTATATGATCTATCCTTCTTTAACCAAAAGAAATTTAAACTTGATTTAAGAATAAAACTAAACGATACGTAATCCAACTACCAGTTTAAACACTCAACTACTCATAATCAAAACGAATGCCGTAATTCCTGAAATTTTTGGCGATTTCTTTGGCTGTTAACTACTGGCTTGCAGCTAATACTAAAGCACCCTATATTTTGTAGGATTTCATATAATTTAAGTATAATGTTTAGAAGTCGTATGATTTTAAAACTGTGGACAGACAACAATTTCTATTGTTTTATTCTTCGTATTTTAGCCAAAAGGATTTTAAAGTAATATTTTTTCATATTTTAACTGTAAAAGCATTTTTTTATTTAAAAAAAATATATTTGCTATAAGATGTTTTAAAAATGCTTATTTTAAAAGCAGAAATTATTTGAATGTTATCATTATTTTTTTCACATTTTAACTTTAAAAAATTCCATATTTTCTATTTTGATCTACAAACAATTGTTATAGCCAGCTTAGCTTCTCGTAAAAAATAAATAAAAGATTTTCGTAAACTATTACAATAACTAATATTTATTTGGATGTAAATGTGAACTGAAAGACAGGCTATGATGCGAAAATATCGGTTTAATGGATGGCTTTATGCGACAAAATAAACAAATATGGGAATAAATCATTCATAAATTCCTCATGCATAAGTCTAGTTCTTTAGAAAATATTTTTAATACAGATATTTTGTTTTACTGCAATAAATTGTGTTATATAGAAAATATGGATTTATTTCTTCAAATAATATCTGAAATTGCCATCGTTTTTGAAGATTTCCAATATTTTCAAAAGCAAATCTAAAAATCTAATATTTTCAAAAAATAGTTCACGTATTCTTTATCCTTATATTATTCTTCTGTTGTGGATTATATTACATAAAATTTTTATCAAAATGTTCAAAGTAACATTTAACATTTTCTAAGACTTTAACTTTCAACTTATATTTTCTTCATAGTAAATTTTATTCAAGCACGTAGATTTTTTTAAGCAAGCTGTTCTAAATAACCATTTCCACTCTTTATAAAACAAGAACGAAAAATCATGCGTCAAGCATAGGTTATGTAACACTTTCCAACGCTTCCAAAATAATTTTACAAATCATACCGTTTAATAAGCTGAGAGATAACATCTAAGTAAACAATTTGAAAAACGCATAACATAATTAGAAACATAATTTCAGGAATTTCCAACGTATACAATATTCGTAAAAATATCCGAATACTTTTATTCAGCCCTGTATACGATCTATAGATTTGTATATATACATAGGATGCTAAATTTTAGTTCAGTTAAGAAACGCGTAGCGCAGTTTAAAATTCTCCTTTTGGAGTTTCTATAAATAAACGGAAATGTGTTCGCGAACTTTTGTATTTCCCTGTATATGATCTACAGAATTTATACACACCACGTAATAAGCAAAAAGTGAGTTAAATTTAAAATCGCGTTCAGTAACTTAAAACGCACTTCCAGGAATTATTGTTAACAGACAGTAGATAATTCTTTTGTGTGTCCCTGTAAATGAACGATGACTGCTATACACACAGTATTCTGTAGTAATCCTCTTGTAATGCACCTTAGTGATATATATAAATTTCAATGCGTTTAAAATAGTGAAACATTTAAATAAACCGCAGACGATTTTTCTCCATAGACGTAATGTAATGGAATTCTTTTGACTGTCCCTGTAAATTAACTATAAGTGCTATCCACACCCTATTCCATATTAAGCTTCTTGTAATACATGTTAGTGATATATATCAATTGCAATGTGTTTGCAATTGTGTAACATCATTAAAATAAACCGCAAATGATTTTTCCCCATAGATCGACATGTAACGGAATTCTTTTGAGTGTCCCTGTAAAAAAACTATAAGTGCTACACACTTCAGTTGAAATAGGGAACGTGCTATAGATAACGACAATAACATATAAAAATTGCAAGGCAATCCGAGCATATTTACGGGAGTTAGAGCACGGACAGACGGCAGACGGCAGACGGCCAGACGGCTGACGGCCAGACAAACCGAAGTCATAAACACTTTTCAACTAGGTTGGAAAGTGTTAAGAAACGCAACGTGCAAGTTTCATTACTCAGTTAGTTTCATTTATTCGACGCTATTTTTAACAATGAAATAAAGCTACATATAAAATATCTCGAAAGCATTGAAAAATTATTTACCAAAAATAAGAATGATAGAAAATCTGCACTAATCTGTGATTAAAGTCACATTATTAGAGGAAAAAAGCTTCTTCTTTACAACATATAATGCAATATTTTCTTAATGAACATCTATTGCTCTATTATTAAAAATATATTTTAATTACAATAGTAATGAAATTACTTCTATGATTGCTTTACTTCTATGATTATTTATTTCTTAAATTTAGCTTACTGTAATTAGGTTATTTTTATAGTAATTCTTTATACTGTATTTAAGATATATGTATCTTTAAAACAATTAAATAAGATTAATTTTAAACAATTTGTGTATACGTGTTCTTTCATCAATGGAAACTATTAAATTACAAAATCGATCTTAAAATAGCTCTCTTAATATAATTAGCGATTTAACTAATAGAAATGCTATCCAGACGTAAACCAGATTCTTTAACTTGTATCAATAGAGCTGTTTATGAAGGTATTCATCTCATAATTAAAGCAGCGTAAAAATAGTTTATTAATAATGCTTCGTTATGTAGGAAGTAATTTGTTAACATAGAGTTTACGCCTATTCAGACGCTGAACTGAATTTTCTTAATTTATAATACAATACCTTCTATATTCGTTTATTAATGAGTTTATTTTGATTTTGTTACAAGCAGAATTATTAAAACTATTCCAGTTTTATAACTGTTTTAATACTATTATAAACATATTTAAGTATCTATATTAGTATAAAGTATTTTTTAATATTCAAAGAATTTTATGAAATTATTTTAACAAATTATGCGCTGCTATTTAAGACATAATAGTTACAATGATTTGTCATTTTATGTTGCTGAATTTTCTGCATTAATGTTTGTATTATAATTGAACGCATATAACACTAGTCCTGGGGATAGTCCTAGGACTCGCGGGCGCACTTTCCCTTTTTTTTAAAAAAAATTGCGTTTTCGATGAGTTTTTAATTACAATTTCGACTAATTATCAAAAAATTCAAAATCTCAGGTACATCAGGACCTGCCTAGGACGATCCCCATACATATTTTAGACCTCTGCACGTCATAGATTTCTTAGCCATATCGAACACACACAGACAAACTATCTTCTTTTATTAGTATAGATTGGTTTATTATATACTTATTTATTTCTCAAGAATTTTTCTAGTTAATTATTGTATGATTCTGGAAATTTCCGCTGTGAGATCGTACCGCTTATATTTCTAAATTTATGGATAAACCTCTAACACATTTTGTTTTATAACTCTGTGAAGAATTAAGAAATTTTTATAAAATATACCATCTTCCGGGCTGCCTCTGCAAATAAAATCTGGTGTACATTAAATAAAAACTTATAAGTATTTAACTACGAAATTTTTCATGTCCATGAAACTTCACACATTTAAAAACGTTTAGGACCAACTTTTGAAGGCATGCCGATTTTGACAATTCTTCCAAATCTTACTTTCTTTCTTTCTCTTTCTTTTCTTTTCCTTTTTTTTTTTTTTTTTTTTTTTTTGTAATCATAATTTTAAAATTTTTCATTCTCTAAAGAATATATAATGCTTGTAATATATAATATGTTTTTGAAATGAATAATGCATAAGAATTCCATATTTTCTTGTTTTTATTTTTTCCATATTTATTTTTATAATTTAAAATTTTAAGGGCTGTTTTGTTAACCTTTTCAAGATTTTTTTTCACTTTGAATGTTTGAAAATACAGGTTCTTTTTCCTATTTTATAAAAAACCTTTCCTTAGTGTTGAAATGATTATTTTAAGTAATTAAATAAACAAAGTTTCTCTAAACAAACTCACCGCTGGAGACATTTGTTAAAATTTTCAATTAAAAAAATGTAAGAAATAAAAGAAAAAATTTACCTTGAAGAAATTTTTGAATTTGAATGTTTGAAAATGTAAAACATTTTTCCTATTTCATAAAAAAAAACTTTCCTCAGTCTTAAAATGATTATTATAAGTAATTAAATAACGAAGTTTCTCTAAACAAACTCACAGCTGGAGACATATTTTAAAATTTTCAATTAAAAAATGTAAGAAATAAAAGAGAAGTTTTACCTTGGCAACACTATTTGTCAAATGAAATTTAAAATGAATACTTTAAATGAGTTGCATTATTTTCCTTATTTCTAAAAAAAAAGAGTTTTTAAAAGTGTGGCACCAATTTTTAACTTACCCATTATAAATAAATGTAACCATCTTTTAATAATTTATTATTATTTTCTTTTTACGAAACCAGCACGTTAATAAAATCTATTTACCTTTGATAAGCGTAATTCGTTTAGAATTGTTTGGAATATAACATAACTTAGTTGCAAGAGTTGAAAAGAATTTTTTTTAAAGTTTAAATTATTAAACGTAATCAAATTACAATATTTAAAAGAAAACTTTTTTGCCTTAGGAAATGCTTCCATAGTAAATACATAGTTTTATATTTTAGACTGACATTATTTTGTTTATAAAATATATATTATTTTATTATTTTGATAAATGCATAGATGAGTGGCAGAAAAAACTATAAAATCCAAAATATAATCCTGCTTTCCAAATAAATAAAATCACCGATTTTCTGTTGTTATATAGGATGTCCTAAGAAGATTGAAAGGAGCTTTTATTATTTAGTTGTTGCAGATACGTGGAGAATGTAAACTAAATTTTAAAAAATCATTGCACTGCAGTCTCTCTTTTGAAACGGATATTAACAAAATTATACTTATTGATGTCTTACTGAGTACCTAAATACCACTCTGAATAAATATTGTGGCAGAATGCCAAGCTTAGTCTTTTATAAGAGAACTCTAGTGGACAAGAGAGTTTTCAGATTTTGCGTGCGAGCATATTGTCCTGAATCACTAATATTTTTTCGTGAATTAGCTTTCTATTATATCATTCTTTAAGTTTCGCAAAGTGCGTACGTATCTCTGAAAATCTGGGAATCACGATTATTTTTGCAGTGATATGTTAATTAGTAACTGTTATTGTGTAGAGTAAATCCAGGTTAGATGCCCCATCCGGTTAGTTGCCCTAGTTACTCTATTTCAGCTATTTAATGTGTGGCAGAGCTATTGACGTTGTTCTACTATCAATCGTTATAAAAAAGGATGGTAGACGAAGTTACAGCGATTTATTTCTTAAAATAAATGTTTTATCTATCAAACAATGGTATGTTTGGCTGTTATTGTGTGATCTTGTAAGATAGAGACAAATATAAAACGAAATATAATGTACTTACAAGAAATTTTTCATGAAATATTTAGTGAATGTTATTGAAATAGGTATCGAATAATGTGTTAGTTATAGATTGCAGCCATATTTGTCGCCACTTCGAGAACTACTGGCTAGGGTATCTATCCCGGATTAAAAGAATACATGTCCCGCCTGCACCGGGGATATATGCCTTACTTGTGATTCGGAATAAGAAGCTCCATTTATAATTCTCAAATAATTTTAACGCGTGATAATATTTCCTTTAATCTCCAAGATTGCGAGAAAAAAAATCTGCTTCTTCTTTTGGTTGACCATGGCCTTTCCATGGGATCCTTACCTAACAAATCACGGGACGGTGTTAGTAGTGATAAATTGTTCATTTAAGCAATGATTATGTGATAAAAATGTTCATTTGTTTCATTTCAGAAAGTTCGTTAAAAAAGTTCCAATTCTCTCACATTTTTAAGTGAAATCTGTTTAAGTTTTTGGTATTAATAGCTGTGCCCAGAATATTTTAAATCACACATTCCGAACTTTTCCTCTCTTTATGTCAGAATTTATTCCGAAGCATTAAATACAAGTCTAAATAAAAAAATGAATTCTAAAATTCCTTAAGTATATAAAGCTCAGAATAAAATTCGGAAAGAATATGCCGGGGCACCATAATGCTTATTTATTCATTAAAAAATATTTATTTTATTGTTGGCAATTTTTTTGCACCGCCCACCCTCACTTATTTAACTCTTATAACTGCTTTTTGCGATCTCACAGACCGCTTATGTTTTTCAATTTTCACAGTTTAACTTGTACTTTTCAGTTTAACAATAAAGGCTACAGAAATTTTATTTCATTTGGAGTCCTACTACTATCGCTAGATATTTTTGATTAGAGAAATTTTAATTATAATACTCGATAATAAAAAACATCGAATTTAAAAGAATGTACATCGAATTGTACATCGAATATAAAAAAAAGGGGGGGGGGGGCAAATCACTCTATGTTTATATTAAACAAGTTTTGCCTTCGTTAAAAAGATTTGATTGTCTTGAAATGTATACCCATTTATCCGAAGAATCGGCAATAGTGTAATGCATGATTAGTATGCAAAACCCGTGAGCTCAATTTTATTTAAAACAAAAATCATAAATTTGATGTAAATAGGATATTAAGTCAAATGCAAATTAAGATTTTGAATTATAATTGTTAATTACTTATGCTCCCTATTCTTTTACATCGATCCCGATCAAGTGTGTCGTCTAACCCTGATGTCCGGTATTTATGGCCAAAATCACTGTTTAAGTAAGTGTTTTGATAAAAACACTATTTTATATAGTTTTTATATTACAATAATATTTTTTATGAAATATTCTACATACAATTTGCAGTAAATAGTTTACATATGCACTACAAAAATCATTACTATACAAAAGAAAAATGAAGGGGGGGGGAGGCTTAAGTAGGGCAACTATACCGGACTTACCCTAGTAGCTATATTTATATTGCGGTAGAAAATGGAATCAGCGGATTTAAAATGGTTATCGCCTACGGGTAATCAAGTTCTCTCGTGATATTGACACCACGTGTATATTGGTATGAGTTGCATTCCTGAAAAGTATAGTTTTTGATAGAGTAATCGATTCTGAGCTTTCTTCTATTTGGTAAAAAATTGAGTATTCTACTCCGAATAAAGAAGTATCAAGATCCACGGGATTTTATATATTATCTTTTTAAGTGGATTTCTTAAGTTCTAGTGAGGAACGGGGAGGAAATTATTAAGTGAGTTATACATTAATAAGTTTGGGAATGGATTTTCTTCCTTCCAGTCTCGTTATTGATCTTCTGAATTAAATCTATCCATTACACTGCTAACAATTCCTGATTATTGCTTAAAATAAGTGTATTGATTTTGTTAAATCCAGAGTCATGTGTTCTTTTCAAGTTAAAAACACTGAAGGAGTTGTCACAAATGGCCAGGTGGTAAAACGTTGTGGCCATGGTTTATTTCAGTGGAATAGAGGATGTAAATGAATTATTTTACCCCTTGAAGAATACATCATGTATAACAATATCCCTCACAAAAATAAGTATCTTCTTTTGAAATGCTCATTGAATGACAATGAATTCCTATGGCTTGAAAAAATAGAAAATACTTTGTCATGGATTAAGCGAAAAAGTATGAAAAAACAGTTATTAAGTTGAAAAGGCATTTCCAACAGTATACGTGAGAAAAGTAGTTTAAGAATAGAATTCTAGTGCAATCAGCAGAATATGTTTCAGAAGTGTCTACATTTTCTTGCGTAAATTAGAGTTTAAAAACGAACTGGGGCTAGACTTTCTTTTGAGAGTCGTCTTCACATTTTATTATCTTTGTTTCATGTGGCGATATAGAACTATATTGAAATGTGCACACCTGAAGATTCTTCTGAACTCTATGAATTATTGCTAAAATACGAACGTAGACATGACGCTTGTAGTGGTGGAATATTGGGTAGCTCAGGACTCACAGTAATGAATTTAATTATTTTCATTCCGTGAGTTTAGACATGAGAGTTATGAAAATAATTTTCGAGAGTTTCAAAGTGGCAATAGAAATGGGTATAGGAATGGTGGAAGTAATTTTCAAAATGATAAAAATATGGTAATAATTCTAGAGGTGATGATGGTAATTTTAGAGGAAAAAGAAGAAATTGTTGAAATGAACTTAGGGGCGAGGAAAGGAATATACAGCCAGTTTACAATTCATCCAGTATAAATATAGGTGAAGGTCAATATAGGAATTTTCCCCTTTCTCGTTTAAGACAGCTGATTATAGTTGGCTGTAATGAGGGTAGAACTCAGACAAAAAAGAAATCGGGAAGAAATTTTGCACAGTTAAACTGGTATGTGGCTGTCGCTCAGAAGGTATAAAGAAAGCTGCGCCGCCAGGCGCCAGAGGAGCGCCCGGCGCGTAGGCGACCAAGGAAACCAAGCCCTTAAGGACTTTTAACGCACCAGTAGGAGCTGCTTCCCATGGCGCTTTGGCCGGCCAGAGGACCGCTACCTGCGGACCCTCCAACCTTAAACCCACGTGTCGACGACGTAAGTCGTTGCGATACGCGGTGAAATCCAGTAGGGGAATCACCACGAGACACTTGGGGACCGGCCGGCGTCCCCCGACAGCTTCGGAACTGGACACCAAAAAGGGAGCCAGGCCCTAAGCCTTAAGTCGGGTTTTTCCGTCCCGTACTTGCTTTACCAGAACTCGAGGGATGTGGACACCTACAAAGGTAGTCACAGTTCCCTCTCGTAGTGGACCTCGTTCAGAAGGTATACAGTCAAAGAATAAACAGCAAAAGCTTTCTGCGGTTTTAAATACTGTTGTAGTGAATACAATTAAACTTCCTAAATTGTCAATAGTAGCGGATGGTATTGTGGTTGAGAGTGTATTCGATACGGGTGCGGACCACTCTTTTCTTTCTTATTCAGTTTTAATGAATTTTTTATTTATAAAAATACATTTTTTCTAAGTTTATGGTTGTCGGCTCAAGGTTCAGTATGTGTAAATAAAGGAGTAATATATTTACAATTTGAAATTCGTTCTGTTAAAACTATATGGCAATTGAAGGTGATTGAAGGGTGAAGACATTGTACAGTTGGAGTCGATTTTATGAGGAATATAAGTCTGGCATGTTTTGGGAAAACTTTGATGTTATTTGTGATAAGGAATCTTGTTCCCTTGATGATCCTCCATGTTAATAGATGAGAGGTCGTCCATTTCTATTGATTTAGGGGGTATTTGTCTTAATGAAGGGGAGAAAGATAAGTTGTAGGAGATTATGGAGAGTTTTAGTGAAGTTTTTCAGATATACCAGGGCTCAAATATGTCACTTGGCATAAGATTGATAAGGGTGATGCCGAGAGTATGGCTAGGAAACTGTATAGGTAACATCATCTCAAAAGAGGTATCACAGATATCATATCAAGAAGAGTTTTAGGCTATAATATTACAATGCCTACTGATTCTTCCTTTGCGTACCAGTAGTCTTGTGTCAAAAGAATAACGGAAAAATTTCTGATGATTATGAAGCATTGAGATTTGCAATAGATTACCGTAGATTACCCAGTTTCCCCAATTTCCAATACGTGTAATAGATGAAATTTTGGAAAATATCCGAATTCTAATTTCATGTACCCCATTGATTTAACCTGGAGTTGTTTTCAAATTCCAATGAAACGAGAAGATATAGTTAAAACAGCTTTTATTACTAAAGATGGCTCTTTCACCTTTAAATTGGTGAGTTTTGCTTTCCACGTTTCAAAATATAATGAATAAAATATTCCAAGCAGTGTTAGGTAAGGAACGTTTGGACTATCTGGACAAATTTATCGTCATGGCTGTCGTTTTTGAATAGCGTTTAAAATTGCTAAGGGAAGTCCTGACCCTATTACGTAATGCTTATTTAACAATAAAATTAAAGAAATGTAAATTTTTATGGCTAAATATATATTATTTGATCATCAAAAGTATTCAGGACGGAATGAAAACTGATTAAGAGGAAACCGAGCTGTTACCTCCATTTCTCCCACTAAAAAAATTAATCAAATGTAATATTCTGAGGCATGGTTGTCCCAGATTATTCGTCATTTTTCTGAGTTGTGTGAAATTTTGTATGCTTTAAAGAGAGAAACAGTAAAGTTTATGCGGAAAACAGAAGCTCAGAAATCTTTTGATATTTTAATGAATGCTTTAATTTATACTCTTGTCTTGGTCTAAGCAATTTATTCGCTGTTAATTGAGGTGTTCTGTGAGGCTTGTTCTATTGGGGTTGGGGCAGCGTTTCTCAAAGGAATTTAGGCCCATAGCGTCTAGGATTTTGAATTAGACTGAACGGAATTATTCTATTATGGAAATAGAATGTCTCACAGTTATTTGGGCGTTGGATAAATTTCGATACTATTTTAATGAACTACGGGATGATTGCAAATCATTAATCTTCTACTGAGTTAACGAATGGTGAAAGTTTGTCGTCTATAATGGTACCCCTGAGTTTAAAGTTAGCAGAGTATAATCAGATATTGAACATACAACTGGGAAGGCGAATATCGCTGCTGATGCTTTATCTCGAAACCACAGGAATATATGAAGGTCGTTGAGAACATAAAGTTTTGTGTTTTTTCGTCGTTGTTATTGAGATTGAAGTATCAGCTGATTCAGGAGAAGGAACATTTTAATATATTTTGGTTTGTTTCAGCATTTGGAGAATACAGATGAATTTAGAAGTTTAGCCATTTTTGTAAATGGTCCCAGTCGTTTAAATTGATTGATGGCCTTCTTTTATATTGCAAAATTATTAATTCACGAGGAATAAGATAAAGGTATTATTCTCTCTAATCCTCGTAAGGCCATTCATAAAGAAATTCACGATAAACCATTAGCAGGACACTTATCTATTCGGAAAACATATTCCCAAATTTATTATTCCTGCTACTTTCCAAAAATGAAGGAAAGTATGTCTTCATCTGCAATATCTGCCAACAGTTTAATTATCATAATGTAAGTCAAGCTGGTAAATTAATATCAATTAAATTAACAATCCCCTGGAGTCTTTAGGAATTGATGTAATTCGTCCATATCCAATTTCTAATCCTGAACTATATAGATGTGTCCTTGTAATAGCAGATTATGTTAGTAAATGGGTAGAATTCGTTCCTTCAGAAACGTTTCTGCGAGAGCAGTCGCTTTTTTGAGAACTTCGTTTCTAAATATGTTGCACCAGTAAAATTGGTTAGCAATCATGGTCCTTGTTTTGTATATTTTTAAGTCCATCTGTGCTAAGATGGAGATTTCCCATGGTGCTCTTCGTATGGTTGTACACTAATTGACAAGAAAAACCCCTGCAGAATTATTCTTGGGTAGAAAAATTATGACTCATTTCAAAGATTGATCATGGTGCCGGATCCAGTGGAAAAAATATTATTTCCGGATGTGGATTAACTGGTCAAAGATACACAGATTCATATTAATAATATTAATAAGGTGCATATGCGTCGGGCTCTATACTAAAATGTAAATCAAATAGAATTATAAAGAAAGAGTGGAGATTTTGTTTTGTTGTTTAAAGCTTAGTTCACGTCATTAGAAAAGTGTGGCTTAGATTGAACTGAAATTAATAAGTCTTCTTGGATGTGGTGAATAATAACTGAATTACAGGTAGAAAAGGAAACTTGGATCGGGTCAGAGTCTTTAAATTTAGGAATGAGGCTGAGTTCGCTCGAATGTCGAGTGGTGAATCGAAACTTCCCTGATCACGTTAAGCTTCTATTTGTACTTCTTTTTTATCACAGTAATTACCTATTAATAATTTTGGTCGGAGGAATAAACCTCATGCTCCTTCTTCAAATGATTCTATTTCAAAGAGAAATAATTTTCAAAATGAACAATTTTGTGAAAAATACTAATAAAACATCTGATGTAAAATATGATAGAACAAATAATAAACACTCTAGACAGCAAAGTTTGAAATGAAACGCAGGTAACTCAATTTTCATCGAATCCTATGTTGATTAAACGTTTGAAACGAAACTGTAATACGGAAAAGTATGAGAAAAGTTTTCCCCCTCTCCATAATAAACCTGTGTACAATGAACATCAAAATGAAAAAAAAAGGACGAGTTCTTCCACTGTTCTGCGAAACTTGAACAAAAGTCTATCGCTATTACACACGCTTGCAAAAGAAATGGAATCTTTATAAAAATTCTGAAAGTTGTTTTCCAACACATTAAAAGAAACATACTAAATATAGGAAACGACTATTTCAATAATCAATAACGTCAAGCTCACCTTGTAAGATGAAATACCAAATTTCATTCCGAAATCAACAACGAGTTCAGATCTCCAGAGTTGAATCCAGTAATCGACAAACCTGGGATGAGCTATGACCTGGCCGAACGCAACGATATAGAAGAAGATTTCAAGTCAAAAAGTCTATGGTAGCCTCCCTCTATGGTTTTAATTATGATAAAGCATTTGTCCAAGCATTCTGAGACATGCAACGTAATCTGTCAACTAGCCTAATCAGCCATTTCCGAGACTTCTCTATAACTAGGTGAACTCGCTCCATTATTCTATTTAAGCAGACACTATTTCAGCAAGAGATTTTATTTCAGCAATGTAAATGAAGAAACACCAGTTAGACTGTGAACATTTCTTGGACTTTGTTTTGAATTGTTAGGAAACTTCACTGTAAAATGTTCTTACAAAAAGAATCAAATTTTTCTGAAAATTTTAGAAATGATATTATTTTACATCAGTTTGGTGTAACCTGCTTCCTCTTTTCCGAAAAATTGTTTGATGTATAATATAAAAATGTTAAAGTGTATTTTAAAACTTTATTACATGTATGTTAAAAATATAGTGTTTAAATGTTTGTTAGAAATATTTTTTTTATCTGTTTTTTGCAAGATCTGTGACAACACGCAAGTCATTCGTATAAAAAACTATACCCGATTCTGACAACAGCTACCAAGATACGTGACAACTACTACCATGATTTGAGACAGTATTAATCCTGACAAGAGAATTCGTTACCAAGAAAAGTGACAGAAAAGTCCTAGTGATAACAAAATCTTGAAAAGTGACTAAAATGCAAGCGACAGCGACCAACGTCACGCCAACACCAAAGGTTGACAAGAAAACAAATCAACTATGGCAAAAGGAAAAAGATTAGCATAAATTTTTAATTGTAATTTATTTTATGTAATTTTTGGGTTTTTTTTTTTATGTAATACATAGTAAAACCACAAAGACTTAAAATGAAGGATGATAACTTATCATAGTCTGCATTAGCAACCATAGTTTATATTTGTACTAAGAACTTTCATAAATGTTCTTCATTCACACTTTTCAGTGTTCACATTTTTCAGTGTGAATGCGGTCCGGAAGTATAAGCAACACGTACAAGCCTTTTTTTCCCTTCCCTTTTTCGACAACATACCCAGAAACCCATAGTTAATAGCGATTTAGAACCGGCCAACACAGTAACAAAAGTAACTCTCACTAAATAGCGTTGCAACTAATGACGGCCAAGCAGCCACCATGGGGAGATCAGGCGAATTTCACCCTGCGACCAGGTACACAAACTCGTTAAGGTAGGCATAATGCCCGGCATGTAGTAGTCTATATTAATAAAAGAAAGTTTCGCTCTGTCTGTGTGTGTGTTTGTTTGTTTGTCTGCGATGGCTAGCAAAATCTAGCTCACCTAGAAGCCTGCAAATTTAGAATTAGATATAGTCCAAACCCTCTCCTGGTGCACCTGAACCTCATAATTTTAATATTTTAATTACTTTCTGAAATATTAATTGAAATGCACAAATAACTCTCATTAAAAATACTCCTTTTTTCTTCGATTGGTTGGTTGTATAGAACATCTTCTCAGAAAACATTAAATAAGTTAGAGTAACGATGCATAGATAAGGACTTATAACAAAATAGTGCCAACATGGAGTGCAGTTACCTGCGTACAGCCAAGCTAATGTAGCGCCATCTACTCACGGCAAATTACACAAACGCCACCTGTTTAAAACATTTCCAGGCACGTTTTTCTCCATTATAATTATCTGGGTTTAAGGTTTTATTAAAACAGAACATATATTATTATGATAGAGACTATTAATACAGAAAACTTTATTTAACGGATTATTTGTTATATATTTGCGGGAATGGCGAGGGGTAAGGGTCTAATTACATTTAACAATTTTAACATTTTTAGCTTCACTCGTAGCGTTTAATTCTTGTTTTATATATAGAATACCGCTATTTTAAATCTCTGTTTCTCAGTAATATCTCAGTAATAATGTTCCGAACTTCCCCATTTAGTTCCATTTTTACTAAATTATCGTAAAAATCAGCATTCATTGCTTCAAGGTGTATTTCTAAAAAGCAATTACCAGTATTTCCGAATAATAGCCAAAGTCAAATTAAGTTCCTTGCTTAACCAAATGAATCAATCTTTAAAGATGTATAGTGATCCTCCTAAATAGTTATTTGCTGAAGGTCACTTGAACATCCCCCCCCCCCCCCATCCGGGGCCCTCCTTCAAAGTTTTCTCTATCTATTCCCCGTTTCCATATCTCAGCAAGTATCTTTCCGATTTCAACGCAAGTGATTCCAAACATTATAATTAACTTAATAGTCACCCTTTATAACATTAAACTAAATTTATGAGTAGAGGCTACCACTATTTCCGAATAACAGTTTAAGCCAAATTTGTAATTCAGTTCCTAGCTTAACCAAACGAACGAATTTTTAGAGATGCATAGTGGTCCTCCTAATTAGTCATTTGCTGAAGGGCACTTGAACATCCCCTCCCCCCCGGCCCCTCCTTCAAGGTTTTTTCTCTAACTATGCCCCGTTTCCGTATCTCCGCAACTATCTTTCCGATTTCAACGCAACTGATTCCAAACATTATAATTAACATAATAGTCACCTTCTATATCATTAAAGTAAATTTATGAGTAGCGGTTACCACTATTTCCGAATAATAGCTTAAGGCAAATTTGTATTTAAGTTCCTAGCTTAAGCAAACGAACGAATTTTTAAAGATGCATCATAGTCCTCCTAATTAGTCATTTTCTGAAGGACACTTGAACATCCCCTTCACCCGGCATCTCACTCATGGTTATTTTCTCTAACTGTGCCTTATTTCAATAACTCCGTTTATAATGTTCCCATCTTCTCGAAACCATCCCAATTTTGTCGCACGCCTACTATACAGTACCGTAGGCAACGTTGACCTGTCTCAGAGGTGCTTTCCGAAGGAGGTTGCTCCCCTGGCGGTGGAAGGGGGAAATAAAAAATTTCCGGAGCGTGCAAGGTATACGGTGTCGAAGCCATCGGAGACTTTGGCCACAGTTTCGTTTTTTTAAAGATTTGAGTTTATTACACGGGCACGAGCAACACCGGGCAGGTCAGCTAGTTTAATAATAATAATAATTGGCAATTCGCAACGAAAAGGTTTCAAGAGTGAACGGGATATTACGGGCAAAAAATACATGTCAATTCGAGTTTTTTTTTTACATAATAAACATTCGACTATGATATAAAAATAGCATCATTGGTGGTGTTGAGGGGAATTTTACTGAAAAAAGGCGATTTCTCTTCAAAGTACAGCTCTTTTTTGTAACTACGAAATGTGACTAAATCAAAAAGAAAAAGAACTGAAATTTCTTGTCTAATTGATATTTTTAGAAAACAGAATTTTATTTTATTTATAATATTCACAGACATTATGCCATCAAAAGTATGTGTTTAATAAAAGAAATAATTTTTATAGAAATATAAGATAAGTGAAACATTTTTTTGAAAATATAATAGTATTCAAAAACATATATTATAATAAAATGTGCACTCTTATTTTGAACAAAATTTAATTTATTTTTCAAAAAATGAAAAAAAAAATCTTTCTACAATTATTCTGCTGAAAGCTCCAAAATGAAACAAATTTCTACATATTGAAAAAAAAAGGAAATAAGGAAAAGGGATTTTAAAAGCATGGAATTTACTTTCGCAAAGATAATGTTTGCTTTTAATTCAATTAACAAAACAAAGAACAGAAATTCATTTATCTTTAAAGAAAATGAGTTTTAATAAAGTTCTGTTTTTTGAATGAACGTTGGAAAATATATCGAGGAAATTTTAAAAGTGTGTTTTTTACATTTAATATTAACCTACCATATACATATATATATATATATATATATATATATATATATACGGGGTGATTATAATTAAAGTTTAAGTTTCAAAACGCTCTAAAAAACGAACCACTGATTAGAATGACGTCAAAATTGAACGGTGTATTATTGAATATGGGAAAAAGAACATAAACAACAACAAAAAAAAGTTCCAAATTTTAGCGACAGATGACGCTATAAGCGTCAGAATTTCGACTACAAATGACAAATTGTAAAACAACGACTAAGGCGTTAGTTACACGATAAACCAACTGTACTGGTCACTGTGCATGACTGTACAGGTGTGATACTCTTAGTTACGTAAGCCCATCCACTACGGCAAGGTCGTATCACATCGGATGGGAAAAATCGGTTTTTAATTGTCCTGAGGCCAAAAACCGCATAAAAAGCATCCATCCAATCGGTTTTTAAGTATCACGAGGCTGGCG
This sequence comes from Maratus michaelseni, assembly GCA_963931845.1. Taxonomy (NCBI): domain Eukaryota; kingdom Metazoa; phylum Arthropoda; class Arachnida; order Araneae; family Salticidae; genus Maratus; species Maratus michaelseni. The sequence goes on from OZ007586.1 coordinate 414,866,984, forward strand.
CAAAACATGTTCAATATGCTGTCCACCGTTGTGTGCAACAAGATTAAATCAGGAAACAGCATGTTCCACAACCGATCGTAGTGTCACCGGGGTTAAGTTCAGCATGTGTTGCGCAATGCGTGTCTTCAATTCAGCGACGTTGGCAATCTGAGTACTGAACACAACATCTTACAGATAACCCCACAGCCAGAAATCACACAGATTAAGATCAGATGATCGGACCGGCCAGGCTGTAGGGAAATGACGACGATAACTCTAGCGTTTCCGAAATGCCGCCTCAACAACTGCTTCACTCGATTTGCAATGTGCGGAGGAGCGCCATCTTGCATAAAAATGATACTATCAATATGCTGTCCACCTTTGTGTGCAACAAGATTAAATCAGGAAACAGCATGTTCCACAACCGATCGTAGTGTCACCGGGGTCACTATAAATGATACATCCACGCTGTTCCAGAGCTGGAATGACGTCATTACGCAAAAGAGACTCATAGCGCTGACCATTGACGGTAACGGTAACAGGACCGAAAGCACCCGTGTCCTCGAACAAATATGGCCCCACGATAAATGATGCCGTAAATCCGCACCACACAGTGACCTTTGCAGGATGAAGTGGTCCTGGGTTCGTTGCGAGTGGATTTTCGGTTGCCTGCATTCGGCAATTCTGTGTATTGACATATCCCGTCAGATGGAAATGGGCTTCGTCTGTCCACAGAATTTTCCACGGCTAATCATTGTCCACTTCCATGCGAGCAAGAAATTCCAAAGCAAAACCCTCTCTTGCTGGCAGGTCAGAAGGAAACAACTCCTGCACATGACAAATTTTGCACGGATAGCATTTCAGGATGTTTCGTAGAATGTTATGCACCGTGCTTACAGGCCCAATGTTAGGGCAATGCTCCGTGCACTGCATGGTTGCACACCACCGCTCGACTTCTCCGGAACTGCTGTGGCCACTTCTTTAATTACCGCCGAATCACATATTTTCTTTCATCTACCAGACTGCACATCAAACGAACCTGTATTTTCGAATTTTTTCATCATTTTCACCAGAACCAGGACAGTCATCGGTCCAACGCCTTTTTTCATACCCTTGAGGATCATGAACTTCTGCAGAGCTACTGGTGCAGAATCACCGTTCTTGTAATAAAGCTTTACAAGCAGAGCGCGGTCCTTCATTGAGACACTCATGGCGAACGTCTGAGACGCGAAATGAGGAAACGTCGTTTACCCAACGCTTTTATAACACCTGAAATGCCGTGCGCATGCCAGGTATTTTAATTCACATCTTCTGACGCTTACAGTGCCATCTGTCACTAAAATTTGGAACAATTTTTTTTGGTTCATGTTCTTTCCCCCTTCTTCAATGATACGCCGCTCAATTTTGACGTCATTCTAATCAGTGGTTCGTTTTTTAGAGCGTTTTGAAACTTAAACTTTAATTATAATCAGTATATATATATCTGTATATATATATCTGTAGATATATATATACAGGGCGAGTTTGTGATAATCTATCGAGGTGATATAAGAGCCCATGTGGATCATAAAACACCATAAAAATCCTGGCCTATCTCTAACGGTTTGCGAGTTATGATGGATAGAAAATAATACGCCAAAAATGCGTCAAGTCTACCCAAATTTGTGATTTTTCTGTAAAACCTACACGCAAAATACCTTAAACTATATTTGAAAAAAAGGAAATATTTGAAAAAATATTTGAAATATTTGAAAAATATTTGAAATTTAAAATATTTGAAAAAAGAAGACACATTCCGATAAGATGACACTATTTTCATCAGAATATCTTGATTTAATGGCAAGCTACAAGCACTTAAAATTGGTGAAGGGTAAAATCAAATTGTCGCCAAATTTTTTAACCGGCAATATCGCAAACACTGTTCTGGTTACAATCGGTCAAATTTGCCAAAAAATTGTCCATTCTACCAGCTTTCGAATAAGCGAACAATAAACCAAATCTGTTCTCTATTTCAGGAGAAATGTATCCTTTTTTTAAATTCATCACTAAAATCAATCGGGAGAATGTGTTAAATTTACTAGTTTTGGCATCATTACGCCCAACAAATCCATTTACAAAGGCGAAACCCACCTTTCCAGACTTGATTTGTGCTTCTTTCTTGTTATCTAAACTCACGGCTATTTGTTTTCTCAAGCATCTTCTGGTATTTAGCTTTAAACGAATGATTAATTCCATAATCTAATGGTTGCATTTTGGATGTAGTGTTAGCAGACAAAAGAAGTAATTGGATAGAATATTCAAGATGAACAGTTGGTTGGTTGTTTCATTTATGACGCCCGATTATCTACTCGAGGGATATAGTCCTTAGGGAGAGTGGCCTCCATGGGGGTCTTTCTAAGAGATTCTAACCCATATTTACTGCAAGGTTCGAAGAAAACCACGGAAAACTCCGAACGGTTAGATCGACGAGCGCTACAGGGGTTTGAACACAGCACCTGCCGTCTACCAGCTTTGAGAGCAGAACCTCTCAGCCACTAGTGGGGCTTCAAGACTAGCAGAATTCACATGCAAAGAGACGTTGTCTAAAATAATAATTATTATAGAAATTATCTAATTGACGGGGGGAGGTCAAATGGACTCACGTCACGGAAAGAATAGGCGTACTTACAGAAATAAAATTTATTTTCCACACCATTTTTTTAGTAAAAAAATAAAAAAATTAGCTCTATTGTTCTTTTCACTGCTTATGCTCAAATTGTTTTCGTTACATCATGCTTTTTATTGTAAATATTTCGTTACATCGTTTCGAATTCTGTATACAAACCAACTAAATGGCTTTCCGCAATTCGTTTATCTTGCTTTTCGTTATCTCGTAATTCGTTATGAAGTGATTTAACTGTTTATATATGTATATATGCGCATACCGAAAGCTTAAATTTTTTAAAAACTTTAAAAAAACATTATTAAGGTAAAAAAAGTACGATAATTACTGTTCGCAAATAATGGGAGATCAGATTATTTTTTATTTTTGTAAAAAGAAACTCGAGTTCTAAACAGCATCAACAGAGAGAGTTGACAAGAAGATTTATGCAAATCAAGCAATTAATAAAACATCTGAATTAACCTGGATTCTTCATTTGATGTCGGCAGAGTGTTATTGTTACCATATCAAGCGATGTGGCTTAAGAGGCTACTTCACTCAGACGAAAACACCCGCTCGCTAATGCTAATCCTATAGAGGAAATTTTTGAAGATATCTCGTTCACATTTCAATATTTTTAAGTGATTTTTTTTGCAATAAATAGCTGAGGTCCATCTCTATGCACGCTGCTTTCTACTTTTTCGATTTTAATTACAAGTTTTTTTTATTAAGATGCTTTCACTTTCGGAACCGATTTTGAAAGTGAAAATATCCTCAAAAAAAAAAAAACTGCAACAAAAATATAAAAAAGTAGAAAGGAGCGTGCATAGAGATGGACCTCAGCTATCCAATGAAAAAAAATCATTTAAAAATATTGAAATGCGAACGAGATATCTTCAAAAATTTCCTCCATAGGATTAACATTAGCGAGCGGGTGTTTTCGTCTGAGTGAAGTAGCCTCTTAAGCTCTCTTTAACCAACGGTTAATTAAAAACGTGCATTGCGAAAGTTTCACACGGTGAAAGGACGCGAGACGACAAAGGGATCAATTTGATCTCCTTTGATGCTAAAAATTATTGGGCGCTTTGAACATCATCTGTAGTTATTAATGGTAAATTAGTCCATGGTAAATTAGTCCATGAATACAAATTCCTCCCATGACAAGGGTCTGCGCCGCTGCCCTACAAAATATCACAGAGAATAAGGCAGCCGCGGCATCCACGGGGAGTTGCAGTTTACATGAAGCTGAAAAAGATATTCCGTGTGTTTATATGATTGATGCGATGTATCCATAGCTGCAACGTTTTACGCATTTTTGTTACCACTAAAATTTATTTCCTTATTTACTCGCAGATTTCAGTTTTTAAATAAGACAACATTTATTATTAAATTTTAGTGGTAATAAAAAGCGTAAACTTTGGCAGCTATCAGTATCCTTTCACGGGATATTGCAATTGTATTCATACAAATTGCAGTTGTACTTAGGCAAAAATGGAACAAGAACCACAATGGTTTTCAAATGTGTTTTGTACGTATGAAGCCCACTTTGCATTTCGCGTGGACGTCAATGTGAAGAAAAATTGCATATGGGGAAAGCTGAATCCCCGTCAGTTCACGTCAAAGAAACTGCATTTTTTCATCATGTGATGATTTGGTTTTCTTTAATGTTTTTGTCACTGTTTGTCCTCCTCTTTTAAGAAGCGTTGCCAGAGCCAAGTCTTATCTGACTTACCAGGGTCAGATTCAGAATTAAGTATTAGATGATAGAGTTGAAAATTTTAGAATTAAATTTAAATTTGGAAATCTAAATGGGATTTATTTTATTACCTTTCATATATATATATACAGTATTTTCTTTCAATATTGTTAATTTCTAACTTTATATTCTTTGTCATTTTACATTTATTTCGCATCGAATTCTATATTTTTTCTGGAAAGAAAAGGACAAAGAAAAAAATAAATGAGATTTTCTTATTTATTATTGCGATGGCTTAGTTCCATTTCACAAAAAACCTAAAACTTTATAATCTTGAATTCTTTTATTAAACAGTTGTTCTCTTTTTCAGTTAAGTAAAAAGTTTAATTCATTAATGTCTTCATAAACTACAGACTGTTGAAGACATATTAGTTCGATTAAAATAAATGTAGCTCTATTTACACATTCCTTCTTAAAAAAAACTATAAAACCTTGCGTTATTATCATACAAAACGTATTTAAATGGATATAATCAATATATGTCACAAAATATTCCAAGAAATCTGTTGAAGCTCTTCAGATTTATTTTTATTAAATACATTTTGCAAAAAATTTAATGAGATTACTATTATTTGCTATTTAATAGTTATTATTTTAAAGAAATACGAGTAAACAAATCTTGACAATGATATTTATTTTAATAAAACAGTTATTTGAATAACCAAGATAAATGTTCAAAGATTTTTTATACAAGTATGATTTTTTCCTTTCAAATGTAAAAAACGAAGCAAAAAATACCATACATATGTAATATTAAATAAGAAAACGTGAACAATTTTCTTTAACATAGGCTATATGTTTGTTCCCTTATAAAAAAAGATTGTTATGCTGTTCACATAAATATAGTGTCTGGTTCTTCTGAATGTTAAGACATTTCAGACTGAAATTTCTTTACAAATAGTCAGAGTAACTATGTTTAAAAAATATAGTAATATTTTAATTTACATTTCATATTTGAAACTGTCCAAATTGAAAATTTCTCTTTAATAAATGCGTAAAAATTTTATCTCTGAATGTTAGGTTACTTTTGAACACTGTTGTGTATATCGCTTATGAATGTTACAAAGCTCCCATAATTTTTTATACAGAAGTTCGTATTATCCAAATATAACACTAAACATGTTTTTTTTTACAATAAAAACATATTTTAGGTCTACTTAAATCTCTAATTAAGATTTATAGCTCTAAATATTTTGTAAAGCTGCAATTATGTTAATAGTGTAATTTTAAATGTTCTCTTCTATAGAACTTTATAGAAAATGAAAAAGGAAAAAAGAAATAATAATCAGAAGATTTTTATAACTCCATTTCATTTTTTAATTATAGTAAACATATAATTAATAATAACGCAAAATGCTTTGGAGGAAAAAAACCTTATTTCTTATAATACTTTTTAAATAACTATTTGTACTTAGGTTATTTTTGCTATAAAAAATATAAAATTCTAAACTAACGAAAAATCATATACTGAACTTAATTTTATTTAATTACCATAAACTTTACGTAACGTTATAAACTTATTTGTACAGCTAATATTCTTGTGTCTTGTAACTGTGCATTAACGCAAGAGCTGGAATACATCCTTTAAGTATGTGGTTAACTGTATTACATATTTATTTCAGTGTATGCTTTTAAGAGTTACTTCCTAAACATTCATCTCAATGATACATTCATAACGAAATATGGATATTAATTCTGGTTCGTTTCATCTGCGTATCACAAAGTGTTTCAAACCAATCCTGGAACTACTGTGTTAAGAATATTGGTATGATTCACCAATACCCAACAGAAAATAGCACTAACTAGTAATATAGTGCGTCCAGGATTAATTTAAAACCTTTTTACTTGAGTCTAAGTAATTTCAAGTTATGGTAAATTAATTAATTCTGGGTTTTTTCATCAAAATATGCATATTTCAGTAACTTAATATAATTAAGTAATTTAAAAGCAACTTTTGCATGCACCGACTCGGTTCGTTTTTTTTAATACTACTTTTTTTTAACATCAGTCTTATTTTTAGCAAATTATCTGGAAAATTTTGTAGAAACCTGCCTCAAAGGTTATTTATAATGCAAATGTTGTAGGAACTTACCGCAGACATCAGAGCAGTCGCTCTGTTCTTTTTTTTACCCCTCTACTTTCAGAAAAAGATATATTTTTTTCTTGAAATTGTTGTCGAACTCTACCACACAAAAAAAAAATAATTAGTGATAGTTAATAAAAGAGACCACTCCAAAGCCTGCTATCACGAAAATATTTCTTCGGAAATACTGGTATAAAAAATGGAGCAGTGGGAGTCCTGCTTTCGTAGCGTCTTTTATTACTTTAGTAACATTGTTTTGTGAAAATAAAATTAAGATTTAATAATCACTTTTGTACCTCAGATTATAGCATGCTTAAAACAGCTATAAAGAGATTAATTTTGCTGATTATTTTCCTTGATATTTAGTCCAGTTACTTGCCTAGTAATTAAGATGCTGGCATCTGGGCAAGAAGTAAAATTACAAATGGAGTTATGAGTAAAGAGGAGGAGACATACATTGTAGTTTCTACCAGTTGCGAGTGATGTAACTGAAGATGTTGTCACAATATGGCGGCTGTTATTTGTTTACATCGGATCAACATGGCCTGATTACCGCCAAATCAAACTTCCACCAGCAAATTTGAATCTAAAATTTCTCCCTATTTAAAAGCCTTATTCATGCAAAATTTATGTCTTAAATAAGGCAAAAAGGCATTATAATCTCTTTCACTGACATTGACTGGAAGATGTTGTCACAATATGGCGGAACCGTAGTGCCTGACTACCGCCGGGACAAACTTTAACCAGTAAAAACAAACAGATATTTTTCCTGATTTATGGCAGAAATTCTGCGTGAATAAGGCACTTAAATAAGGAAAAAATTTCTATTCAAATTATATTGGCGGAAGTTTGCTACGGTGGTAATCAACCCTTGCGTAACAGGTTACAGTTGAAGCTTCACCATTTTGAGGATATGTCAATTCCTTATTAATCATAGTTCCATAGAAGTGCAGCGTGTGAATCGAAATTAAGCATGGATGTGTGTACTGGGTTAGCGTATAAGTTAAATCGAAGTTCCGTTCTGCTGAACCATCGTGAGCAAAAGATGACCATAGCGTCCAAGACCAATCCACCATCCTCGATACTTTAATGAAATGGGGCGTTGTCTCTTCTTAATAAATTCGCTGAGATAGATATCTTATCTACTAAACTTAAAAGTTTTAAATGTATAATCTGGAATTATTTCACCTGTAAATAGTCATCTTGTCAATTTGTCATATTATAATCAACAAAGTAATTAAATGTTTAAATTACTCGTAGAAGTATTAGAAGATGTCTTACTGAGTTTGACTCACTTAACTTTCAACCGTTTCGTTTCTCACAAATTTTGGGGTATCGGCTGCGATCTGAATTACTGGACTTTAAAAGGATTTTCAACTACAAATATTTTTAAATTGTTGAATTTGACGAACTGCTAGACTTTTCCAGTGTACGATGTATGCGGGCTTATGGACCATTGAATCTTACCTTCTACAGGGCTGTCTTCAACGATCTTTTATGTGGCGCTGACCTGTCATCTTGCAAGATGAAAGAAAGCTCATAGTGTATTATTTTATGAGCTACGTTTCCGCGAGTGTCAAGAAAGCTCATAGTGTATTTTTTTATGAGCTACGTTTTCGCGAGTGTCAAGGAAGCTCGTAGTGATTTTTTTGTTATGAGATATTTCGTCGCGAGTGCTATTTGTTTTATGAAAGAAAGCTCGTAGTGAATTTTTTTGTATGAGCTATATTTTTTCGCGAGTGTCTTCGATTTAAAATAATTTGATTAAAGCACGAAGAGTAAAACATTTAGAAGGTACCAAGTTAAAGTACCTAAATTGTGAAAATATTTTTTTCTTTATTTTTAATGGATAATTTGTTTACAGTACGGAAAATGGATTTACACATATAGAAGTAGGTATCCTTTTATATAAATATATATTGTATTGAATTTAAAAGGTAATATTGTATTGAACCGAGGATTTGAAAGAAGAATTTGATAATGGCCCATCTAGCTTGCGCCAAAAAAATGATTTATTAACAGTAGTGAGTGAATTGGGTTTGGAGGCTCCTTAAAATTCAACATAGCCCCTGTTACTTAACATTATAATATAATCAGACAGTTAAAGATGAGGATTTCGTTAAAAATCTTCTGATAGGAATAGTTAGTGAAAGTGAAGAATTAGAAAAAAAACTTCAACTTAAAGAAGCTGAGGAACGCACATACGAGCTTAAAATATTAGAACTAGAAATAGCTGCAAAATATAAAATAGATAGCTGCTGAAAACCTGCCAGTGTCGTTAAAAGTTCTGATGTATTAAAATTAATAACTAAATATAATAACCAGGAGGAAATCAGTGTTTATCTTACACTTTCGGAACACCAAATAAAGCGTCTAGGCGTCGGAATTTAAAATTGGGCTTATTTGCTAGGATTGCTGCCGTTGGAAATAGTTAACATAATAGGGCCGGGAAACAGAAGAATTTTCTAATGATTACCATTACGTGAAGCAATTACTGCTAAAAAGATTTAAGCTGAGCCCAGAGCAATTCAGGCAGAAATTTTTTATCCACAAAAAGGAGATTTCTGCTCGTGGAGAGACTTTTCCTTTGAACATACTAATTTTCTTGAGGAATGGCTCACAGGTCTTGCAATTTTAACTTATAATGATTTAAATGCATTTTAGTTATTGACCAAATACGAAGGAAATTGCCATTGGAAATAAAGGAAGATTTTATCGATTAAATACCTAGATTTACTGAAGTTACCCATTTTATAAATAAACTTGATGGTTATGAAGCTTCACGCAGCAATATTAGGAAAAGCTCTGAAACGAAAAGTCCTAATACTGAGGGGAAAAAGCGTTTTACTAAAAACGTAGAAAACAGAAGTTTTCACCGGTACAATAACATACGCAAAATAATAGATATGAAAAAAAATCTTAATAATGCTAGAAATAACCCCAGCCCCTTTAAAATAAAGTGTTTTTATTGCAATGAATATGCTTCCCACAAATCAAATCAGTGTCCCCAGAAAAGAAGGGTCTACTGATTATGGACATAAGACTGACCAGAGCACTTTAAATTATGCGAAAACAGCAAATACAGCTAATAACAACTCTTGTCCCTCGGACAAAATTATCAAAACTATTGAAATCAAGGGGAAAAAATGTGAATTTGATGGTCGATTCAGGCTCTAATGTGACAATGGTCAATGATAGTTTTTATAGAGCTCTAGGACGTCCTAAATTAAATAAAGATGAAGTGAAGTTGACGGGGATTAGCGGAAATGGAGTGAGCCCCACAGGCTTTTTTCAATACTGATATTTCAATTGATAATAGTATTGTAAATTGTAATGTTTATGTTTTGAATGATTTCCAATATGAAATGATACTCGGAAATAATTTTTTAAATAAATTAAATTTTGATATCGGATGCTGGCGTAAAACGTACGGGTAAAAGAAATAATGAGAAAAATTATATGGTTAATCTTGTGACTGTTGTTCCTTTGAATTTTCCAAAGTCAGGCACTCCTTCTAGCCACATGAACATTCCCATGACAAACCCAGCTTCCCCAAACATTCCCAAAACTGAAAATTCTTTAGCTGACAAGCCTAAAATTGAATCTGTTTATTTAACAGAAATAGCGAATTACGTTAATGTAAATGAAATAGATATGACGCACATAACTAAATGCGCTATAAAAGAAGAATTAATTAAATTAATTGAGAATTACAAGCCTCAGAAAACTAAAAGTGTTGATCTGAAAGTTAACATAATACTAAGCGATGATATACCAGTTAAGAAGCGGCCTAGGCGGTTAGCATTTGCAGAACAGGCATTTGTTGATAAACAAATTCATGAATGACTAGATCAAGACATTATACGGGAAAGTTGTTCGAGTTATGCAGCGCCAATTGTTTTAGCAAAGACAAAAAACGGGAACCTGAGATTATGTATTGATTATAGGAATCTGAACAAAAAGATAACTAACCCTTCCAGTGATAGATGATATTTTGGACAATGTCGAGCAAATTCAAGTTTTTAGTACGTTAGATTTGAAAAATGTTTTTGTTCCATATACCGGTTCATGAGAGTAGTAAAAAAATTACTTCGTTTGTTATAAATTATTCTCAGTATGAATTTAATTTTAAGCCATTTGGTTTATCTACAGCCCCTCAGTAGTTTCAACGATATATATACGCATGTCTAAAATACTTGATCAGAGATAAAACTATTTTGGTATATTTAGACGACATAATCGTTCTTGCACAGTCTGAAGAAGAGGCGCTCTTCAAATTGAAACGTGTATTTCAAGTAGCATCCGAATATAGCTTCGAATTTAATTTTGCTAAATGTCAATTCTTGAAAATAATAATCGAATTTTTGGGATACATAGTTAAGAACGGAACGATTCGTCCTTCAGAAACACTAACTTTAGCAGTTGAAAAATTCCCTGAACCACAAAATAAGAAACAACTCCAGAGTTTCTTAGGATTAACTGGATATTTTTGAAAGTACATAGCCAAGTATGGCTAGAATCGCTAACCCTTTAAGTAATCTTCTAAAAGCGGAAAACAAATTTAATTTCGGACTAGGTCAAAAAGAAGCTTTTCAACTCTTGAAAAATAAGCTGTCTAACAAACCGGTGTTGCACGTATTTAGGCGAGGAGCCAAAACGGAATTGTACACCGACGCAAGCAGCACGGGTTTTGGAGCAGTATTGTTACAAAAAGACGATACTGGTAATTTACATCTCAACCATTTTATGAGTGGGAAAATAACACCTGCCCATGCCAAGTGTAGTAGTTATGCATTTAAGGCATTAGCAGTCATCGAAGCGTTAAATAAATTCCGAACTTACCTGTTAGGCAACAAATTTAAATTAATAACTGGCTGTTCCACCTTCCAGAAAACATTAGAGAAAAAGATCTTGCCCCGAAAGTTGCAAGGTGTGCATTGTTGTTACAAGAATTCGATTATCAGATCACAGGTCTGGAAATCAAGTGAGACAGGTCGATGCTCCAAGTCGTAACAGTGTATTAGTCATAACGCGTTCACAGGACGAATTAACGACTAAATTAGCTAAAACGCAAAACGAAGAAGATTATATTCAAACTATTAAAACATTACATGAGTTGTAATTTTCCAACTGGACGAAAAATATCCGGGCCAGGATTCGAAGCTGGGATTTCTTGGCTGAAGCTGCCATGCCCTACCAACTGAGCTATCCCGTTAGAATCTGGAGTGCATAATTCATCCAGTTAACCTTATTGATCATAGCATCTGGTCTGATATTGGAATCAGCTCAACAGAATAGATCGCAGGTAATGGAACTCCAGTAAACGCTGGATACGTGATTACACTAGATTAATTTTAACACAATTATTCAAATTGGTAAAGAACAAATTGGAAGTTGGAAAATTACAACTCATATGATTTCTTTACTAATTTGAATAATTGTTAAAATTAATCTAGTATTAAAACATTAGTCGACAAAAAAATGAAAGTAAAGTTTATTTTGTTAGGCAAAATATTGTCTATAAATATGAAAACGAGAGAGAATTTATTATGGTACCAGAGGGTATGCAAAAAGAAATAATCCGCGAAACACACAACAAAGGACATTGCGGTATAGCCAAAACAGAATCAATTATGATACAAAATTTTTACATTCCTAATCTTCGAAAACAGATCGAAAGTCTTATAGAAAATTGTATCGAACGTATTCTGTGTAATCGAAAGTAAGGGAAAGGTGAGGACTGCTAAATCCTATCCCCAAACAAAACTCTCCCCTCCAAACATATCATGTCGATCATTTGGGTCCAATGCCCTCAACCATCAGAAACTACAATTTTATCTTCTTTGTGGTAGATGCCTTTATGAAATTTGTATGGGTCTATCCCGTTAGGACAACATCCGCTAAAAAGGCAATTTTTAAATTAAAAATTCAACAGGCTACTTTCGGAAATCCAGAGCGAATAATTAGCGTCCGTGGCGCCGCTTTTACCTCAATTGAGTTTAGAAAATATCCGGAAGATGAAAATATTGAACACGTATTATTTACAACAGGAATACCAAGCGGTAACGGTCAGGTTGAGCGAGTACAGGAGACTTTCATATCAATTCTTAGTAAGTTATCTACGATGATCCCACGAAATTGTATAAATATTTACCAATGGTTCAAGAATAATGAATAGTACATGTTGTCGAAGCTCTAATTGCACACCCTTTGAGCTATTAACCGGAGTAAAAATTAGAGATAAGGAAGATTTAAAAATTAAACAGAACATTGATGTGGAATATGAGCACGCATTTGTAGAGGAAAGACAGAACAACAGAGATATCGCAAAACAAAACCTACTAAAAATCCAAGAGGAAAATTTTCAAAAATTTCAATCGCAAGAGGAAAAAAGCAAAATGCTATCAAGTAGATGATTTAGTCGCGATTCAGAAAATCCAATTTGGGGTCAGAATGAAGCTACGACAAAAGTTCCTTCGTCCTTATAAGGTGATTAAAGTGCAAAGTAACGACAGATATGATGTTGAAAAGGTGGGTTACCAAGAAGGTCCAAGAGTAACCTCCAATGCAGCAGATCACATGAAGCCATAAGCTTCTACCATCTAAAGGACAGCAACTGTGTTTTTTTGTGCTCTTGCGTTTTTTTGCTGTGTTTTTATTAAAAAATTTTTTGTGTGTGAACTCGTATTATCCAAACTTTTTGAACAACATTTTGAAACTGTATTTGTGTTCAAGATGCAGACGAAACTTTAACCTGCAAACCAACGTATTTATTGTATATTATAGACTATCATCATAGACTAGAACTTTCCGGATTTTATTATTTTTATATTATGTTGTAGAATTGTTATCTCTTAGTATTTCTCGATTTGACATTGCTGTTTTTTTTTGTTGCATGTTTTTTTGTGTTTATTTTTATGGTATCTTACAGGTTCCATCAAAGTCGTCCTGACTCTGATCTAGTATACAGAGTAGGTATATGTGAGGTCCCAGATTCATCAGGAGGGCCGATTGTGGCGCCCGAAATTATTCATCCTAGACCAGATGCGAAACCAGATATAGGCTGTAGCCGAAGGAATCCGAATAAAGTGCAAAATCATGCAGGCTAAGCGCTATTTTTGAGCTAGCTGCTGCGAGCCCAGATTTCTAGGCAGATGGCTTTAGATCTCGGACACGGAGAGGACGTCTCTGTAGACCGCGGACTTTTCATTGTTTAATTGGGGCGTTGTCCCTTCTTACTAAATTCGCTGAGATAGCAATCTTATCTACTAAACTTAAAAGTTTTAAATGTATAATCTGGAATTATTTCACCTGTAAATAGTCATCTTGTCAATTTGTCATATTATAATCAAGAAAGTAATTAAATGTTTAAATTACTCCCAGAAGTATTAAAAGATGTCTTACTGAGTTACACTCATTTTTCTTTCAATCTTTTCGTTTCTCACATTAATAAAGATATGCTCGAAATAATTCTCGGTATTGTAAATTGTTACAAGTTCAAAATAATTTGTGCAAACAGACACAGATTGTTCTATTTTTAATACGATCGTATTCTGCTTTACTTTGAAGATACGCAAATCGCCAAATTTTATTAAAATATTTGTTGAAAAATCCATTTAACGTACTCGCCTGATATTTTCAAGTTTTACTAATTAATTATTGTGTTTAAAAGAAGGTTCTCCCAAAAATTTTCATAAAGGTTTTTTTTTCTTTTTTCATTTTTTGAACCCTTAAAATGTGTAGAACAGACTTTTAAAAACGCTTTTTGTTTCACGCAATATTTAAGTCTTGAAACCAGTTTAACGGACTGATGTCACGGCTAATAAAAGGGCTGATCAGAAACTTTAAACTCGTTATTTTTGAATTATTTCTTTTAAAATCGGTGTAAATTCTTACCTTTAAACCGTTCAAGATATTGACGTTTTGCGTTTTGCAAATTAAACTAGACTTTATTTTAAGCAGAGCACAAACCTTCAAATAATTTTTTCTTTATAATTTCGATTCTTTAAACAGTTTCGAAAATGAAAAATTACTGGGAAATATTACGTCCAAACTTCAAACAGCCAACATTTAGTAAAATTTTATTTTATCTTATTAATTTGAGGACTGGTATTGAATTAATTTAATATAATTTAAGAATCTGTGTGAATGTTTTGTTTTAGATGATTATTAAGAGGGCATTCACTTACATCGATTTAATATGTAAGCCGTGCGTAATGAACTTTTCAGGGGTTTAGATCGATTAAAACGTCAACATTTTTATATGACAATATAAACACACGCTTATACGATGTATAATAAATTCAATGTCAACAAACACTTTTTTTCTGTGTGCATTATTTAAACAAAGTGAATCTCAAAAATGCCCTAAATATTAAGCTGTATCGCGTGAACATCCCCATAATAAAGCAGCTGGGAGGTATAGAAACTCTAGCAATCAAGTAATTGGATAAAGCAATGTGCTCTTTGGGCAAATGTATCACAACATATTTTGTCCTAAATATACAGATTTTGCTGGGGTAATATTAATATTTTTTGTGAAACGATCATTTTTTGTTCTATTCCGTCTGTTCAGTTAAATAATCAACTGAATGACCAATCATTCACCCTCCGTAATTATAAAAAAAACAGAGAAAAAATATGAGTTTCCTTTTTAATTGAAGTTTTAAATTAAAAAAATATATAAATGTTTATGTATATGTGTGTGTATAGTTATATCTATATATTATATTGATTTCGTAAAACCATGCTTCCCAAAATAAAAATTGAAATAGTTTTTTTTATTTGCAAAAGTCTAATTTCTTACTTCCTTAGTCTACAACTATAAGTCAATCATTATTACTACAAAAATTAACTGCAATCATTTTTAAAATTTATACTGAAATCAAGCAAATATTCAGAAACTTTATATCTGTATTTCTTTTTCAAATTTCCAAGGGTAGAATTATAGTACACAACGAAACAAAAATCAACCAGAATTTGAAAATGACACCAACATAGCCTACGTTACGACATTATTAAGCTAAATATCGTGCATTTTGTTTTACAAAAGCCTACAAGTGTTAGCCAGATGTTAATTTCAAGATTTTTCTTTATATATACTAGATTATAATGTTTTGATTCTTAATGGGCTATTGCGAGAATTTTGAAAGATGCGGGTTATCTGAGAAATGCGTCTCCCAAAATCGCCAAATAACAAACTTTTTTGAGCTTCGTGGAATTAAAATCCTTCAGTGGTACCTTAAACATTCCAGACATTAGTGCAGCTGAAAATTAGTCGGTTATCAGAAACATCTCTTACTGATAACCGACGTTACTATAAATACGTCTATACATAGTATCTTTGCATATAGGATTCATCTATTATTATCGGATGGAAACACATTTCTGAGAATTTATTGGGCAATATGAGCTTTCATTCTTTGTCCCATGACTTCTGTACTATGTCTTTTTTCCCAAATTAATCCAAGAATTAAAAATATTTTGTAAATTATAGTTTCTTGAAAAAACAACAAGCTTTGTTACAATTTTTTGCTCTCTTCTGTAGAAGATGATTTCACACTCTGATGCAACAAATGGATCAAAGAAAAAATGCAACCTATTAATTCATTGGATGTGTTCGCGTTATGTTACATAAATGTCTTTCGGTTCTCAACTTCTTTTCTCTTTTTTTTCCTTTGGTAATTTTTAACATTTAAGTGACAGCTTATTCAATTGACATACTTCTTTCTTACTTATAAGAGTAAAAGTTTATGAAAATGATTTTCATTCTAATACGATGTTTGCTACCCTTCTCTAGATCACCACACATTTTAATTCGTTGTAGTCATTATTCCGTTTACTACAGCAGTCACTTAGTGACACTTCACACTACGAACGGCTCTTTGCACATGACCAAGGGCCGAATTTTGTATTCCGATCCGCAACAAATTCTTCAGGTTTAATTATAATTTTATGGTGTTTATAACAGTCTTTTTTCTCTTAAATGAAGATATTTTTAGATTACCCATAATAATTTTCAAAAGTACACCCTTCTTTTTGTATTCGAAGACATACAACACAGATGATAAACACAGTGCTATAAAAATCCAACGCAACAAATAATAATAATAATAATAATAATAATAATAAAATTTATTAAAGACATTTGTAAATCAAATATAATCTTAAAATTGATTTTACGAAATCTACATAAATTTAAAGGAGTGAACGCCTTTTAATTTAAAGTTTTATCACAAGTTGATTATCATGTTATGAAAAAAAATTAACGATACGTTGTTGTCCGTTGATCATTAATCGTATCAATTTTTCTAAAAATTTCACGGTTCACGCAAAAAGAAAACGGCAATTGTTTTCAAATATTTAAAAGAAAGCTTATCGTTATTGAAATTCCCATAAGAGTGTCAAAATTGATGTATTGTTTCGAGAAAACTTTATCCCGTAAGTATTTATCCCATAAATAAAAGTTTATTGTTTTATTTTTAAAATAAAGCAATTATTTTATCACGGAGTTTTAAGTACTGATTTTAAAACTTTTTACAAGCAAACGCAAGTTTGCCAATATTTAATAGCATTTATTTACATTGTTATAACTGGTAACTCATTAATTACGTCAATCTCAAATAGGGGAGGAGGCCTCCAGAGAGTGTGATAGGGAGAGGTGGTGGGAGAGGTATATCCTGTCGTAACATCACATCAAATAGAAGAAAACAATTAGACAGGCATTATTTTAAAGCTGTATAATGAAGTTAGAAATATTTATTTTTAATCAAGTAGTATTAGATATATTATTTTCTTTCGTCCCCTTCCAAAAAAAGGCGGAGTATCTGGCATACCAGCGATACATAATATTAAAGTCTGACATGGAAGTCCATGTTCTCGATAAACTGTAAAAATTGAGAAATCTAGCTTCTACATCTAGCAATAAAGTTTAACCGTTAAATTCTAGCTTTAAATTAAAAAAAATGAATAATAAATATAATAATAATAAATAAATATAACTTCTTATAAATATAACCTCTCTCCAGTTACCCGAGATTCTGAAAAGCATTCCTTTATGTACAGAAACTTCAGAAACCGGAAACCCGAGACTTAAAGAAGTATTTCTGAAACAAAAGCTTCTTTTGCTGCCTGTAATTTTTAAAATCGTTTCAGAGTAGTTTTTTGCAGTGTAATGAAATAATTTTCTCAACCCTGTATTAATACGAAATATCGGTTTTTCGAATGCTGTTAATTCTCAAGTCAACATTTTCATGTTCAGCAGACAAACGTACTAAATAAGCAGCGTAAAATGTACATTATTTTGTTACTATTCAATGTATAAACTTTGTTTCACAGCTGAAAATATTTACTTGAGAATTGATAGCATCATAAAATAATGTAAACCATTGATGCATATTCCAATAATATTTTGTAGTAAAATAATTATAAAATATAGTTGGTAATTATAAAATATATTTTCCCATTTAGAGGAATCTGCAGCTAAAACTAATGAATGGAATGAATTTATATTAGATTTTCAAGACATGGGGAATTCTATGAAATAGTACAATTTGGTACAAAATTTGTCGATAAGGCTATGTTTGACATTGTTACAGTCGAAAACAGTCCGATATTTGCATTAATCACTAGTAAAATGCATTATGCAGATTCTGTATGCATACGTGACAGAATTATCTCAAATTTTCTAAATGAATAATTCATTCGAATGACAGACAATTTGTGTTAAGTTGGCTTCCTTGTACTTAATTTTGAGTTAAATTTCTCCATGGATAATCAAATAAACAGATAATCAAATTATGGTTAATAACCCTTCTTCATTCTTTTAGCAATAGATTAGCAATTAATTGTTAATTGAAATGGTCACCGAAATCACGAGATGTTTCACCTATCGAGGTTTTGTGGGAAGAATTACACAGAAAACTCCGGAAACAGATGCCTAACAACACTGAGGACATCTGTAAAGCTCTCTGAAACCGCTGGAATAAAACTAATTACCGAAAGCTAGCAAAGTTAGTAAATACGATATCAAGGATATGCAAAAACGCTTATCAAAGCTATAGGTCATCAATACGATGAAAGTAGATTGCCTAAAAATACCCAAATAAACTTGCCTAAAAGTCAAAATAAGTAGTTGTTGTTTCTTTATTGTTCAAACAGTTGTTTATTCTGTAAACGAAACCATTAAAACAGGTTTTATTTCGTTATAATGGAGTTCAATAGAAAGTTCCTTAAAATATACTGGTGTGCTTAGACTTTTGACAAGTACTATATATATATATAAAATAAAACGATGTAATTTATATAACTATTGAATCATAAGAGAATCCGCACAAATATTTCTATATAATTTCAAACTATCAAAACAAAACAAGATTTTGTTAATCGATTAATTTATATATTTATAAACAATTAGCACATTTTAAATAATATTTTAACGTAAACTTTGTAAATATAAAAGCATATTTTCAAAAGTTCTTAAAAAACCCTTCTAAGCAAATTACAGCCCCTTGTAAACCTTTGTCTTTTAGTTCTCTTTTCAAACTAAAGATTTATTAAGATTTCCATTATTACCTTCTTGCTTTTTTTACTGTAAAACGCAAATCTGCTGAATCTTACAAAAATTGGGATTGTTTTTCTTTTCCTTGCAAAATTTACATCATTATTAATGTCACCACTAAGTTCTTTCCCTTCTAAATCATTAAGAGTTGTGTAGAACGTTTTTAGAACGTCAAGATAAAAAAAAATGGGTACTTAATTTTGAGTTAAATTTCTCCATGGATAATCAAATAAACATATAATCAAATTATGGTTAATAACCCTTCTTCATTCTTTTAGCAATAGATTTATTTTTTCTGCATGTATACAACAGTAAGCAATTAGCTCGGTATATCATTTAAAATGTATGATGAGCGTTGTGAAATGCATGTGCAAATTTTTCACATATTTTATACACAATATTGACAAAATAAATGATAAAATTATGCGAAATTTTAATCTTCAAATCACACTTTGTTTCATTTAGGAATTGTTATAATAGATGTATTAAAATTTAGCTGTATAAAAAAGAAGATTAATAAAATAATTTACTCTAGAGTAGGGGTCTTCAACCCGTGTCCCTCGGGCCACTGTTGTCCACCGTGTCATTTCAAATATTTAAAAAGCAAAAGTTTTAAACAACATCGAAAAATGTTGTGAATGCTCTTCATTAGAGCACATCCCTTCTTTAGATAAATAAGAATGAAAAATCATACATCAGGCAAAGATTAAGAAACACTTTGCAACACTAACAGAATATTATTAAGAAATTTACTTTTTTAGACAATGAAAATTTAAATAAGATATAAAGAGATACTTAAATAAATAATTTAAAAAACACATTAAGCAGTAAAAATTAATTTTCAGAAATTGTTGTACATATTCCTTCATTAAGCTCTGTATATGCAATATAAAATTTATCCATACGACATAACACACTAAATATTAGATAAGTTACAAAATGCATAACAGTGCTGAAAACGCACTTCAAACAATTATCGATCATAGTCAGTCCTGTAATCAAATTATTTTGCGTATCTATATCGTAGTCTCTATCGTAAATGAACGATACATGCAATGGACTGTATAATCTATAGACGACATATTGTACTGTTTCAGAGAGATCCGTATCTGTGATTTCATTATCTTATCGTAACATCATTCTAATGCATCGCAAAGGCACCTCTGTAAGCGAACTATAAATGCTACTTATTCTATACTGCTGAGATAGCTTGTTTTAGTCCAACTCAGTGATTCATACCAAGCTCATTATGTTTGAAATATCGTAATCAATAAATGCATCACGAACAATTTTGACCCAAAAATCATAATGTAACGGAATTATTTTGACTATCCCTGTAAACGAACTATAAATGCTGCACACTTCATTTTAAATAGCGAAAAGGTTATAGTAAACCTCAATAACATATGAAAATTACATGGCAATCAGAGCGTATTTGGGAGATTTAGAGCACGAAAAATGTCAAAGAGATGGATAAACCAAGGTCATAAACACTTTTGAACTGTTTTGGAAAGTGTTAAAAATGACGAAGGTATAGTAGGGAAACAACCACTGAGTAGACTTAGTTATCCTCTAAATATACACAAGTGGCAGTAAAGTTAATTTGCGCTAATAGCATCTGATGGCTCATATGTATATGCTTTCACGCATATGAATGTGGTAGTGGTACAGTTGTAAGCAGAGTATTACTTCCGTCTTCAGTGGCAACAGACAGAAGAATTGTATTAGATTTATGCACTTCTTCTTCTACCACTACTATTAATAATGAGATCATTGTAAAAGTTTTCTGATGCTAAATTGAAATATTCCATTCAAATATAAATAGAAGGATTTTTATTTATATGAATTAAGAAGAAAATGAGAATTTTGCCAACGCCTATATACAATACGCTGCTGGTGTTACAACATGTTGTGTGTATACATTTATTTCCTGCACTATTTAACTGACATACGCTCGCGAAACTTTAAGAAATTACTGATGCCGACCTAGGGCACGATAGGTTGAAGACCCCTAGTTTATAGGGTATAATAAGCTAAACTACACTTTGTTGCAATAAAATTCATTAAGGATCTTGCTCTACAGTGCTCAAACCTGTCTTCCAGACCATGAGACCTGAGGCAGCTTATGTGTCGGTCACGTGGTCAACCCAACGAGGGGTAAAACAGTCTACATATTAAAATTTATCGGTTATGAGATTTCTCAAGAATGTAAACTGTTTTAGATTTTATCTGTTTTAAAATCTTCAGGGAAACAATGAAATAGATTTAAAACAATCAAATCACTGTATCGTTTCCTGATTTTTAATAGAAAGAAAATTGTTTAAAAATGTCAATAAATTCTCACAAAATAATGCTCATATATAAGTGAATAAATTAATTAGAAATATATATTAATATCAAAAATTAACATATTCTGCAAAAGTGTACATTATTTTTTTCCTTGGAACAAAGCATTTTCTTATTTTTTCAGAATATGATAAATAATGAAGAATATATCTATAGTTATTGCTCTATCTAGAATATTTTTGTTTCTCATATCAGTTTTGTGAGAGATAAAATATTGAATGATACCACGTTATTAAACTAATGTGCTTATATTTTGTCGGTATATACTTGCGATAAATACGAAACGAGAGTTTTCTGTTTTATTCATTGGCAACATTACAGTTTCATGTAAGTGGAACTCTCAGAAATGTTAAAAAAATAATAAACTTCATCATTGAATTGAATAGATTTTGCCGCACGAGACAAACTATTAAATTACACTTTAATGAGGTACTTTCTGCCTTCAAAATTAAATTTCTATTAAATTTTAGTTTGCATTTATAACATAATAACCTATTGAACAAGATCATCCGATAGACTATGGTTTGAAGTATAATTAAAGTGAAAGATAATTACCCATTTTATATATAAATATAAAAGTATAATTTATTTCAACAATATTTATTTCTGTATGACACTTGTTTGATATATTGTTGGAAGTCATTGCAGTAAATCAAAACATCTTTTACAAAAACGAATTTTTCGACAAAAAAAAAAGGCACAAAATAAATAAGTTTAAATGCACTATCATACATTTGGAGTTTTACTTTTTGATACAAAATAATGGACAAAATGATTAGTAATGGTTAGTAATTGTTAAGAAAATATACACATGCGACATCAATATTTTAATTTTTTTGTGTATTTTATGCATATAAAACAAAATAATAAAGTCTAGTTTAATCAGACGTTAAAAATTTTCTGTTTCACACTTTTCATTGAAGTATCATCTAAATAATTATGGTAGTCATTACAGGTAGCAATACTGCGTGATACTTTATTTTTAGAATTTTGATTGTACAGTCGAAAATATTGATGAAAATAGAGCAATTACGTACTAGATGTCATTAAAACGTTTGATAGGATATTTGAATTGTGAGATGTGGGTCATTTCAATAACTCTGCAAACATCAGCAAAAGTAGAAAAATCCTCCCACCCATAGTTTAGCACGTCTTCATATTATCTCACAAATTTTAAAAAAGGGTGGTTACAAATAACTAATTTCCAACCATCCTTAATTG
This sequence comes from Maratus michaelseni, assembly GCA_963931845.1. NCBI lineage: Eukaryota > Metazoa > Arthropoda > Arachnida > Araneae > Salticidae > Maratus > Maratus michaelseni. The sequence goes on from OZ007586.1 coordinate 414,889,569, forward strand.
TTGTGCGATTATATCGACTTTAAACGAATTTATTGATTGAATAAAGTAATAACCAGAATCAAACACAAGTATAACGCAGATTTTCTATAAGTATTACGTTTTTCTTTACCACTTATTAGCTGCTCTTTTCTCATGAGTAGTTTCAACTGTTTGAAGGTCACGCACCTTCTTCTCATGCTCAAACTGCAGCTGTTTTGTGATATTTTATGACTAGAATTCCTACATATATATATTAGCCTTGGTTAAGGCTGTAACGTTTGAGGTATATAAAATTGTACTGCACGCTTATAGATAATCGTCTCAGAAAGGTTTATTTAATTTCTTATTACACCTGAGAGAAATCAGTAGTTGCCTTATCATATATATGCTAATACGAGCAAATCTTGTGTGTGTGAGGTTATATATATATATATATATATGCAAATTTTATCTTTAAAACGGCTCTAACGGTTTTGACGAAATTTTGTATTCTATCGTTTTGGGGCACCAGAAAACCATTGGGCTAGGTCACATGTTCGAGAAAATTCGATTAGTGGGTCATTTTGGGTCATGGTCTAGCTAATTGTATCTAAAAAAACGATTATGACAAACGATTTTGACAAAATTATGTATCCGATCATTTTCGGGCACGAGAAGACAATTGGGTTGGGTCACATGATCGAGAATTTTCGATTAGTGGGTCATTTTTGGGTCAACGCGGGTCAAGTTAATTATATCTAAAAAACGTCTCAAACGATTTTGATTAAATTTTGTATCCTACGAGTTTCGAGCACGAGAAAATCATTGGGCTAGGTCACATGTCCGAGAAAAATCGATTAGTGGGTCATTTTTGGGTTATTGTGGGTTAAGCTAATTTTATCTAAAAAGTGGCTCAGACTATTTATACTAAATTTAGCATCCTATGGTTTTCGGGCACGAGAGGACTATTGGGCTAGGTCAAATGTTCGAGAAAAATGCAATTAGTGGGTCATTTTGGTCATGGGTCATTATGGGTCAAGTTGTTTTTTCTTAAAAACGGCTCAGACTATTTAAACTAAATTTTGCATGCTACGGTTTTCGGGCACGAGAAGACTGTTCGACTAAGTCACATGTTCGAGAAAATTCGATTAGTGGGTCTTTTAGTCATGGGTCATTATGGGTCAAACTATTTTATCTTAAAAACGGCTCAGATTATTTGAACTAAATTTGGTATCCAACAGTTTTAGGGAACGAGAAGACTATTGGGCTAGGTCACAAGTCCGAGAAATTTTGATTAGTGGGTCATTTTGGTCATGGGTCATTATGGGTCAAGCTATTTTTAATTTCAAAACAACTCAGACGATTTGAACTAAATTTTGTATCCTACGGTTTTTGGACACGAGAAAATCATTGGGCTAGGTCACATGCACGAAAAAATCTAATTAGTGGGTCATTTTGGTCATGGGTCATTATGGGTCCAGCTATTTTACCTTAAAAACGGTTCAGACTATTTACACTAAATTTTGCATTCAATGGTTTTTGGGCACAATAAGACTAATGGGCTAGGTCACATGTTCGAGAAATTTCAATTAGTGGGTCATTTTGGTCATGGGTCATTATAGATCAAGCTATTTTATCTTAAAAACGGATCAGAGGATTTCAGCTAAACTCAGTATCCAACAGTTTTAGGTAACGGGAAGACTATTAGGCTAGGTCACATGTTCGAGAAATTTCGATTAGTGGGTCATTTTGGTCATGGGTCATTATGGGTCAAACTATTTTTAATTTAAAAACAGCTCAGACGATTTGAACTAAATTTTGTATCCTGCGGTTTTGGGGCACGAGAAAATCATTTGGCTAGGTCTCATGCTAGAGAAAATCCGATTAGTGGGTCATTTTTGGGTCACTGTGGGTCAAGCTAACTTTATCTAAGAAACGGCTTAGATTATTTTTACTAAATGTTATATCCTATGGTTTTCGGGCACGAGAAGACAATTGGGTGTGGTCACACTTTCGAGAAAATTTGATTAGTCGGTCATTTTGGTCATGGGTCATGACATTTGAACTCAAAGCTAATTTTGACCGAGCATAGCTTGTCTTCCCTGCTCGTATTATGTACCAAATTTAGTTAAATCTTGTAACGGGCTTAATAATTCTCGAGCAGTGTTTAAATGATTTTGAATTAGAAACGGAAACCCATGCGTAAAAATGATTAAAAATTGGCAACCATTTTTGGCGATCTATGGTTCTGATATGGTTGGTTGGTTGGTTGATTTATGACGGCCGATTATCTACACGAGGGATATAGGTCCTAGGGGGGAGTTCCCTTCGTTTCTGATAAGGAGAATACGTAAGTACCGAAAAAGTGAAAAAAACTCGTCAAACATGGTCGGTCAACTGCAAACGCTGCTTTCTCTTCTGTTTTAGATATTGGTTTATATTACTGTAAATGTTACTTTACAACATCGAATGTCATATAAACCCACAGGTTGTTCCAAAATTTTTTTAACGACTATGATGGTGTGTTAAGATTCATATGTGACGAAAGAATTTATTTTCTTTTACCGATGTAAAACTTCAAAAGTATAAATTATTTTTCAACCCTCCTTTTTGTTTACTTTCGAAAATACTACCTTTTCCATAGTCGAACCACTTTTCCATAGTCGGAGTCCTACCTGGATTACGAACAGGCCATTTTGTCACGGTTATTAGCTGCGATTTATGGACAAATGTTAATTTTTCAGGCATATTTAAATGATAATTAAAAATATAAGCAATTTAAAAATATATATTGCTTGAAAATTAGTTTTAGATATTGGTTCATATTAATGTAAATGTTACTTTACAACAGCAAATGTCATATAAACCCACAGGTTGTTGCAATAATTTTTAACGACTATGATGATATGTTAAGATTCATATGTGACGAAGGAATTTGTTTTGTTTTACCGATGTAAAACTTCAAAAGTATAAATTATTTTCCAACCCTCTTTTTTGTTTACTTTCGAAAATACTACCTTTTCCATAGTCGAACCACTTTTCCATAGTCGGAGTCCTACCTGGATTACAAACAGACCATTTTGTCACGGTTATTAGCTGCGATTTATGGACAAATGTTAATTTTTCAGGCGTATTTAAAAAATACATATTGCTTAAAAATTACATAATATATCATAAAAAGAATATATTGAATCATAGTTTTCTAAAAAATATCATTTAACAGTACATCTTTTCTATTCGACTATCTATAGATGTGTGTATAGATAATTTTATTTATTTATTTGACTAGTGATGAAGTTTTAATTTCGTTATGGAATATTAGCCGGAAATAAATGCTGAATTATTGTTTTAAGTGCAAATGGATTAATCTTCGTTAACCGTGCTCGACGCGATAAAGATATATATATTTTTTAAATCATGCTTGAAAATTATTTTAAAATCCATTAAAAAAAAAATCAGTAAATTGAGATACAGTTTTTTAAAGAAAATGTGCCTTTTGAAATTACGTTTTTTTTTTTCGATTCGACAGACTAAAAACTGGAATTGTGCGATGTCTAGAAATTAAACGAATAGACAGTATAATCGATGTTTTACCAATTTATAGGTCAATTCGTTGCCACCATGAAAAACCGTCAGTATTACTCACGATCAGATTTTTGCATCATAATATAGATACTCGAGTATCAAACAGTCATTATGTATCATTAAGAATATGAGAAAATAGCAAAGGTTCTCATAATATATCTCATTTGCATCTCGATTTTTTAGAATTCTTGAATACCAGAATAAGACAAAAAGTGTTATCATGCTTGGAATATTGATTTATTATATGCTGTTTCAGCTTCAAACTCTTTTGGCTTAGTTCTCAGCGTTTTTATAATATAGAGCTTAGCTGAGAAATTTTATGTTTTTTTTTGTTACAACTAAAATTCAATAGACATTTTTGACTTATTTAATCGCAATAGAAAAATTGTGCATCATCAGGTGCAATGGAAAGGGTGGAGAGTGGAGGGCGTGGTTAAAAGGTGATTGTGATAAAGTGAGTGACAGGTGACAGATAAGATGTGAGATAAGAAGCTTAATGAGGTGAATGAAGATGAAAGCGGTGAGATCGTAGAAGAAAGGCGTATTTACGTACGAAGCGTAGCGTGGACACGAACTTCTTGGTTGAGGTCCAGGTGTTGATTGAGCAGATTTGGGATGTCGAGAGAGGATATGACGTCTGGGTAGAGGGCGCTGCGATTGGCCTTTTGATTGGTCGATTCTATTTCCCTTGAAGGCAGGTGGCAGCACGAACGTTTATGATGCAATCACCAAGTTGTGCACGTAACACCAAGACTTACGTGATGACGTCATCGTATACTCGTTGTTCTAGCACCTGAGTCGTTTAGAGCTCCTATAATAGAGGCTGACGCATCCTCGCAGATTTGGTGCTCAAATTGAAGTTCAGTCGAAAAACCAAGCTAATCAGAATTCAGCCAATCAGAACCGAGTTTTAGGCAACCCCACTCCATAGATTAACATACAAGATAGGACAGTTACGGCAAAATCTGTAACGACAGCAATGGTAGCGTCACTAGTGATAAGGGGGAACAACTAAGAAGCTTCCGAAATTTACCATTGCATATGAAATCTGTTGATGCTCTATGTTTTTAATATCTATACTTTTCTCTTCGACACAGACGATTCTCTCCTACCTGACCATTGGGGCATGATTTACGTGTCTTTTTAAACTACTTCATTTTTATACATTATTTTATTTTTCATGAAACGACAGTTATTTTCAAAACATTTTCAGTATGTCTAAATATGTTAAAGTATGTCATACAGAATCTTGTCTACATACAAATCGAAATTCAAAGCTTTCATTTTTCGCTTTTTCTACAAAGTTGAAAACGTAAACATGCCATATTTGAAAAATGAAAGATCATAGAAAGATAGACGTTCAAAAGCAGAAATATTCCTTGTTTGAGAAGTTTCTTCCCCATTGTCACTACAGGCGCTGCGAACGTCATCGCGTTACAATTACGCTCTATGAGAGTGTCGTATCTTGTATGTTAATCTATGCCCCACTCCGGCTGCGGTAGATTGATGCTGAACTGAGCACCAATAATCCGAAACAAAATGGATATGCGTCAGCTCCTATTATAGGAGTCTTAGAGTCGTTATTTTAGTATTGGTTAAAGGGATGTCAAGCGGAAGTTTCATCATTAATTGAAATGACTTCGACGGAAGAAGTTATTGGTGTCGTTTGTTTATATATCGTGGTGTGTGTTTTTTTTTCGTTAATTTATATTTTGACCGGAAGTGAAAAGTTTCCATTCTGTTTTATATTAAAATTAAATGATACAGGAAATTTATCTTTTTCATCGTAACTGTGTTTTCCCCTTCTCGCAGCGCCCTAACAACACACACACTGACAGATGGACGGCAATTTTCTTTTTCTAAAAATATGTTTTTCGAAATCTTCAATGTCTGAAACGCGTAAATCCGTCAATTTTTTTTTCGATTTTTAAAACGATTACAAGACTTACCCTATACTACGTATGATGGGCAAGTAATAATGTAAAGGTGTAAAGAAGTAAATTAAAAATTTCAAAGTTAATCCTTCAAAATAATAACATTACATTTAAATAGCGAGCAAAAGGTAATATTTCAAGTTAATAAAGACTCTGAAATATTGGAGAAGAATTCTTTAAAAATTGCATGTTTTATTATCCTTTATTTTAAGCCACTTTATTTTTCTCCCACTGCGAGAATATCTGGATATTCTTTGAATTATTATTTGTAAATTGGTCAAATATATAAATATATATATATACTTTCTGATTTGAAAAAATATATATTCAACGGTTTATTAATTTATAAGCATTTTGCGACACAAAAAGACATACATAACTGAAAAAATAATATATCAAGATGAAATATTCAAAAATTACAAACATGTTTGCATAATTAATATTTAATTGTTCATTTAGCCATTGTTAGTTGTACTTCATTCTCTGAAAAAAGTTTAATGATGGTGTGATAAATGAACGCAGATATAAAAAGAGATTATTACACTTGTAATGAAACAAATACAGTGTGGCTATAAAGTAACATTCATCGTTTGTGGACATCGGTAACAGAAACTAAACAAACTAAATCAGATCGCGTTTTATTTGCAGAGATTTGAGTTAATTGGTGAGATGAATTTTCACGTACAAAATAGAAACAAAAATCAAGTACCAAACCATTGCTGTACTCTGCTTAATTGAATTTATCAGCAATTAAATGCAAATATATGATTGTTTCGAACTCCACACTGCTAAACTTTACACCTTTCTCGCTATTTTTTCCACGGAATTCCTTTATTATGCCTTCAAATTTCTTAATAGAAAATGCGGTCTCATTCTGTTCATTATTTTTTCTGCAGATGCTTCCAAAGGCAAAGTGTCTGTACAGCGTCGGTAAAAGTCCCACATACCCCACTCTATCTCATGAACCCGTCGTAATTTTGGAAAACTATAAAACACGTGTCCAATCAATTTGATGGGAACCTCATTTGGTTAAAATATTTTTGGAGCACGGGTCGTAAGAATCCCCGGGTGGGTACAACTTTCAAATTTTCAATACTAACACCTAATTTCACAAACTATACATATTGGAAAATAATTTTCGATAAAAATATCAATTGGAATTCATAATGTTTTTAATAGAAACCGATTTCTAGAAGCTTCAGTTATGCGGATCAAAAATTGCACCTCATTCCGAAAATTAGTTTTTGAGTTATGCTCAATACCACACACGCATTACAATCTGTTTTGTAAAAATTAAAAATGTATTTAACATGAGGAACTTTAAACAAGCATACTTCCTAAAATACTTGACCTAATATCTTCTAGTTTTGCATCATGAAATAAATTTTACTTAAAAACCCAAATATGATGTTAAAATTAGGTGTTCGTATTGAAATTTTAATGTTGGACATTTTCAGGAATTCCCCACCACTCCCCCAAATATATTTTAACAAATTAGGCCTCCCTTAAAATTTATTGGACAAATCTGCGGGCAGGGTGGGGGGGGGGATTTTGTCAATCCTTTATAATCACTACGTACGTTAAAAAAGTGAAAATGTTACTTCACTAGAAAGGATATATTTCAACATAAACGTACAAACTACACAGAATTATCAAACTGTATGAGGTAAATCTTAAAAGCAATAACAAAAGCAATTTTCGTAGTAGTTTGTGCGGTTGGAATTAAAACATTAAAGCATTAGGCATTCTTTGCCTTTTAGCAAACTGTTGTTCCACAAATGCAAAAGCCCCATTCTTCTCGTTATTTTTCAGTTCAATAAGAAAAAAAGGCATGCAAATTTCTTCCTGGAGAAATAGAAGAATCTTTTCTTAAATTCTTTTATCTGTGAATGAAAAAAGATTTGAGAGCTCGTTCCAGAGTATCTCACTTATTCACGACTTCTACTTAGAAGAAGATGGAACAATTTGCTTTTAAAGGATGTTCGTATACTGTTTCAACAAAACAAGAGTGGTGATATTACGCATCTAGAAGAATAGATTTTGTAGAGAAATCCACGGTCATAATCCAACAATTAAGTAAATATTACAGGGTGTGTCACTCCTAGCTGAGCGCAGATTTTCATTCATAACCTTAAAGATCATTGAGATATATTAGAAAAACTTTCTACTTATGTGACTTTATTATATTTTATTATACTTTATTATACTTCATTATACTTCATTATACTTTCTGTCAAATATGATGACATGACATAAAATGCTCTAAATGCACTGCAATTTGGTTAGCGATACACGGTATATACTGTCAGTGATATTCTTAATTATAAAGCCTCAAACTTACTGTTGGTATCCGTTTCCTGATTTTACCGTGAAACCCATATTTTATCTTTACTTGTTATTTTAACACTTTTTACCAGAAAGTAAAATCAGTCTATTGAAAACACCATTATAAGACTTTTAGTAACTGTAAACTTATGAACGAAATTCTGGATTCGGCTTGGAAAGAATCATCCTGAATTTTGCACTGAATTAGGGGTTTGTAATATTGGTTTCCATTGGACGCAAAAATAGTCCGTCTTGATAAACATATTACCTCTATGTTTTTATTGAAACTGCTGACGAATATAAAAAGGACGCTTCTATAAATGAAGGTTGGCTTATCGTATAATATTTACACTCTTACATCGTCGGCTGTGTGAATCTGTAGATTAGTTCCCTATATGGTGAAATAAAGGTAATTCTAAAATGACCAGAATGTCATATATGGAACAAAAAACATTCTGAATAACAGAGCAGTTCAATCAGATGCCCGTACGAAAGATTAAAACATATCCTTAATTTATCGGTTCAAAAATAATCAAATCATATTCAACATATCCCAACCGTTAAAATTTATGAAAACTCTAATTTTTTTTTAATGGCAACTTATACAAATTTAATATTTTTTTTTAACAATATAAATGAAAGTAAAATGTATTGTCAAGAGAAAATAAAGATCCAAAGCATTTTCTTTATAACTTTCAGACAACATGTAATCTAATTTCGTCAAATGCTATTCCTTCTTATTATTTCTATTATTTTTTTATTTGTAGCATGTAGCTCAACAATATTTGTGCATCACGAAAACAACATATCCAAGATGGATCACGTATCCAGTTACGGACGTGATTATATCGCTAAGTATCTACTTTTATCAATAACGATGTGCAAATAATACCCAAACTGTGACCATTCTATTAACGAAAAATCTGAATTTATGGTGAGTATTTATTTTAAAAGAGAAAAGAGAAAATTTTAAAGTTTTTAAGCACCCCAGTTTATTTATTTTTTTAAATTCCTCTTGTTAAATATTTTTAATATTTAAACACGTTTACGATAATTTAAAAATAATTCTATATTTAATTTTATTCTTTTTACTTTCTTCCATAGTATTTATTAGAAAAAGGTGTTGGATTCATGAAATTTTTCAACTGTATGTCTTAGATGGATTTACATGTTGTAGGACGTCATGAGTAAGCTTTGATTATGTTTGGACCAATGCCTGTCTATGTTTTTTTGTATATAATATTGTGGATACTGATACTCAAGAAATAATGCGCACAATTCCATGAAACTGCATATTTAGTAGAGTCTTATCATTAAATGGTGTTGATTAAAGTTTTGTGTATATCTCCTTACTATACCATGCTTTTCACAATGTGCGTTATAATTAAATATCGCTCACTCACAAGAAAAGTGACACAATTCAAAAATACTATATTTCACAGGAGAGGCAAAGAAGATCATAAGAAGATTGTCATGTTTTTACTGGAACATAAAATTATAGCACTTAGCTCTGCATGCAGCTGTAAAATAGCATATAAAATTGTAAAGCCTTTAAAAATCAAGAAGTAGAAGTTATAGGGAAGATTGAGTAATTTTATCCCCATATACAATTTTCCCCCTTTCTGTGGTGGCAAATTAACATATAGCGTGATCTATCGGTTTTAGGAATAACCAAACTTAGGAGGCCACTTCACTCAGGCGAAAACACCCGCTCGTTAATGTTAATGCTATGGGGGAAATAATTAACGATATCACGTTTGCATTTCAATATTTTTAAATAATTTTTGTTGCATTGGATATCTGAGGTCAATCTCTATGCATGCTTCTTTGTACTTTTTCGATTTTTGGTGCAGTTTTTTTTATTGAGGATACTTTCACTTTCGAAACCGGTTCCGAAAGTGAAAGTATCTTAATAAAAATTTGTAGTCAAAATCGAAAAAGTACGAAGGAGCGTGCATAGAGATTGACCTCAGCTATTCAATGCACCAAAAATTATTTTAAAATATTGAAATGCAAACGTGATATCGTTAATTATTTCCCCCATAAATTTAACATTAGCGAGCGGGTGTTTTCGCCTGAGTGAAGTAGCCTCTTAAGATATTTTTCCTGTAACAAGACGCACCGAAGTCAAAAGTTAGTGTTATCATACGCAAAATGTTTTTTTTTTTAGTTGTATCGCGTTTCTTGCGGGTGAGCGATATTTTCTTTATCGAACAGAATAACACCAAACAATATATAAGGTGCTTACTGCGAAAAACTAGACACTGATTCAATTTTTGTTTTAATCACTCAACAGAAGGCGCTTCTATGCAATGTTTTTTGCGATAAACATTACAGTTTAATCGCACATTCTATTGGACAGAATTGCACGAAATTTCATATTTGAGGTTAATTATGATAAATTTATATGTTGGTCCAATTTTGACTTTGTGTGCAAGAAATGGGATGCTGTTGTGATATGCTGATTTTATTCGAAAAATGGTCATTGTAATTCCATATTGAATTCAAAGATATAAACTATATAACAATACTATTTGTATAAAAAGGGTTAATATGTTCAGTAAACAATGAAAGAGACTAGTCATGATACTTTCACCCCCTCCTGTCTGTCAAGAAAAATCAAAAGAGAATGGTTTCCAACTACTGAAAAGTAAATGAATTTTCAGGGTTAATGACAACGAAAAGTCAGCGCAATCAACATCTTAAAAGTTAATAACTATTCATGGAAAGTAGATACAAGAATCATTACCGTTGTATATAATACTGAGAATTATGACTAATATTTATATATTAACTTTTATAGTGTAATATAAATTCCTTATTAGTGTATTTTATTTTAATTTTGCTTTCTATAACAGCACATTGTAAACTTGAAATGATCTTATTTTCATCGGCATCAGGAGGACGATCTCCACGAAATATAACACAGTAACTTATATATATATATATAAGCAGTAACCATCACAACACAAACAAAGTCACACAAAATGGATTTTAACTCTACTTTATTTTTCAAATTATGTCATTTCTGTCTTTATAACAATTATGTTTATACAGGTTCCAAAATATACTCGCAAATCAATGGTATCGGGATGGGTACAAGTTGTTCATCTACGGCCGCTAATTTATTTTTATTTTATTATGAGTTTCAATATAATATCAATACAGCTGATGTTCGATTTATTGCTGACAGATACATAGATGATTTAATTGTTTTAAATTTCGATGGGAATTTTGGGGTGATTTCTCAAGAAATTTACCCTGACTCTTTAGTATTAAAGAAAACTAATGATGATAACAAGCTCGCTAATTATCTGGATCTAAAAATTTTGATTAAAAATGGTTTACATATTTCAGTTTTTGATAAGCGTACCAGTTTTCCGTTTACTGTGAATCAATTAATTCATTGGTCTTCAAATATTCACAAACGTATATATATAAATATCATAATTGGTCAAATTTACCGTTTTTACAGAATTTGTTCAAATAAAAACCTGTTTAATAAGGAACTATTTTATTTTATCAGTCATTTATATTATAAAAACAATATCCCTCTTAATTTTATCAAAAAATATTCAGATTTTGCAGACTGCCTCCATTATTGATAGATTGCTTACATTCAACAGTAAATGACTCGTAATTCCTAAAGCCTGAAAAGGACGGTTTTATGATGATGGCTGTGTTTGTTGGCATCCGACGTGGAACGAATCTGGTTTGTGTACTGAATAAAGGATTTGGTTTGTTTATCGTGTTTTACTTTTTTAATTGTGGCAACGTGGCTGATTTGGTTGTGTGTATTTTCGAAGAGACATTTGTTTCAACCATGGTGATTCAGTATTGTGATTTTGGTACAGCATTCGCTTATACTGTGGCGTAGGGTACGGTGGGGGGAGCGTCTGTTAAGTAGTATTCAAATATATTTCTGTACATTTTGAATTTTTGCTACGCAGCGCTCTGGCCGAAACCCACTGCCACTAATTGTTAATCTTTTTGTTCGGATGCTTGGCTGCCTTTGAATTTACCCACTGCTGATGAGGCCGCAGCTTGTTTCTGTTTATTTTTACATATATTTTCTAATTGTGTTTTCTTGTGTTGTCTTGTTTCTGGTGAGGGGGGTGGTGCTAGTTCAGGCCAAAATCATGTTTTTGCTGGATTATATATATATATATATATATATATATATATATATATATATATATATATATATATATATATCTACCCTATATATATAAAATCCTAATGAAACGAATTTGTGAAACGATTTTATGAAACGAATTTATGAAACGATTTTATGAAACGACTGATTAAACGACTGATTATGTTTCAGGGCTATTTTTAATAAAATATTAAACGCTTGATGATGAAATTAATACCAATTGTCCATAAAAATCCGCGGATGTCAAAACTGGTAACAGAATTTTGAAATTGGAATTAGTTTTCGAGATATTATTTTTTTTCTAATTTTAATGACATTTCTGTAATGATGGCAACTAATTACTCAGTTTTTTTGTGACAAAAAAGGGAAAAACATTGAAAAGGATCCCGATAGGGATTATTAGTTTCTTTTTATTCGTCATTTTCAAATTGAAATTGAATTTATCTTTTATTTCAATCGATAATGAAGACAAGATTGTGATTAAATTATGTTTTTCAGGAAAATTTGATAAAAAAACCACATTTCTATTGTCAGGATACAATCGTCTGTCAGCATTTAATTTAATTTATAAACTAAAAATATTTTGAATAAATTCGTCCAAATGACGTCATTTATGTAAACGCAAAAGAAAGGGGGGAAAAGGAATTAATAGTAATTATTATTTATTGATATCATTTTGTTATTTTTTTGTAAAATTTAATTAAACGAATTTATAAAATCACTAATTCAGATATTTGAAACGAATATATAAAATAATAATTGCCCAACTGAACGGAAGAAGAATAAAATATCCTGCTTGGTTTTCTATCCTGCTTGGTTTTTTCCGCCAAGCTTTTTAAAAAAGCGTCAAGGCCCCTATAATAGAAAAGCACCAAAAGTTCATTGGGTTTGTTTTCATAACTTTTGGCAACAAATCTATGTATATTAACGAATCTATCCCTTTTTGAAGCTCGAATTACGCCAAACATAAAAGCAAAGGATCCTATACCGGAAAAGTACCCGAATTTCTTATGGACAATATTCAAGTGACATAACATGGTGTAAAATTATTGCGGATAGCAAATTTGTTTAAATATCTCATCAATTGATGCCGAATAAAGGCAGGCATGCATGTACAAAATATTTAATTAATTTTGTATGATAAATAATTATTAGAAAATTTGTATATACATATTAATTAAAATAAATAATTTACATATTTAAAATAACATGAAAATATGCATGATGGTGTACTAAAATAGAGAGAAAATTAAAACCTGTTACTGAAAATGTCTATAATATGGTACTTTTCAATACCGTGGTTCTAAATGTTATTCACAAGCAGTTGGAATTTTTCTCATCCTTAAACGCAAAGGAAGAATACAATACAGATCGTTGTTATAAAAGTCAGAGAGGTAGCCGCAATTTAAACCTAACCATTTTATACAAGCTGGTTTTCAAGTTGTAATTGATTTTACTTATCAATCCTGAAAACAGTCGTCAGTTGTCGCAACAGCTGTGTATGAGGCCATGATAATCAAAAAATGCCCCATTAAAACGTTAAAAGCATGGCAACCCAATTACAGATTTACCAATATTTTTAAAATAAAGCACGCTGTCATGTTTTTAGAGGCCTCGAAGTCTGAGCGGGGGTTGGCGAGCGTAGCTCGCAGGGGGTAGGCCCCCTAGTATATATATATACGTATTGAGATTGTACGAGAATTGAGTAATCCGACTCTTTTCAAAGAGCCCGGCTAACTGGAGAATCATCTTCCTTTTTCCAATCGGCCTGATATTTTTCAGGCTAATTGCAAAGAGCATATAGCGTGTTTGGCTGATTGGAAATTGTCCATTTATTTCTTAATTAGTTCTTTTTGGACTCATTGCAGTGAGCCTATGCAGTTCTTGGCTAATTAGAGAATAACCACCAGTTTGTCCAAACAGCCTTATTTCATCCAGGTTTACTGCAATAAGTCAAAGATAGTGTATGTTTATGCATACTTTTAGTATACTTAATGGGAGCAGGAATTTAAAATGCTTATAAAAATGTATATGAAATCTATCCTACTGACAGATTTCATTTACATGATTGAGCATCTAATGTTAGTGATTATTTCATTTTTATTTTAATGTTTTTTATGTAATTATTTTAGTGATGTCATTGTTAATGTAATTATTTTAGTCAGTCCATGTTTAATTGCTTTATTGATTGGCTACTTACTGCTTAATTTAGTTTGGTATTTATAAATTTTTCGAATGAATTATTATAAGTTAGGGTTGGTCTTAAAAAAAATTCCGTAACGCAAAACTCGGTAATGGTATATAATAATTTTATGGCCTTGAATAGAGGATTTATACGTTCACAAATGTAGTAGAATAAAAGTACTTAATGGGATGCATGAGGAGCTAATTTAATATATGTAGCCAGTTGTACGCTAGTGTCAGTTTTCTCCGCCCCGCCAACATATGGCGAACTGTCATAGGCTGTAAAGCAGCTGAGATCGGTTGAATACAGAGACTTGCCACTTTCGTTTACTGCCGGATGGACATAGAAATGGATATAGATTTTAATGGCAAGGGATATTTAGAAAATTCAAGGATTTATCCACATAACAAAGTAACAAGTATAACTAAACTACGCTATTAAAATTAATGATTTAGAGTGATATAAAAGAAAGTTTTGCGATGGTCACACTATTTTAGTTTGAAATTATGTTTTATTGTTATAGTTGTAAGCAAAACAAGGCAAACAATTTTTGAATTTTGCGAAATCAGACAGATAGATTATGAACATGGTAACATACTTCGACAAAAATTCTGTAAGTTAAAAAATAAAATCTGAAATATTTAAATAAAATATGTTATACATGAGATACATTTTTCTCATTTCTTACTTACTCTTAAAGAAAAATGAGAGCTTTAGTATTATGTTTCTTCTTTGACATTCTATATGTTCTTTCTGAAGCGTCATTAGTAGCTTATAGTATTTACATTATGCTAAAAGAATAGCAGATTTAACTGCAACTTTGTTTATTGTTTATTTAGTACATATATTACTTAAAAATGAAGAAATTAAATTTTTTGTGTGGACTATTTGTCTCGATGTATTAATGAACCGGGGGACCATCACAGAACTTTTTTATATATAAATCAATTAAATGATTTAAATAGTACAATGAATTACATTGATTTTGCGAAAAGGTTTTATATTATATAAAACCGCATAATATTGTTATGGGATCGTCGAGAATGAAGGCATGCTAAGCTTGAAATTTCATTGAATTCTGTGAATTTAAACTGGCGATATAAGCATCGAATTTCGGCACCCCCTCTTAGATGACCGCAATTAAAATCGAATAACTATCTATTCCTATTATGAGGATTCTAAATTTGATGTTTCGTTGAATTCTGTGCACATAAACTGGAGATATAAGCATCACATAAATCGAACAAATCATCGATTTGAGGCACCCCTCTTGGTGGATTTTGCCCAAAAACTAATCAGTTCATCTGAGATCAGCACCAGTTCACATAAGGATATAACTTTATACGAAGTTCCCCTATTATGGGCAGTAGTTCGTTAGTTACAGCGCCCACAAAATGTGTGTCACTTACAGACACACAGAGACACAGACTCACAAAGAGACAGTTTCTATAAACATCAAATCGTGTTCAGGACCTTCTAAAACGTGTAAATCCGACGAAAATCGTATGTCGAAATTTTTCACAAATCCAATACTTTCTTCATGTATAGTTAGAATACTGCAAAAATTCTGTGTGTTATATAAACTACCTACAAGGTCCGGCTTTTAATTTCCAGGACTGACGTAACTGTACGAGAACGAAAAGCTGGAAGATGGCGCTAATGAATGCATATTGAAGAGCGTTTTCTTGCGCATGTGCAGTGCAATCGGCGCCATTCTGAAGTAAATGGTTCTCGTGGAAAGGCGCATTAAAACGTAGCTCTTAAATTCCTGTTGTCGAAGTGAAAATGGAGCAAAGAATTAACATTAAATTTTGCTTGAAATTGGGAAAGACAGCTGCGGAAACCTACGAAATGTTAAAACAAGTTTACGGCGAGGAAGCATTATCCCCTCCATGTTCACCAAGGCAGAAAAAATTTCTATTTGAAAAGTCCAAAATCAAGGTCATGTTAATTGCTTTCTTCGATTGCGATGGACTCATTCATCATGAATTTCTTCCTCCTAACATGACTATCAATGGACAGTTCTACACAGATATTCTTGACCGACTTCGAAAACGAATTCGTTGAGTGAGGCCTCATTTTCAACAAAATGGGAGTTGGCTGCTGCTACATGACAATGCCCGCCTGTGAAGTTAAATCCACTTCACATTGGATTTAACTTCACATATTCCACTTTCTTAAAATTAATTCTTCCATCCCCTTACTTTTTCTAAATTTATCTTTCCTTAAAACTATCTTATTTTTTTCATGTTATAAAATCTAGCTACTCACTGTATTCCTCTTTTATTAAGCGTTCTTTAATTCATTCGGATCTCTTTCCTCACCGCATAAATCATGTCGTTATAAAAAAAAAGAAAAATAATTTATTCCCATTACATTCCGCTCTTTTCTATCGGCCTCCAAACTTTACTTACATTTTTACGCCTACACTTTTGTTCGTCAAGGATTCATTTATTTTAACGTATTTCATTATTCTCCTAATTATCCAGATGCCTTTCATACATAATATCTGTAACGTACCAATTCTATTTTTAACCCCAGTTCTCAATTCCTTAAGCTAACCCCATGAGAAAGGCCCCATGCGGTTTGACCGGTTTACCAAAATTCCATATCTCCATTATGGCGCTTAAATTCATTTTTTCATTCATCTCTCCCCCATAGGCTTATCATTAACGGACAATTGCCACCTGTTTCTCATCACACTGTTCTCGCCAAAACAGCATGTTATCTGGCTAATTGGCGTATCTAATTATCGCCATCACTTCACTGTAACAGCGAAAGGAAATTATGTAACGGCAATTCATTCTCTCGCCGTCTGCCTTTGCCCTCAATTTATCTGTAACACCTAAGCCTCCTCCTCATATTCCCTGTTCGCAGGCCGGCGATCTATGTGTAACTTACCCTGGACAACTGCTCTACAAATGAATAATATTCTTATCGGAACCTACGTCTTCATCTCTTCAGCATTTTGTGTGTATTTATTCCTTACAGAACTGTTGGCTATTCAAGAATTGCTGATGTCACCATGGTCTAACGAATTCTTCGGCACACCGCCCACACATTGCGTTGCCTGTGAGGCGATTCTTAGCCCAGCATGGTGTCGTTGAGATGCAGCATCCACCATAATCTCCAGACCTAGCACCCGCAGACATTTTAAGCAAAATTTAATGTTAAATCTTTGCTCCATTTCACTTCGACCACAGGAATTTAAGAGCTACGTTTTAATGCGCCTTTCCACGAGAACCACTTACTTTAGAATGGCCCCGATTGCACTGCACATACGCAAGAAAACGCTCTTCAATATGCATTCATTAGCGCCATCTTCCGGCTTTTCGTTCTAGTACAGTTACGCCAGTCCTGGAAATTAATAGCCGAACCTTGTATATTGCGCTATATCATAACTCCTCGCAGCATGATTTTAAAAATCTTTACTAAAGAATATATTTGATACTATTATCTGAATGGTGTGAAAAAGAGAAAAACATATTTTTTTAATTATTACTTTAAAATTTACTAAAAATTTTTAATTTTATCTTTCGTGACGTTAGTGGCACACAAAGTACAGTTTGATTATTTATAGCACTGTAAAAGTTCTGATACATAACCCACTCTAATTAGTAAAAGACAATGTATTTACCTGACTTCATATATTTGAATACTTAATAATCAACTAATTCACATGTCCATAATTTTGTGAAACAAAATGGTAGTATAAAAGTGTTAGTTTAGTATACAAGTGTTAACAGGCAGAATAAATTCTTGTTATTTACGCGGGTATTGCTGTTTTTCGTCTTCAAAAAATATTTTTTTTCTCTTATATTTTCTGAATATCTGACATGATATAAATGTTCTCTTGAAGCATATTTGAAAAGTTTAAACACATATTGAATAGTGATAAAAATATTTTACCCATACACTGTAAAGAAGAGTAAAAGATTTATTTTTATTATTGTTATAACTGTGCATAATGTCATAACAGTGCATAATATAATGAAAGCATATTAGTAATACTTTTATTGTACATTCTTTCAAGACCAATTTAAAGCTATCATAAATGCCAAAAATTTATAAAAGATTCATTGTAGAAACGAAACTAAAAATTCAAGAGAGCGAAAATTTATGTCAGAATAAAGAAATTCCACTTGAAATTTAACTAATAATCTTCTCAACTATCTTCACAGCCACTAAGGAAAAAATTAAACAAACGAATTTTTACTAACAAATAATTTCTTGAGATTTTGCCAGATGAAAATATTTTCAGCGGTAATTGCTAAATAATAGCACCCCAATGACAAAAGAAAAAAATAAATACAGTCAGGTTTATTAATCATTTCAAATTATAATTTAAAACGCAACTGATTATTTATCGTTTTTATGCGTTCTAAAGGAGGAAATTATGAAAATTTTAAAGCATTTATTTCTTATCTTGAAAATAATGTATATTTAAATCAAAATATATTTGCATAATGTTTCTCAGTGGAATCCAATGATTTTTATTTATTTGGTAATTATTAGTTTTGAAAATTATTTTTTTTAGAATATATTGTTTATATTATTGTAAAAATATATTTTAATGCAATTCAATCAGGCGATATACAAGCTATAAAATTTTTCTGTTAAACCATACAAATTTAGCGTGATGACTGATTTTAAATAAAGCATTTATTTCAAAAAGTATATTTCAGTTATAAAATTTATAATTTATTTTTTTTTTCGTTAATTAAAAATTGGATTTCTTTCCCTGAAATAGAGTATATTATAAGTTCTCATTTAATCTACTCTTTTGTTTAATAAAATAAATTCTACTAGTAGAATAAAAAATTAAGTACTAGCGTTCCTAAACCAAAAATTGAACAATAAACTGGTAAAATACGGAACCATAAAGTGGTTATAGGTACAAATAGGTTTCTAAACAAAGGCTAAGCAGACCAGGACCCCTGTTTAGGACGCATGTGTTTTAACTAATTATATATATTTTTTCATTTTGCTTGCTTTAATAATGATAGAATGTGCCGTTATTATTTACCACACCTCTAAATTTAATCAATAAATCATGCAAGATGCCTCCAGGAGTTTTAAATACATATTCAATGACAAATACATATTATGTGAAAATATTTTCACGTGGGGACAATTCACTGTTATCCTTCGTGTATAATGCAAAATCAGTTGTTAACTTTGGCTTCATGTTCCTCATATTCTAGGGAATAAACTTCTCCATTATCAAAAATTTTCTCTCAATGAATCTGTCAAAATCTTATATCTGCATTTTGCCTAAATTAGATATATTGAGACATGTACTTTTCCCAACTAAAGAATTCTGGCCGTGTAAATCATGATACTGAATCTGTGTTGTGTGGTTTGCCTTGCTTTTATTTTGCTATTCAATTTTCATTTTTAGTTCTTGTTTATTCTTATTATTTCGCTTACCACTTAATTTGCATTTATTCGAGAAAAAAAATCATTTTGTAAATTTTTCTCTGCAACCTATTTTGATCTCTCCATAATGCATGACCAAAAAATGTCTGTAAGAGCCATACAATTCGGATTAAAATAACTGATACAATTGTACGATTGTATCAGTTGTATCAGATCGATTGTATTAGATTGTATCAGCTTGTATCAGTGATACAATTGTACGATTGTACTCGTACAATTGTGTGTATTCGAAAATATTTATTTAAAATGTTTGAACGAATGGTAAAAGTATTATCTTTGTTCCATAGCTGTAGAAAGTATCATACGTACACAACTTGCGCAGAGTACATACTAATATAACGTGTTGTGAAATCGCCTAAATCGATACTTAGGTTTTAATAAACTATTTAGAGAAAGAGCACACAGACTCATCAACCATGCGTAAAGTGGAGCTTTTTCAAATTCCTAAGTTGCAAAGACAAATTTTTTTAAAACTATTTTTCAAACTCTAAATAAAATAACATTGATCAATCTAGTCTCTAAAAATAATGCAATGAAATACGACTGATATACAGATTTTGCATTTAATCATTTCATTATAATTATTTAAATTATTTTCTCAAAATAATTTTGCTGATTCTCTCAAAAAAATTTTAACTTAAAAAATATAATTACAATATACTTAAATACGGGTAAAAACATAAGTATAATATATCAGCAAATATATACTAATATTATATATACAAACATATCAAAAATATCTAGCAGTTGTGTTGCGAAATCTCCGAATCGATACTTAGACCTTTAATAAAATATTTAGAGAACATCCTGTATCACAAGGAACAACGAACAACCAGCCAGGACACTAACCGCGAGGTTTGTAGCTTGAATGTCCTGGCGGAAAAATCCCTTCCACCATCCAGTGGTTCCACAAGGGAACGAGCTTGATCAGCGGCGTTAATTTGAAATACAAATCATAAAACATCCCACACTGGGACAGATCTAAGCAAAAATGGCCGCAGGCCTGCTTTTAACTAAAATAAACTAAAATAAATTAACAAATATTAAGCCTAATATTAGAGAAAAAGCTTTAACAAAATAATTTTCTGTGTATAGTTTCATAAAATATAAAAATATAGAACAAAACACTAATCACTTTTTAAAAAGTGTTCTGTACTGCAACTCAAAAATTGTGCACAAATTGTTCTCAATGTTCGTATAAAGTTCATAAAGTTCATGTAAAATCAAAGTTCGATTATAAACTCAAAGTTCACATAATGTTCACTTCTCTAAATAAGCTCAGGATACACTGCAACAGCATGATAAAGTTACCTTTAGCTAAAATTCTTATTGTTCCCAATGTACACGTAGAGTTCATAGTTCGTTGAAAAGTCAAAATATGTTTGTAAATTTAAAATAGTTGTTCATGATTCCATCAATAATTACACAATATGTACACAACTCTACGTTTGTAGATCCCCACCAGTAATCATCAAGTGCGCCGAAGAAACTTTTAAAATCAACACACAGAACAGATTAGCACAGTTTAACTCATTTCAGTCAAAATAAGTTCGTAAATTTAAAATAGTTGTTCATGATTCCATCAGTAAATGCACAATATGTACACAACTCGACGTTAGTAGATCCCCACATATAATCATCAGAAGCACAGAAGAAACTGTTAAAATCAAATCGCAAAACAGTTGAGCGCGATTACTGTCACTTGAACTTTGAAGAAAAAAAATTATCACAAAAGAAGAAATTGTAAAGCAAAAATATGCCTAAAAGGTATATTGTATGAATGAGTACATGCTATTCAGTTTATTATAGATTGCCTTCAGCTTCTCATAGTTTTTTGAATTAAACAAAATTTCCTGTAGGTTTTTTCTTATTGTATTCTGTGAGTCAAAATGAAAATAGTATGGCATGATAGGGCATTTCCCAAAGATATAATGTAATACATCACCCTTTTTATTGCATTAGCAGTTTTCTGTATTCAGTTTCTTTATTTTATAAAGAAAAACCGGAAAAGAGCCATGTCCTGTAATAAAATATTGAATCACTTGACTAGTACATAAATATCCTGTATCTACCATTTTAATTATCTTGTATGTATCTCTACCAAGTGTTGAACTAGACCATTCCATTTGCCAGTCTCTTAATATATTATCTTTCAGAGTTTTTGTGACCGCGGAAACTGGAAAATTCAAAGTTACATTTTCATTATATTCATTTTTCAAAATCGCATTTTTTGCCAGTTCGTCCGCAATCTCAATCCCTGGAAGACCTACATGAGCCTTTATCCAGCCCAGTTCCACTGTTACATACGGATTATCCAAAAGTTTACAATAAATATCTCTAATGATTGTATTTTTAGGAAAGAGTTGCTGCAGTGATAATATCGAATAAAGTGAGTCCGTATAAATTCTTGCTCTATTATAATTAGTTGAAGTAATCCAACTTATTGCATGTTTAATAGCCTGTAGTTCAGCCTGGAAGATCGTATTTAAATTATGCAAGCGAATTTTTTCCTCATGAATATAATTATTATCTAGAAAAACGGTAAAAGCCGCTGCTACACCCTCTTCCATCTTGGAACCATCAGTATAAATAGTCGGAAATTTCACAGGAACTATCTGCTCAATTTTTGTGACTGAATCAATCAATTTATTATTTAATTTTGAAGTAAAAATTATGAATTCAAATGAGCTTAAATTATCCATTAAATTATCCTTATTTATTATTTGATTCTGAATAATTATATCTTGCTGACCATTCCTTATTGCATATTTATCTGACATAGACTTAATAGTAAAATGTATTGGAGGGATTCCGGCCAAAACGCAAAGTGCTTCTGTAGATGTATTCTTATATGCTTTTATAATGCTCAAAAGACCTGTTCTTTGACAAGAACTAATTCTTTTTCTTGCTGGAATCTTTATATCATTGGCCCAAGCCTCACATCCGTATAATATTTGTTTCTCTATCACAGTCAAGTACCAGGTCTTTCTGTACTCCGCTTTCAAGCCTTTGTCTCTTATATTCGTTTTCGAAATATTACCAACAAAACTTTTAATTTTTTCCCTTATACTGTCAAAATGTAGTAACCATGTAAATTTACCATCTATAATAAAACCTAAGTAATTAATAGCATCCTTAACTGTAATTGAATTATTACCTAATTTAAAGATTGGTCGCCTGTTCTCCAGCTGAAGACTTCCAAACAGCATTGATTCACATTTATGAATACTTAACTTTAATCTATGTCTATCACAGATATCTTTAAAGGTTTGAATTGAAGCATTCATATTATTCTCTAGTTGTCTTCTGGTGTTTGCCCCAGTAAGTATCACGAAATCATCCGCGTAAGAAACTATGTAATCATATAAGTTACTATAGTCTTTTAAAATAAAATCTGCAATTAACAACCATAGTAAAGGTCCCAGACAGGACCCCTGCGACCTGCCTTGGAAAAGAGAAAACCATCTAATTCCTGTGACATAGTTAAACCCAATTTGCCTGTGTGAAATGTAGTTTTTCAAAATAGCCTTAAGATAAAATGGAATAGGAAGTCTGTCAATTATATTGCTCATGATTTGCCAGTCCGCTGAGTCAAACGCTCCTTCGATATCTAAGGAAGTGAGTGCACAGTACTTGTAATCCATAAGGATAATTTTGTTTTATCTTTTAAGTCCAATAGTGCTTTCACTGTAGATCTTTTTTCCCTGAAACCATACTGACTATCGCTAAAATAACCGTCACTTTCCAATTTAACCATTATTCTTTGTTTAACAATTCTTTCCAGAATTTTTCCCAATATTGGCAGTAATTTAATGTGTCTGTAGGACCTTGGATTTTTGGGATTTTTATTTTTCTTGTGAAAGAATATAACAATTCCTTTCTTCCAACTTTTAGGAAAATGATCATACTCCAGTGATTTATTAAATATTTTTAGCATTAAATCTGGAAAAAGGTTACAAATATGTTTAACAACTCTAGCATCAATTTACTCCCAACCAGGAGCCTTGTTAACCGCCTGTTTCGAAAGAGCATATTTCAACTCACGTATTCCTATCAATTCCTTGTCTGGAATCAGATTATATTTTCCATTTGTAGTAAATTCATAGATATCTGTTGGAACTTCATTTATTTTAAAATGCTCTATCATCAGCCGTTCAGCCACTTCGTCATAAGCGTCAAAAATTTCTGAATCGGTTAATGTCATAAAAATTAAGTCAGTATTTTGTAATTTCTTCCCTGCTATGTATTTATATAGGCCACCATATGCATCTTTAGTTTCCGTACAAAAATTTATCCAAGATTTTTTCTTAGTTTCTTTAATTAATTTTTTATATTTATTTCTACTGTTAATATAGATTTCTTTAAGTTGTGCATTATCTCTGTTTTTCCTATACCTTTTGTACATTGCTGTTATCTTGTTCCTTTCTATCTTTAGTTCTTTATTGAACCATTGCATTTTAGGCTTATGACTAAGTTTTTTTTCTGAAACTTCTTTCCATTATGTTACCAACATCCTCTATAAATTTTTCCATAAAATTATCAATGTCGTCTGTGGTCTGTATATTGCCAAGGAAAAAATTCCATATACTCAACTTACCTTTGAAAAGCATGTCAAACTTTTTTAAAATTTCCATTCTTCGTCTTATATCTATACTGATTTTTGTACACTGTATTAATATTCAATTTAAAGTTAATATATCTGTGATCGCTGAACGAGAATCTATTGATGTCAACATGCCAGTCGTCAATAATTTCCTGTATGAATGTTCCACCAATCGTTAAGTCTGGTCTTCCTGTTAAATCTCCTTGTACAAATGTGTGTGGTGCATCTAAATCATTTAATATCATCATATTATTAAACATCAGTTGATCAACCAGTCCTTGACCTCTAGGATCTTGCGCGAGTAACCAAGTGACAGTAAATGAGCGTTAAAATCGCCAGCCACCAGCACTTTTGAAAATTCTGGGAATACATTCGACCATTCCTCCAGATCAGCCTCCAAATCACTCGAGGGAGCTGAATACTGCGAACCCAAAAACAATTTCTCATTAAATACATTAAGGGCAATAAAAACACAATTATTCATAACCAATGATTGAACCGCAACATAATCCATATTAGTAACTAAAATATAAGAGTTATCATTAGAGGATGAAGGAGGACCAGTCAGTAGGAACACCAGCTGGTTTCCCCAACTTAACACAGACATCCTGGCAAAAAACTATATCTATACCATTTTCCAAGACATAAGTGACCATTGCTACATTTGCATCATAACAATGATGCAAATTAATTTGTAAACATTTAATACACGGGGATCTTATGTCTACACCATCACCAGAATCGCCCTTAGCTACGCCATGGAGGGACTATCGGGAGCACACTTTCTCTATATCTGTTAAATGATGGGCATTGTGGACTATCTGCTCGATGTTCACTATCTATTGAACCCTCCTGAAAATAACAATTTGCGCATCTAACACTTTCTGATTTACAATCCTTAATATTATGTGTATCCGCACATTTTGCGCATTTCAGCGCTCCCCTACAGGAATTCGCATAATGTCCATAATCTTGACATTTAAAACAACGTATGATGTTTACATAGTTTACAACCCTATACCTATCAAAGTCCACACAAATTCTACGTTGACTTATCAACCAATCTCTACCACGCTCGTCTATATCAATTAGCCAGTTCACCCTGCCCATTTTAGTTTTTATCCTTCTTACTACATCAAAGTCAAGGTGTTTTTCCCTATACAATTCCAACAAGGCGTTTCTAGTCGATTTATCTAACGATGGATTCTTTAACTTCTCAGATAGGCCCCTCACTACGCCCTTATCTACCACCGATTCCTCCAATGATCTCCTTATAGAATCCATCACTACATCTTCTCCCAGTTCCGGGTCCACGTTTAACAACAACACTCTCTCTCTTCTTCTCACTGGAATATTTATTTTCACCTGCTTTTTCAGTGGTTCATCTTTTTCAAGTGTGTCTCTCAGAGATTCAGCTTCCTCTTTGGTTTTCATCTTTAATATTATCTGGCCTCTCTGTGTTGTTAATACATCTGATCCTGTATCAGAATCAGCACTGGCAGTTAATGGACGAAAGCAATTTTGCTTCACGATTGGCCTTTGCACGTTGGTATTTATAGATGCGCGAAAGAGATCGCCATTTCCCAGCCACAGTTTTGTTCACCGATGAAGCGACCTTCATGCGGGACGTAATGTACAAATCACAGAACACCCATGTGTGGTCGGAGGAGATCCTGCTACGGGACTACCTTAGGGGACCACCTCATTGGGCCATAAATATTTCACCCACATGTCACATGTGCAAAATATCTGATCTTCCTTCAGTAAGTATTACCGCATCTGTTGGACGACGCACACGTATCAGCTGCGATGCGTTCTTCCATATGATTTCAGAATGATGGGGCACCGCCCATTACAGCACTGACGATACTTAGGTTTTAATAAACTATTTAGAGAAAGAGCACACAGACTCATCAACCATGCGTAAATTGGAGCTTTTTCAAATTCCTAAGTTGCAAAGACAAATTTTTTTTAAACTATTTTTCAAATTCTAAATAAAATAACATTGATCAATCTAGTCTCTAAAAATAATGCAATGAAATACGACTGATATACAGATTTTGCATTTAATCATTTCATTATAATTATTTAAATTATTTTCTCAAAATAATTTTGCTGATTCTCTCAAAAAATTTTTAACTTAAAAAATATAATTACAATATACTTAAATACGGGTAAAAACATAAGTATAATATATCAGCAAATATATACTAATACTATATATACAAACATATAAAAAATATCTAGCCTTTGTGTTGCGAAATCTCCGAATCGATACTTAGACCTTTAATAAAATATTTAGAGAAAGAGCACATAGATTCATCAACCATGCGTAAAGTGGAGCTTTATTCAGATTCCTATGTTGCCGGATATGTACTTCTATATGAAGTATTTTTTTTAACTATTTGCAAATTCTAAATAAAACCGCATTGATCAATCTAGTCTGTAAAAAAAATGCAGTAAAATACGACTGATATACAAATTTTTCATTTAATCATTTCATTAGAACTATTTAAATTATATTTTAAAAACAAGCTTGCTGAATCTCTTGTAAAATTTTAAACTTATTGAAATATACTTTAATACATAACAAATATTAAGTATAAAAACAAGCTTATTAATTACAATCGTACTACATACTTTTAACAATGTTCTTAAAACATCTTTTTATCGCTAAAATATTATTTTATCAGAAGCCTCTAAGACTAATCATTTCCTTGGTACGTGATAAGAAAATTTAATCACCATCTTTCAAGATAAAGCTAACAGCATTTTTCTATAAATTTATTGCTGCCTTTAAGAACATCGTTAGGAATTAAGATAAGAATTAATTATTTTCGGAGATAAGAATTCCATTGTGTTCGCAGAAGCAAGTGATATAAAGCAAAGCAAAGAAAGATGTTAAATGAACGTTATTATAAAATAAAACCCAACTCGTTTTAATTCTACAGCAAATTTTGCAGAGAAAGATGCTTTACAATGTTTGCCGTAAAGACTTACGTTATCTCGTTTCATTTCGAATACAGGGTGTTTCAGCACAGCGGTTGCAAAGTTTCAGGAGAGATAGAGTATACATAGACGATGGGAAATCGCATAGCAATACGTTGTCAGAAACACTTTCCTGGCGCGGTACTGACGACACAAAACACAAGAAAAGAATGACATGAGCAGGGTGAGAAAACATGTTTAATATTCTAAGTAACGCAAAAATGCTGGGACGGCTTTGGCTGGTGTACGCGGTACATACCGCTACATAAACTGAAGCGTCAGATGACGTTGCATGTGCGCTGGTGGTGCGGTCGCGTTCGCTGTGAAGCTTCATTTCGCCTGCCGACAGAGTGGAAGTATCATGGCACGTTACACGAATGCGGAGCTCGCTGATATGTATCTAGCATATTGCGACACTGATTGCAGCGGGGGAGCCGCACAGCGGTTGTACGTCCAACTTTATTCCACGAGGCAAACTCCTGCCACACCTTATTTGCACGCTTGCACGCTTGCTTAGGTTGTCCGACAGGGGATTCTTCAGCGAAGGCACACAGAATCGTGAGCGAACAGTAAGAACATCAGGCAACGAGGAGACTGTGCTGGGGCTGTTACAGAACACTCCCGGTGCCAGTTCGTTGGCTGTCGCTAGTTATGACGGGATTTCCCACGTCAGCATCTAGCGGATCCTGCAAAACAACGACATGCACCTGTATCACATTCAGCGCTGGCAGTTAATGGACGAAAGAAATTTTGCTTCACGATTGGCCTTTGCACGTTGGTATTTACAGATGCGCGCAAGAGATCGCCATTTCCCAGCCACAGTTTTGTTCACCGATGAAGCGACCTTCACGCGGGACGTAATGTACAAATCACAGAACACCCATGTGTGATCAAAGGAGATCCTGCTAGGGGGCTACCACCTCATTGGGCCATAAATATTTCACCCACATGTCACATGTGCAAAATATCTGATCTTCCTTCAGCAAGTATTACCGCATCTGTTGGATGACGCACACGTATCAGCTGCGATGCGTTCTTCCATATGATTTCAGAATGATGGGGCACCGCCCATTACAGCACTGACGTACGTCTCCATATGAATGCAACGTATGGCCAACAGTGGATCGGGCGGGGGTGCTACGGTGCACAGGTCTGATCGATCGCAAGACCTTACATGTCTTAACTACTTCCTCTGGGGGTACGTGAAGACACTGATGTACGAAACCCCAGTTAACAGTGATGAGAAACTTGTTGCACGCATCGTGGCAGCTGCTGGGGAAGTCCGGGACACGCCCGGTATTTTTGAGAACATCTTCGATCCGCCGAAGATGTAAGGCTTGCATAACCGCCCGGGGTCATAATTTCGAACACCTTCTATGATGACGATCGTTGTCTCTTTTCGATCTTATATCTTAGATTTTTGCTGTACTAAGAATAATAAACATGTTTTCTCACCCTGATCGTGTCCTTCTTTTCTTGACTTTTGTGTCGTCAATTTGTGTCGACAGGAAAACTTTTCCGACCATGCATTGCTATGTGATTTCCCATCATCTAGGAATCTCTATCTCTCCTGAAACTTTGACCGCCGTGCTGAAACACCCTGTATATATATACGTTTTGACATTAATCTTAGAAAACATATTAATAGTAACCCGTGAATTTTGTTATAAAAAATCCATTTCTAGAAGTTTTAACTGTGCAAATCCAAAAGTATAGCTCTTTCCTCCAAGCAGATTTAGAGTTATACTTAAAACACTACCTGCATTGTAACGTGTTTAGCAACGATTAAAAATAAACTTAACATTGCGAGTTCCAAACTTTAAACCTGCATAGTTCCTAAACTTTTTGTTCGAATGACTTCCCATTAGGTATTACAAGGAAAACTTTATAGAAGAATCAAACTATGATTCTTCGTTCATTATGGCTATACCAAGATACTACAAATTACCGTTGCATTTTGAGAAACTGACTTTTACCAACTTTTCGCTTATTTTATCGACTTTCTACTAATGGAAAGCATAACATATGTTTGATTTCATGAACGATTCTTAAAAGTTTTTGTTTTTTCTTTGTTTCAAAAAAACTTTTATTCTTAAAAGCTTCTGTAATATTTTCAGAAGTTTCTGGAAGTTTCTTAAAGTCGTTTATAAAACATTGTGCCTTGTTTGTCGTTAGTTAATTGAAATCCAATTTCTCGACGACCATGCCGCCCCACGGCTTATTTGTTTTGAAAACTTCAGAATAACAACCAAGCTGTTGTCAGTATATTCACTCAAAGTACACTCAGAAAATTATTTTATTGACTTCAGCATTAGTCCATTGGTTTACTTAATTAATCACATTATCGTCTAGTTTCTAGTGGAACCACATAAAGACTTGAGATTGCATATGTCATAGCGGGAATATTAAACTATACATTTGCTGGATTCGAAATGTTGGACCTTATAACCATGGATTATAACCGCGTTATATAGAAGAGACAAAAAAAAATTAATATTTTTTGGAAATAAGGAAAATTCATTTTACGTACGAGAAAGGTAAAAAAGACACTTCTTCCAAAAATGTATTATTGAAACGAAAATTGTGTAATAATGGTTCATTCATCGGCGTAGATCATGTTCTTTTCGATCTTTTCTGTACATCTAATTTGACTTCAAATACCGGTGATTCCATTGTAAGCGTTGAGAATTCAGAAGCTGTATTTCAGCGGTATTCAAAGATGCATATACTCTAGTTAATTTGTCTCCTGCAGGAAAATTCGTAATTGTAATTTTTGGAAGAAAAATGTAGGAGATATATGATCACTAAGAATAGCATTTTATTCAATCCTTTTTCTGTTGAATCGTAAAATCGTTCATACCTACATAGAAAGGCATAGAGGACTCTACATTTACGTAATAAAGTGTAAAGTTAATGAATACCAGATATTATGGTGGACATGTGCAACCATATTTTTTGTACCGGTTGTCAAATTACTTGCTTTAATTTCTTGAGACCTGAATAAAAGATAATGCTACAAATCTCATTCATTGCTTTTGCACAAACAAAATGACATGATAGATGACAGAAAAAAAAGACCTTTTCTGAAACTAATACTTTAGGGGACTTGTAATTTAGGTTTACAAATATGAATCTACATTTACTAGCCTTCTAAAATAACAATTTAATTATCGATAACCTAAATTCACAAAATCACAAATTTAAGGGCTTTAAACAAGTGAACGATCTTTAAATCCTCAAAAAGTTTTATTGTTAAGTATTAAAGTTAAATAACTATAAATATTTTTTTACATTCTGAACCACGCTATCTTAAAAGTATTTTGCAAACTCAGATGAAAATAACACTTATTTCAAGAGGAAATCAGCATCGATGCTGCCATATATTGGTTTTGTTTTTAAGCAAAAACATTCAGCTATATAGAAGTGAAGTCAAAATGTAAAAAACAAACTCAAAATAACAGTCTACATTTGTGTAGCTTGAGTCTGAAGAGGATAACGAAAAATTCAGCATTTACAGAAGTGAACAGAAGTTTTAATCTCAGACAGATCTAATCTTACAGAAGTTCTAATCTCCAACCGAATCGCTATTTGAATTCGAAACTTTGAGAATCTAATGAAAATCTTTTTTGATAGATATTTGATCCTTACTGTAGTGATGCATATTTATAAGTGTTTCACCGCTTTTAGGTAGTTATGACTGGACTTATCTAACAACATCGGAGAAAATTGTGGCGTGATTTAGGAATGCACTGATGATCCATATGCATTCAGTGAAATTCAAAAAGGAAAAATAATTATACTACAACAATGAACAGAATGCGGAATAAAACCCACTAGAAAAGTTCGTTCGCTCTCCTGTGAAACCTACAAACGCAATTTTTTCGTACAACCCCAATTAAGCACTCATCTCATATAACCGCTTCCAGTTTAATAGCTTAAATATTCTTTA
Organism: Maratus michaelseni; assembly: GCA_963931845.1. Lineage (NCBI taxonomy): Eukaryota > Metazoa > Arthropoda > Arachnida > Araneae > Salticidae > Maratus > Maratus michaelseni. The sequence goes on from OZ007586.1 coordinate 414,920,691, forward strand.
CGAATAATTTATGTGAGTTATGGTTTTTTCTCACCAATCGGAAAACCAAAGATATATTTTTCACGTTTTATGCTCTAAATTCTTCTGATACGCATGGGCCTTCGACAGAACTGCCTATTGCGTGTTATCATTGCATCTAAAAGTAATTTACATACTTTTAGGTAATTACTGTTAGATGGTGGCTAAGAGTATTAGTTTCTTACATATGCGCTTTTTATCTTATAAAAACCCCATCAGATATTCGGAAATTTAAAAGAAACCTCCAACATTGAAAAACCAGGTTTATGTAACATAGAAATAAAACTTCCAGAAATCTCAAGTGTTTTGGAAAATTCATGGTAAGTTTAAACTTGTACTTATTTTTAACCTAAAATAGTAAAGAAGCGTTTTTAACAGATTACTAACAATAACATTAATTGTCCTACAAAGTTGTCCTAAGCCTTTAAGCAATCAGTAAATAAATGTAGCATAAAAATTATTTCGATGTTGTTTTATAATTTCACTCAGGGATTAGTAAAGATTATTTCTTTATTGAAAATTATTGTCAAATATTTGAAAAACATTTTTTTCCGCCTCCATCAAGATAATGCTTTTTCCATGTTTGCCTCTAAACAAGATAAACGTACATTAACAGGATAAAATATCACTATAAGGTACTTAAGTTAACATTAGTGAAAAGGGTGTATTTCCTATAAAGAGTACTATTTGGTAGAAAAAAATAAGCTATTTTAAGTAATTTGTTTTGTTTGTCCTATGAATCAATACACTGTTAAAATTTTATTCTCTAAAAAAGCGCAGAACGTACTGGTAATCATTTATCTTAATGCTTACACAAATTTCCAAAAACAAATATTCTGTGAAAAAATACTGAAAATATTCTGGAAATTTACCGTAGACAATCTATATTTTCACCAATAATAATATCAATGATCCCATTAATTTACATGCATAAAATACTTTGGAATTTTACATGATAAGAACGGAGACGGTTGTGGTATTTTGCTCATATTGTAGGCCTATTTTAACATATTCTATGCCGAAAACTCAAACCCGGGTATTATGGCAGAAGCAAGCATTTTTTTCGAAAAATAAGTGAGAAATTTATTGATTCAAAAACTCACAATAAATGAAAAACTGCTATGCCATAATTGTAAATTGAATTAGATTATGCCTCATTTCTTCACCTGTACAAAATTTCCGGAGCAAGTGCAAATTTTTCCCACCAGTCTACACAAAACCTGAGAATCTTGATCAAATACTTTTATCCGAGAACTAGTGTAAATTTCACCAGATTCTCAATTTCTATTCTGTGTTTTAAAATAATTTTAAAGGTAAATGGTTTATAGAGATAGACAATCAGATGTAATTAAATATGAAGAATTGCTGATATATTTGTCTTTGAGAGACAATATAGTTACAAACATGTAGAATTATGAACCAAAAAAAACAATATTTTTTATTTTTTACAGTTGTGAATTCAATTGCAAATTAAAGACCCGCAACCATATAGAAAAGTATCTAGGTGACATTTTGAGATCATGTGTAGAAAGGTAAAAAAAAAAATATATCTGAATTCTATTTTATATTGTGAAATATAAGAAAAGTATACTATAAGATACAACAACGTTTTAAGGATGCGGTAATATTCCATATGAAAACATAAGGATTTATATTCAAATCAAAATAATTGTTATTGAAAAATAAGTTCATGTTTCTTGAAAAACGAGGTAATTTTAATACTTTCCAGTAAGATTTTTTAACGTGGGGGAGACTTTCTTTTGGATTAAATTCTTGACTGTTTCTAAAGGCAAATATCAAATGTGACACATGACAGATTTTGAAGTTTCCGAATGAATTATTGTGGACAACTAGCTTTAAAATCATTTTCATCAGTATTAATCCGATTTAATTTACTTTGTTTCTTTCTGCGTGGCATGACGATCCCTTCTCGTTAATTTACGCGAAATGATTAAGCAGGAATAAAAATATTACTTTCTGTATCAGACAGAATATTTAGTTTTCTACCTTCACAGTGATATGAGTTACAGTTGACAAATTACAGGGTGTCCCAAGAAAGTGCTAGTGGGAATTTAAATAATCCATACGCTAGTAAGACAAGCGTAAGAAACTTTAGACTATCGTTAGGTGCAACTCTGAAATCTGTTATGTTAACGGCTAAATCGGCGTAGCGAAAATATTTCAAAATAATACCTAGAAACGCGCCCACGTGTGTATATGATGTTTTCTCAGAAGATTGTTGCCACATTAAAGAAGTTTATTAAAAAAAAAACTCATTCAAAAAAGTGCTAATGCTGTTTCGTGAGAAGTTTGGTGAATAATGCAATGATTTTATATGAGATGCTGAAACCGTCACAAAAGAGATTAAGCATGCAGGTGTGCATTTGCGGATCCAAATGGGGGTCAAAGGGTCAGCTGACCCCCCTGTGATGAGAAACACCCTTATTAGTGGCGCAGCCAGAACTTTTTAGCAAAAGGATTTTTTTTTTTAATTCTTATTATTTTTTAATATTTCACACATTTTTTACAGTTCTGAAAAATTAGTATAGGAAATCAATGTTAACCATTTTTTTCTTGGTCCTGTAAGATATTTTCGCTCTGCTCAGGTCGTAACAAAAAAGAGAGTGGGTTCGTTCTCTGGACCATTGTTACTTGGCGCTTTGTTCAGTCCCAGATGGATTGGACTCCCAGATATTATTATAATTTGTAATTTATATATTAATTTAATATTAATATAATTTTTAATAGTTAATTTAATATTATTCCATGAAAATTTATTAATTTCGGTGTAATATATTATATTTTAAAGCAGGTTTAAATGATACTTGGTTCTTCTTCCACTTTACTGATAATTTTATAAGTAGAAGGTGTAACACTGGCCACTGAAACTTGACCCCCCTGTGAAAATTTTCTGGATCCGCCCCTGCAGGTGTGTGTCTAAAAGTTGGAGGAGGGCAATATGTAGATATAGTGCAGTTTAGAACAAATAAAACCTTATTGGAATTTCTTTCCTATTTTTTCGAAATTTTACTAGGTTTTCTTTGGGATACACAGCAGCTATCAGAATGGAATTCAAACTGAATTAGGCTTTCAAAAACTAAAATTTGTGAAAACAAATATTAATTGAACAATTGAATTCTTTAATCAATCTTTTTAGCTTTTCAAGACTAAAATTTTGCGTATTATTGAAATACGTGTTTAAACCAATTTTTTTAAAAAGCAGTCACACTTATTACATGCGTTTCTCAGATTAAAAAATGCAAAATATTTTTCTCATTTTTTATTTATTCAACGTATTTATATCACTATTTTATTTGCCCTTCAAGATATTTTTTTTAGGAAATCCCAACAAAAAATGCTCGTCAGAATTTACTTATACACATTTCCATAAATACGTTATCCTTTATAAATATTTTTCATTTCTTATTAATTTATTTGGCCCTAAACTGCTTTCAAATTGGTAAAATAATGTTAGCAATTATTATAATTGAAACTGTTATCGCATTGCTCTAATTCTAACTTACGAAACTTTCATAGTTTTTAATTAGTTTCCTTTAGATTTATTTCTTATAAACTTTTCATCCATGTCATTTTCGAAGAAGGGAAAGATATTTGTGAAAGTATTGCAATTCTTTACAAAACACGAAGAACTTATAACGTTTTTAATAAAAGTTTTTCAAGTTATCATAGCATTTTCTATTAAATGGTTAAATGTTCTAAGTGCCACTTTGATGGCCCATTTTCTGGTAAGCTGGAGTTCTAGAAATTGTGTACAGCTGTGTGCTCCGTTTGACAATATGATATTTTAATATTTTCATAACTTAATTATCAATTAATATATTAATATCACTTAAATTATAATTAAGAATATATATTGAGAAAACAATTTAGAAATCCCGAATAGACAGTTTAAATAAAGCTTTTTTTTCTTTCCTACTACCATATCTTAAAAATAAACTGAGCAAAAATTAAACATTTTTTAAAATCCATTACCACATCACTCAAAAATATATATTTCTTTGTCACAATTATGTAACATTTGCAATAATATAACAATGCTGCTGTTCTCTTTCCTGTTGCCATTTCTTAAAAAGAAACTGAACAAAATATAATATTTTTAAGTTCGCGCCTTTCTTCAAGCACAAAAGCGGTGAATTTTTCATAATCGGAGTCCACGCCAAATTTAGATATTGTAAAGACATGTCTTCCAACGACATGAATTGTAGCCATGAAATTAGGCATGATTTTTTAAAGATAAATATTTAATTCGTTTAAAACCTCCCCTTTTTTTTAAAATAAACTACAGGGTGGGCCAATAGCCCCGCATCTAGGGGTTTTTTAATTTTTTTAATTAGGATTTTAATTTTTTTTAATTTGTAGGTGAAAATGCTGACTACTGAAGAGCGTGTAGAGTTTGCTGTATGGGGTTACCTTAAATCAAAAGTTTACAGTGAGAAGATCAGGGATACAAACCATTTGCGTGCGCGAATTGCTACTGGGTGCCATGCCATAACGCCAATCTCAGTGGCCAACATTCTGAGGAACATGAATGATCGCCTACAGTTGTGTTTTGACAACGGAGGAAATCATATTGAGAACATATTGTAACAATACATGTATTTCCTATGATGCGGGACTTTTGGCCCACCCTGTATTTTAACTTTTTTTTATATTACAGATTGAGATTGAGATTTTTATCAAATTTTTAAATTCCACGAGTTCTGCACTCATTCTTTCTATGTAGTATTTAGGAATATGAATTTTATAATCGTAAAAACAAAACAAATTTTTTTTTTAATTTCTGATATACATCTCTTTGACATTTTAAAGATGCGCATTAAATTAACAAGGACATGCATGTTTCATAGACATGTTGCTCACATGTGTTCAATTTAAATGTAAATACTATGTGTAATATCAAATGCTTGAATGATTTTCCGTGCTGATTTTTTTTTTCTAAAATTATTCGTATAGTCTATCGGGTGACAGATATTTATAGTTTAAAATATTTATCGTAGAAAAAATGTGTAAATGATCGGTATCAATTCACATAATGAATCTAACTGGATGAGGTTTTCAGATGAAATTAGATAGCTTTCGATATTTGAAGCACTAGCAAAGTTATACATTCTTCTACCGTCAACCGGGATGACTTTGTCCCACCGCGCGAATACAGACAAAACTTTTAATATATATATATATATATATATATATTACAATAAATCTAATTAGTAAAGCCGAATTCTGATAGATTGGAGCAGTAGCTTAAACATCAATTATTTAATTCAACATTTTACAAATTTAGTTTGGCATCGCCTCCGTTTTTATTCTGTTTACTTGTTTGGGCGTGATTTTACTGGGGGAAACTTTTGACTGGAAAAGTTATTTATACCTGATGCTCTAAAGTGGTAAGTACATTTTTGTATTTTTTAATAAGTTTTCTAAACAAATCAGTGATTTTTTTTTATATATTGACTTGATATTTTAGATTTTACATTGACTTTATTGAAAATCGCCATTTTGAATGCCAATTTCGAGTGAGATTGTCTCGGGACAAAATCACCACAAATTTTGTTTATATATATTTTATTTAACTTTTCTGAAAATATAATCATAAAAGCAACCATTTGCCGCAAATATAAACGTTGTACTAGTATAGATTTATTATAATTTTGAACCGGTGCTGGAGTAATAATGACTCTTACGCATAAAACCTCTGTAGGTAGTCGTAGTTATAAGACTTATACTGATAAAAAGCTGACGAAAGCGTTAGATGTTGTTCTACAACATGTATAAGCTAAAGAAAAGCCGTGAAAGAAATTAAACTCAAATCACTACTTTAAAGAATAAGCTAAAAGGTCCTGAAAAACCTATCTGTTAAACCTGTTAACCTATCAAAACATATTTCTTCGAAAAGAAATGTGTTTTCACAGCCTGATACAAGGAAAACATTAATATTCTGTCTTAATTATTAATTGTTTTTGCATGTTTTGCATAAAAGTTATTTTTGGATAAAATTTCGTTTTCTGTTCGTTTTCATACAAAATTTGTGCTTTTTTAATGACGAAATGATGTATTTTTTATTATGTTTTATTACTCTATTGTAACAGTGGGGTTGCAATGTCTTACATTACTTGTTGCATTGTGCTTCTTCAATGATTTTTTTTTTTTTTTGAGACAAAGTCACCCAAAGCCAAGGTGACTTTGTCCTACTTTTTAAAATAATAATAAAAAAACTATTCTTTAAAAATACTAGATTTTAATTTTAAAATTTACAATGGATATCTTAGAACTAGAAAAAAAGAATTTGAAATTGTTTAAATGAAATTTTCAATAAGTTTTGGATCTTTAAAGACAACAAAAGTAAAAAAAAATTAGACAAAGTCACCGCAGTTGACGGTATGTAAAATCATATGAAATTTTCGATTAATTTAATGTTAAATTAGAAGAAAACGGAATATTTATTAAAGAGAGATGTTTAAAACTAGTTTAAGAATACAAAAGACATAAAACGCTACAGTTTTGCGCTTACAAAATAAAGCAGACAATTTTATTGGCTGTTTTAATCTGTAAGTAAATTTCAGAACCCAACCAATTCTAAAAATATATAATTTATAGAGTTTTATATTATAAAAACCCATAAAACAGACTCTTTATGTTCTAAATTTAAATAAACGATGCAGCGTACGTGTGTGTGAATATTTTTGTCAGATTTTCTCAGAATGCATTTTTTGTAACATTGATTACGTTTTTTTTTTTTATCCAATCTATTAAAGCTAGAGAGTTTAAATTATTATTTATTTTTTAGTTAATTTGTTTCTTTAAAATAATATAAAATTATGAATGTATGTATTACAATTTTTTCTGTGATTTTCAGAATGTTTCAGTAAGCATTGTTTAAATGCATTTATTTTTGAAAAGATAAACAGGTCATTTTTATTACTGTTAAATAATATATTTTTAATCTTCATGTAAAATTCACGAGTTTGAGTTGTGAAAAATAGGCCAGAAATAATAATAATAAATAAAATAAATAAAATAAAATAAATAAAAATAAACGTAATATTACCATTAAGGGTTTGACCACTTTGACGCCTTGAAATTTAATACTTGAACGCCCAGCAGCAGTCGATTCGATTCCGACATAATGATTAAATATAGATTGAAGCCAGAAATTTATTAATAAAATAAGTTAAATATAAAACACACAGAATTAAGTTAAATAAATAATTTAAACAGTTTTAAATAAAAAGTCTGGTGTAAAATATTTTTATAATGCCTGAGTAAAATTTCCGTCCATACTAGTGTTAAGGCTCTTTGGGATTTTTATTTATTTATTTATTTTTTTTTTTTTGAAGAAATGCAAAGGGTTTTTAAAACTCGATTGACTCTAATTTATTATGCATATATTTAAGTTTAATTATTTTTGTTGTTGTCATATTAAAGAAATGGCGACTTGACAGCTGATGGGCTTAAGCGCTTCGACAAAAGAGGGATGGACACGATAACTCATCGTAGACTTGACAACTTCAATCGTAGACTTCACTACTGAAACAAAAAGATATTCTTTCTTTTTAATAGAGAGTGAAATAATTAGCAGTGAAATCGATAGATTCAAATTAAAATGTAAACTTTTAACCAAAAATTTCGCTATTTAAAGTTCTATACTCCTAGAAAAGCCAGATATCAATATGTCAAAAAAAAAAAAAATCCTACGTATTTCAGTACAAAAATGTACCAAGGTTATTATTAAAAAATATTGAAGTTGATTGGGTTGAAAATTGGCTGAGCTACAGGACGCTTGAAAATGCTGCTCTGTGATATCGATTTCTAACTAATAATTCGATATGGATTTCTAACTAATAAAACATGACTTTCGTATGTGTACAGAATAAGCGAAAAAAAATCGAAATTTTGAACTGGTCAAAATTGTGATACCCCTTAAATGCTTTAGTAAACAAATATTTATAAAATATTAAAACAATATAATTTTAACTTTATAGTGTGTTCTTCAAATCACATTATGCGTCATTTGATATTTTGTAAGCGATACCTTAACATGTTCTCCAAAATTACAGTGTTTTCACTTTTTATTTGTTTAATATTAATTCAGTTTTACTATAACTTATTTAAAAAAAATGTTATTTCATAAAAATAATTCTTTATAAAATAATTATGTTTAAAAATCAGAGCGTATTTTCTGAAAATTCATCTTAAAAGTTTAGATGTCTTTGAAACGGATTAACTGCATCCGAAATGCTTCTCACAAACTTGAGCTCTTAAACTTAACATCGAAGCTCCAGTCTTATCCCAAGGGAGTTTTTGCTTCTAATTTTCTAAAAAAATTTAAAAAATTAATGAGAAAATTTAAAAGCATGGTCCATAAGTTCAGTAAGATTTTAAAAGTGTTGAGCTCACTCATTAGCAAGTTTAACAGATAATTTCGGATGGCCAACATAAGTATTTAGTATTGAATTAACATTAAACATTGAATCAATAGTAGTTAAATCTACTTTGGCAATATTTAAAATTAAAAGACAAGTAAAAGACAATGTTAAGCTGCAGCTAAAGCCAATGCTTACTTTAAAAATTATAACATTAAGCAATTGTTATTTATAGATTTTGGATACCACTAATGTTTAACTGAAATTTTCGAATTATTAATTGGCAGATATTTTCAATTATATAAAGCAAATATTGTGCGGAAAAAGTGATGTTCAGTCCCTGTTTTTAATTTATTGTGTAAAGAAAACAGTTACGGAGTTAATCAGATTGCAGTAGCAACCCTATAGACTGGTAAGTATTAAGCACATATGAATACAAAAAAAGTACACTAGTGTGAAAACTTAAGCAACAAACACAAAATGCTAATTTCTGAACACATAAGTACTCAAAAGGAAATTGTATAAACAGCAAGTGTAGAAAATAGGTACTACCCTAACAGCACAGACAGTCGATATGAAGTCTTCTTGACATCACAAATGGTCACAATTTTCATAGTCACTACAATGAACAGAAATGTGATATCTTTCATTCGTCTCATTTTTACTCTCATTTGGCCACTCCACTGAACAGTCACCATGACTGCTGCTTTTTGACGAGTTACCAGGTGACTTTACAATGAAGTCATCTTGTGACTCTCATGTGACTGTCGTTTTGACACTCCGTTGTAAAGTCATCATGATAGCTGTTTTGTGAAGAGTTCCCAAGTGACATAAAATGAAATTATCTGATGACTTTTCACAAATGAGTGCAATGATGACTTCACAATAGAGTGTCGATCACCGGAAAGTCACGATGCGACTTCATTGTGACATTATTTGGCGACTCATCACAATGCAATGCTCACAATGACTTCAAAGTTCAGTCTTCAACTGACAGTGCATTGAGAATCACAAGGTGACTTCATTGTAATGTCACCTGGTGACCCATCACAAAGCGACAGTCGCAGTGACTTTTCAGTGTTAACAATCATTTGAGAGTAATAATGAGACAGTGAAATATCCCATATTTTGATTCACCGTAGCGATTCATTTCTAACATTGTGTGACGTCAAGGGGACTTCACATCGACTGGCCGTGCTGTTAAGGCCTCTTTTCTTTACTTACTCTTTATAGAATTTCCTTTTGAGTACTCACGTGTTCAGAAATTAGCATTATGTGTTTGTTGCTTAAGTTTTGCACACCAGTGTATAATGCAATTATGTTTGAAATTGGAGTCACGGCCAACTTTACATATCTAGCATTAATACCAGCCTTTGTATAAATGTAATTATTATTAATTCGTTTTCCTTGGTTTTAGGTTTACATTTGCGTTTAAAATTTTTTTAAAATCCACAAATTTATAAAATTATGTAAATATAATTTTTTAAACGTATTTTAATTTCAAAACTCTGATAAACATATAAACAAATTTAAATATGCAAATTTACCAAAATAAAGCTGCAGAGAGTTTTAAAGATAAAAAGGAACACACTACTAAGACAAGGCAAACCCAACAATGCAATTTAAGCAGCATGTATTAATATTATATCGTTATATTCAAACCTTGATCATTAAAACAGCATTATGAGGCAACCAAAAATTTGTTCTTTGAAAACAATTCAGACTGGACAAAAGAATTCTTTCATAATAATTAACTATAAAAGTACCCAATCAATAGTCTCACGAAATTTTTACAGGCAATCACTTTATACACTGTAAAAATAATCCATGAAAATACAAGAGATTTTCCGTAAACTTTTACGGAGAAGTTTCATTTTTCCAAAACTTCAGTACAATTTCCGTAAATGACATTAGTTCCGTTAAAGATATTTCAAATCCGTAAATATGCAAAAAGTTTTCCGTAAATTTAATTAATTTTTTCCGTATTTCTTTCAAAACAGTACAATGTCTGCATTTCTTCCAAAACAGTGCAATTTCCGTAAATGCCGTTTAAAGGTTGCGTACAGAAATCGCTTTCTTTGAGATGCGAATTAAGTTTGTTGTATTTATAGAGTTCTTCTGGGATACAGGCCTGACCCGGCTCAACCCGCTGTCCCATTCTAACTGAGGCTATGTCAATTTATTGTGAAAAGAATAGTAATATTTATATATTTTTAATGAAATATTTAGAATTTTATTTTATTTTTATAAATTACAGGAAAATACTTTTTTTTAATCTGCATTTTTTTCTTGATAGTGCTTCAAAATTATGATTTTTTTCCCACTAATTTAAAAAAAAATTAATTTAACTTTTTAACGTGGGGCAATATTGGGCTATTTAAAGGTTTCATAACATAATATCTCTGCAAATCATCTCTACGCAAATTGGTATTAAACTAAACTGATTTGGCTTATAAACTTATGAATTACACTAAAATTTATTATTTTATAAATTATAATTTACCCTTAAATTTATGAAATTAGTTAATATTTTTTCTTTACTTTTATAAAAATGGAGTTTTTAATTTTATAAACTTTTTTAATTTATTTCGTTAGTTTATATTTTTATAAATTAAACTAAATTAATTTAGATAATTATGAAGTGGGTATAGATGCCCAAGGTTTGTAAATATTTTCTTGAAAATCTTTAATGCGTGAATATTACTTGACATTTAAATAAAAAAGTTTGCCATTGCACCCCATTCATCTTTTAATGTTCTTATCGTGCGACCGATGTGGCTAATCAAATAATGGGATATTGTTATCATTTAACCACTTTCTCGTAGCTTTTGAGGTTAGAAAATGCCTTTTTCACATTTTAAAAGCGACTATATGCCAAAATTCCATTTCTAAATTGCATGTATACCTTTTTCAGTTCATCATCTTAAGGGGACTCGGCACCCTGCAAATATCGAAATTTCGTAATTTATTTATTTTTATCTTGTTACATACCACATACTTCCGACTACATCCTGACAAAATTTCAGGCTGATTATCCCTATAGAACAGCAGTTACCGTTGAATTAACAAACATCTTTGCAAATGAAATCTTTAAATCCATTTATCTGAGTTCGTGTTTTTCAAATTTTTCTAGTTCTCAAAATACTAAGGCTTTTCTAGATATAAATGAAAGTTTTGGAATTTTTTTCTAGTTGAACATTATACTATATGTAAGAGAGTTAAGGATCCGATTTTTAATATTTTGATAACTTAAAAAAAAAAAAGCATATGTGGAAACACTAGTCCTCTTTTTTCCACTTGTATTTAGTTAATATTTGTTTTCTCTAAAACAATTTATATTAAAAAAAGTCCGTTTCTTAAATGTATTCAAAATATCATTGATAACCTGCACAAAAATATTAACTGAAAAATAAAAAAAAATAAAATCCTAGTAGCGTTTTGAAATAAGCGGTTAAAATTGAATTTTTTTTTATTTTGTCGAAAAAATAATTTTATTATTTTTTAATTTTTTTAGATTAAATTAGAATAGAACGCCGAATATCCGAACCTGTCGAGACCAGCAAAAGTTCGGATAATTGGACAGGCAATTTTAGGGAGTTTCATGACTATGCCAAAATGGTCAAAATGTATTTTTTACGTGTAACAGTTTTTTTAATAGAACAAATGTATGTTTTTAAAAATATTGTTGTAGATAGGTAGATTTAGAAAACTGTTTTCTATGTGCACAAGTTTTCTTCGCATTTTAACCAGGCTTAGGACTGACAACTGTTAGTGCTGGCATGTTTAAAAATTATCTTTTTTTTTTTTTTTTTTTTTTTTTTTTTTTAAGTTTTATCATTTTTTTATCATTTTAATTTTGTTATCTTTTTTATCATTTTCTGAACTGCTAAATTTGAAATTTAAACAAAAAACCCTTTGTATTATTTATTTTTTTACTTTAAAGAAAATGTTATTTTCAATGTTGCCATATCACGAATACAGAAGTTGAATAGGATCAGCAATCTCTTGTAATTCCAAATATTTCATAGCTATTTCCAATCTTTCAAAAGTTTCATTTTGTGATGGCCTGGATCTTTTTCATAACATCCGTTTTCATTTTCCTCGATTTCTTTTTCATTATGAATAGATAATACAATCTTAGCATCATTTACAATTTGATATCCAGGATCAACTGCGTCGCTATTTAACAACTCGTTAATTTCATTTTCTTCGTAATTTAGAATACTTACCATTTCCTTCATTATTTTACGTTCCTAATTTTCAATAAAGAAAATTTCAGACAAAAAATAATGCGGTTTCTGATTATTGTTCTGTTAATTGGAGCTCGGATAATCGGTGCTTTACTTCATTTCTATTTAACATTTACATAATAATATACAAAAATATTTTTTTAAAGTTGATAATATATATATATTTGCTTTGGGTGTCCAGTCCCATTAAAAGAAAGCTAAAATATTCTATCTTTGTCCTTACAAAGCACCCAGTATTAATCAGAGTTGGGCAAATTCGTAATTGGATTAATCTGTAATTTAATTACAATTTAAAGCCATGTGAGGGATTACACCTCCCATTACATGTAATGGTATTTGTAAATACGTTAATTTACGTTAATACGTTATACGTTAATACGTTATTACGTATATACGTAATAAATACGTTAATACGTAATTTCAAATACGTTATCATTACAATCGTAATTTTAAACGTTACAATTATCATTACGTTGTTATAATGGTAATTAAGAAGAGTTACGATTGCGTGTAATGGTAACGGTAATTTAGACAGAATTACAATTGTATTTAAGTCGATTATGATTAAAATTGCATTATTATAATGGTAAATAAGCCATTTTTGTTAAAATTACATTTTTATGATGATGATATATCTCCGAACCAGTTACGATTATATTTATGCAATTATAAACTGAATAGCTACCATTACAGTAATGTAATGTGTTGAATAATTCCCATTATAGTAATTTAATAGTATTTGTTCTTATATTCTCCTTAGAGTAATATAAAGGTAATGGAGAATTTTGACATTAGGATAATAGTTGCAATTTTGAACTGCATAGTGACCAATATTTTCCAATGTTAGGTAATTGTTTAACGTTATTAAAAAATGAACTATAATTGTAAATTTATAGTTTTCATTCATATCCAACAGTTATCGAAACAAATGTTTTTCAGTACCAGTACAAATCAACCGTTAATTGAATCATTCGCTTATATGGATAACAATTAATTAAATAATTCGCTTAGACGTACAAACGGATATTTGAATCAATGATTAAATGAATTATCCTCTTGTATGTATCAATGGCTAATTGAATAAAATGTCAATAAAATTGCTACTTGAATCCAAAGTTTATTGAAACATTCCTTTTAATGAATCAATTGTTTACTGAATCATCCGTTTATATGATTCAACGGCGATTGGATTATCCAACATTTTAAATTAACGGTCATTCAATCATTCAACATATTGAATCAATGGTCATGGCATCATCCAATAAACTGAATCAACAGTCATTGAGCCTCACGCTTATAATAATTATAGTTAATTAAATTAATGTTATTTAAATAATAAGCTTATAGGAAGAACTTGGTAATTGAACATTTTTTATATGAGTGTACGAATTATAATTATCCACTTTTATAAATAAATAGTTTATTAAATCAAAATTGTTCTATGAATTAAGAGTTTATTTGATAAATGATAAATTAAATCATCCACTTTTAGAAATCAACTGTTAAAATTAAATTGTTCGCTGATGTAAATATATTTGTTAATAGAATCATTGTTTAAGTAAATTATCCACTTACTTAAATTATTGTTTTATTGAATCAATAGCTAATTAAAGTATCGATTTATATGAATCAACCCTTTATTGACTATATGATAAAATAAATAACCTGGTTCATGAATCACCGGCTGATTAAATCATTTGAAATCAACATTTAATTCGTAAAGGCCCAAAAAGTTGATCAGGTTTTAGATGGATCCATTTATATCCTTTAAGTACTATTTCATCCTTTAATATCCGAAAATTATATCCTATAATTATTTTGGGGTGAGAGGGATCAGGGGGGCAGTTAAACAGATGTTGAATTTTCTCTTTTAACTTTTTTAATATCCTGAAAAATATTGGAATTTATGTTCATTGAAAAGGTTTTTTTTTATCATTATTCATTCTCAAAATTAATTTATTAATAGTTCTACCATTTTAACTGTTGTTCCTAGCAGTAGTGAGTATGGCTTTAGTTCATAGCTCAATTTAATTTCAATATAAACCGTATAAGCTCTCTTTATGAAATATCTAAATCGAAAGTTTTATATGAAAATGGGACTTGATCATTATGTAGTATAGCAATTTGGTTGCCATGTGTCCAATTGATTTGTGATTAATGGAGACATTTCAATACATTGGAGAGTTTTAGTTAAAGGAACATCGAACTTCGGAACACTCCCTCACCTCCCACACTTGTTTTAAGGTATGAAGATGGCATTTCCAGCATTTAGGAATACCACAGTACTTTATTTAATACCTTTATAGACCAACCTAATCAACTTGGCACTAATATTAACTCCCACTTAGAAATTGAACAGAATAAAATCCTTCATTTCCTTGATGTTCTTTAACTTACAATTTTCCAATATATTGACAGGTCCGTTTATTGCAAACCTTTTGCCAAACAACAACTTTTGCTATACCACATAATGCAAAAGCCCTATTTTCATATAAAATCTTCACTTTTGATATTTTATAAAGACATCTTTTACCATTTGTACTGAATATAAATCGAGTGATGAACTAAATATCATATGCACCATTGCTAGGAACAAGGGTTATAAAGATATAACAACTGTGGACATAATTTTTCTAATAAATAATGATAACCCTATCAATGAACATAAATTCAAATTAACTACACTCCAATATTTCCACGATTTTTCAAAAATTTAAAAAAGAAACTCGACTTACTATCTGCTTAATTGACGAATCCCAATCTTTCACAAAATTAAAAGACATAATTTGCAAGAAATTTGATCTTATTAAACCTGTTCAACTTTTTGGTGTTTACATAATACCTTTCACCAGAGTTAGGCAGAATCTATCGGCGGCGCAGTTAATTTAAACGTGTAAAATAGTTTCTTTAATTGTATAAAAACAATACTTCAAAAGAGAGTTAAGTAAGCATGCAGACGCTTACCTGATTATAAGTTCAGATCTTCCTAATATCCGATCTTCCTAGTATCCGAATATATGATTGGTACTTTCCGCACATAGGGTATTATCCGATGGAGTATCACAGATTAACTTATCGTATCACTGCTGTAAAATAATATCATTAGTATATTTGATAATAATAACTGTATAATTAATAGACTCTTTCCTTTCGATTAAATTTTGGTTTAATATACATTTTTCTCGATTACAAGTTAACAGAGCATTTACATCGCTCTGACATTTTCACGCACTACATTTTGAGAGAAAATTTACACAACAACTGAGAGTCTAAAATGTTTTTCAGTTCTTGGTAGCCTTGGATGACGTCACAGGAAAAACACATAATAATTTGTAATCGTCTTTCTTTCGCGTGGGCGTTTATTCCATGTACTTAGCTTAGATGAAAACAGTTTATGAGTGGGTTTTTCCGACGAGATAATTAAAGTTATTTACTACAATTTTAAAGTATTTTATTATTATTTGACGATTGATGAGTTGTTGATTCCGCATAGAAGATTATCCTTTAATTGGAATTTCCGTCACTCCCCCTTAATCTTCTATGTAGGATAAGGAAGTAAGTTCAGATTGTTTCGGTGTTTAATGAAATCAGGCTTGGGGTTGGGCTTGGTGAGTGAATCTGCGGTCATAAATTCTGTGGGACAATACTTTAAATCTATTATTCCATCCTCCTTGAGTTGTCTTATTTAATGGAATTATTATTGAAATTCTTATGGAATTTGATATCTATATGTTTACTTTTCGAGTATGTTTTTCACTTTCAACCATTTTTATACATGGCTGATTGTCCTCGTATATTGTTATGGGTTTCTGTTGTGGTAAGTTTAAATCTTTCAGGATTTTTATCATCCATAATATTTCCTGTGCTGCGTTACTTATGGAAATGTATTCAGCTTCTGCTGATGACAGAGCAACGCACGTCTGTCTTTTCGTTGTCCAATGTATGGGACACTTTCCTAACATAAATATATTCCCGCTGGTGGATCGTCTAGTTTCTGGATCACCTCCCCAATCTGCATCTGTGTAAACTTCGAGAATAGGCTTATTTTTCGAACTTTGGGTTAGGTTGAGGTGTTTTGTGTTGTTTAAGTATGTCAGTATTCTTTTGACGGCTTTCCAGTCCTTTTCTCGAGGGGTTTCATTTCTGCGGCTGAGTATGTTGACCGCTGCTGAAATATCGGGCCTGGTTAATGTTGAGATGTAGAGTAATGTTCCCGTTGCTTGTCTGAATTTAATATTGTTAGGTAATAGATTTCCATTATCGTTGAGTCGATTGTAACCTGCTTCCATAGGTGTGCTGTAGGGTTTTGCATTTTGAAGATTGAGTTTATCTACCAATAATTCAATTTTTGAATTTTGGTTTAAGTAGAAATTTTTATCGTCTCTTTTTATATTTATTCCGAGATAGTTATTGACTTCTCCCAAATCTTTCAATTCATATTCCCTTTTGAGATTGTTTATTAATTCGATTATATCTTCGTTTTTTCTGGCAATTAGTAAGTCATCCACATAGACTATAACGTATGTCGAGTTTTCACCATTTTCGCGTATAAAAAGACATGAGTCAGATGTACTTTGTACAAAATTTAATGCTTTAAGACTCTGAGATTTTCGTGTGCCATGCTCTGGCGGCTTGTTTAAGCCCGTAAATTGCTTTTTGTAATTTACACACTTTGTTTTGTTGTTTTGGAGCTATGTAGCCTTCCGGCTGTTTCATGTATACCTCTTCTTGTAGGTTTCCGTGTAAAAACGCTGTATTAACATCTATGTGATTAACCTTCAGGTTATGATTTAATGCTGCTATGAGAAATGCACGGATTGTAGTATGAGAGACAACTGGAGCAAAGGTCTCGTCATAATCTACTCCGAACTTCTGACTGTATCCCTGAGCTACGAGTCGTGCTTTATAGGTTTGCACTTGGTTTAGGTTGTCGCGTTTCAATTTAAAAGTCCATTTTGAACCTATCACTTTCTTGCCTGGTGGCGGATCGACTAATGTCCAAGTTTTATTTTTAGCTAGGCACTTGATTTCGTTTTCGGTGGCTTTGAGCCAATTTTCTCTATCGTGTGGATTTTTCATTTCCATGATATAGTTCCAATTCTTTGGTTCATTTGATTGTGTGTCTTTAACTAAACAGGGTTGGGTTGGGTTGATTATTGACGGCCAATTATCTACACATGGGATATAGGCCCGGGGGGAGTGCCCTTCGTGGGGGTCTTTCTAAGGGAACCTAACCCGTATTTACGCATGGATAAATCCACGGCTCGAAGAAAACCACGAAAACTCCGAACGATTAGGCCGACGGGCGCGATTGGGATCGAACCCTGCACCTCCCGTCTACCAGCTTCGAGAGCACAACCTCTCAGCCACTGGTGGGGCCTTTAACTAAACAGACGAATCTATCTGGTGGTACTCCTCTATTACATCTGTTTGACCTTCTTGGTTCTATTTGTGTTTGTTTGGACTCGCAAGGTTGTTTTTCATTATCATTAATGTCAATTTCAATGTAATTTTTATTCTTTTCTTCTTGATTTCTATCATCAGTGGAGATTTCTTCGAGATTTGAATCTTCCTCAATGTTGTTTGAGTGTTTTATTTCATGTTCTATAAACTTTACAGTTCTGGCAATTATTATTTGTTTGTCTTTTGTGTGCATGCGATATCCTTTGGAACGTGTGTCGTAACCTAGAAAAATACCTTCTTGCGCTCTGTTGTCAAATTTTCCTCGATGTATTTTATTAATGTAAACAAATGCTTTACATCCAAAGGTTCTTAAGTGTTGGAGATCAGGTTTGATACCTTTCCAAAGTTCGTATGGAGTTTTGTCATTCGCTCTTGTTGGTAATCTGTTTTGTAGATATGTCGCTGTGTGTATTGCCTCTCCCCAAAATTGTTTATTTAAGTTTGCTTCTGAAAGCATGCTGCGTGTCATATCGAGTAGGCTTTTATTCTTCCTTTCTGCCACGCCGTTCTGGCTCAGGTTGTGTGGAATTGTGAATTGGTGTAATATCCCGTTTTCCTTTAGATAATTCTCTATTTCGTTGCTAGTATATTCTCCTCCGTTATCGGATCTTATTTCTTTTGGTTTTCTACCGAATTGATTATTTACCATTGCAACGTATTCTTTTAATTTATCAATTACTTCACTTTTCTTAGATAGTAAGTATATTGTTGTGTATCTCGAGTAATCGTCGATGAATGTGAGAAAATATTGTTTTCCTAATAGTGTTGGTGTACTTATAGGGTCACAGACGTCGCTGTGTATTAAATCAAGAATTTTATTTGCTCTATTTGTAGCCGATTTAGGATATGGCGCGTCGTTTAATTTAGATTTGATGCAGGTTTCACATAATTTATTATTGTGTCTGCAGTTTTTAATTTTTATTCCGGTAGCTAGCTGTTTGTTAACAATTGTTTTGATTGCTTCATAATCACGATGTCTTAGTCTTCGATGCCATATTTCTGAGCATTCTTTATTATTATTACAGCTTAGTGTAATATTTGCATAATTTTCTGCATTTTCTAAGTGGTTTGTTTGTTCGATTAGGTATAAATTATTTCTGTTCTTAGCTCTTATATATATTTCGTCATCGAACGTTAAATCACATTTATCATTTTCAAAGATTAATTTGCATCCATTTTTAGTTACTTTGCTTACCGATATTAAATTGGATTCTAGTTCTGGGACGTATAGGACCTCCTAAAGTCTTGTTAGTTTTATTTCTCCGTTTGGGGATTTCGTTTTTATTAAAACGTCACCTGAACCGAATGCTTCGAGTTTGTTGCCGTTTGCGATGGTGACTGATGATTTTTCAAAATTGTTAAATTTGTTAAATAACCTTTTATCGTTTGCAATGTGTGAGGTACTGCCACTGTCGAGTATCCAGTTCTGTTTTAATAATTTTTCTGTTATTAGTACGCGATCTTCGGATTGATTAGTTTTTGAGCTTATTTTCTGATCATTCGCGTTATCGTGACAGTCAGTATTCTCTTTATAATTCTCTGTGTTTTCATAGCATAGTGATGATGAAAAAGGTTTAGATTTATTTTTATTATTAAAATTGCTCATATTTTGATTTGTGTATTTGTTTTTGTTGTGCTGTGTGTATCTGCTCTTGAGGTGATAGCACTCGCTATTACTGTGATTTGTCATCTTACAGTGACTGCAATATTTTGAATTTCTTTTGTAGTCATAATTTGTGTGTTTCCTTTGTGTTTTAAATGCCTTTTCAGAGCTGTTATTTTGTTCAGACATTTCTTGTCTGCGATTATACTCATCTATGAGTTTGCTTCTTATAAAATCTGGGGATAATTCGGCTTCGGGCCTTGCCTCTAATGCTGTGATAAGCGTGTTGTAGCTGGGCGGTAATGAGCATAGAAATAGTGTGGATACATGAGAATCATTTATATTCTCGCCTATAGCGGATAATTTATCTACTATTTGTAGAATGTTGGTTATATGGTTAATCATGTTCCCCTGTTCGGGCAGTTTAGTACTGTACAGTTTTCTTAATAAATACAGTTTGCTACTCAAATTAGCTCTTTCATGTGTACTTTTGAGAGCTTCCCAGGTTTCCCTGGCAGTGGTGAAATTTTTTACATGCACAATTTGTGCGTCATTTATGCTCAGGTTAATCAAAGCACTCGTCTTTCTATCTCTTTTGTTCCAATCCTCATTTAAAGGAGTTGGTGGTTGATCGGTTATTACTTCAAATAAGTCTTCTTTTATGAGAAGCATTTCGAGCTTAAATTTCCAGTTGGAATAATTGCTCGAATTTAGCTTCTCAATAAATTGGCTTTCTTTGAAAGTAGCCATTTTTATTTTCTATCTTTATTTATTTTCAAAGATATTTAATTTTAATTTTATTCGAATCACTTTTCTTTGCTATCGTCTTAATTTTCTATAAAGCGAGTTTTTTCCAGCATATAACTAATCTGCTTAAAATTTTTATTTAATACATAATGTCAGTCTTCATGATCTATCGGCGGCGCAGTTAATTTAAACGTGTAAAATAGTTTCTTTAATTGTATAAAAACAATACTTCAAAAGAGAGTTAAGTAAGCATGCAGACGCTTACCTGATTATAAGTTCAGATCTTCCTAATATCCGATCTTCCTAGTATCCGAATATATGATTGGTACTTTCCGCACATAGGGTATTATCCGATGGAGTATCACAGATTAACTTATCGTATCACTGCTGTAAAATAATATCATTAGTATATTTGATAATAATAACTGTATAATTAATAGACTCTTTCCTTTCGATTAAATTTAGGTTTAATATACATTTTTCTTGATTACAAGTTAACAGAGCATTTACATCGCTCTGACATTTTCACGCACTACATTTTGAGAGAAAATTTACACAACAACTGAGAGTCTAAAATGTTTTTCAGTTCTTAGTAGCCTTGGATGACGTCACAGGAAAAAACACATAATAATTTGTAATCGTCTTTCTTTCGCGTGGGCGTTTATTCCATGTACTTAGCTTAGATGAAAACAGTTTATGAGTGGGTTTTTCCGACGAGATAATTAAAGTTATTTACTACAATTTTAAAGTATTTTATTATTATTTGACGATTGATGAGTTGTTGATTCCACATAGAAGGTTATCCTTTAATTGGAATTTCCTTCAGAATCTGATTACAAAATAATAAAATTACAGTTTATATTATATTGTAATCTCTTTACAAGCAATCGATTTACATGTAATGCATTACAAGATAATTTCGATTACCCTTTTTAAATGTACTCGTATAATCCAGTTCATATGTAAAGTATTTCAAATTTACTCTAATTAGGTATTTTAAAATATAATTCGATTTATTTTTAATGAATTATAAAGGTATGTCAGTTAACGTTTATTCAGAGTGCAATTTAGCTAATTTGTAATGTAATACACGTTAATCTAAATTAATGTTTTTAAATGCAATTTTATTAATTTGTAATTCATTACAGAATAAGCCATTTATATTTTAAAATGGGAATTCAGAATTGACTTGTAAATTGTTACATATTATTTGGATTATACATGTGAAATGTGCAATTAGAATTACATTATAATGTACAGGATTGCTTCTGAGAAGATTATAATTTAATGGTAATCGATAATTTCATAACTTTGTATTCAGATTCTGCCCAAGTCTAGTATTAATGTATAACTTTAAGCCCATCAAGATTGAAGCTTATTTCATCAGTCTGAAGTTATACGATAATACAGGTACGATGCGTAGAGGAATAGAATTGAGGTGTTTTGTCAGCTTAAGGTTAGACTAATCTGGTTATTTTTTCTAATAAAATTAACTTGAAAGCGTACACCCGTATTTTTTAAACACGAAAGAATTTTGGCATATAGTAGTTTCTTTTAGTAAGGATAAATACATTTTCCAACAAGTTTATGCACCGGGCCATATCTCAAAAGTTACGAAAAAGTGGCGCTCTCTCAAGAACTAATGCACGGAATTTAATAAAACTTTATATTCAGTTAGACCTTGATTAAATTGGTGCTGATTAGTTTTTAGTGTAAATTGTCCAAAAGGTTTCGCTCCTATGCTATTTTTTTCACGATTCTTATGACAGCTATATCTCAAGAACTGATGCACAGATTTTCATCAAACTTCAGATTCTGTTAAACTTTGATATAAGTAGATGCTGACTACGTTTTGGTGTAAATAGCCGAACAGGTGGCGCTGCTGTGTTACTTTTTTCATAATTTTCAAGATAGATATATCTCAAGAACAAATGCACAAAATTTCAGTTAACTTCAGATTCTGTTAGACATTGATATAAATAGATGCTGATTACGTTTTGCTGTAAATAGCCCAAGAGGTGGCGCTGCGATGCTACTTTTTGCATGATTTTCACGATATCTATATCTCAAGAATTAATGAACAGAATTTCATCAAACTTCAGATTATGTTAGACGTTGACATAAGCTGTTGTTTATTAGGTTTTGGTGTACATATCCCAACAGGTGGCGCTGCTATGCTGCATTTTGCAGGATTTACACGATTTTAGCGACTGTCATATCTCAAGAACTAATGCATGGAATTTAATAAAACTTTGGATTCATTAAGAAATTCATATAAATTGGTGCTGATTCGTTTTTCGTGTATGTAAAACCTGCTTGAAAAAGAAAAAAGTTTTGGGATTGGCACGTCCAACTAGTTTTATTTATAACTTTGACCAGGTGTGTAGCAGCTGGAAAATACATTAAGTGAACCAATATTCAAAAATCATACTTCAATAAGTTCATCTTTGTACCTACACTGTAAAAAAGAGAAAAGTCTCTTTATCAAGCAAGAAGTTTTACGAAAATATTATATAACCTATTACCACATTCCCATGATTCCGGAAAGTGTTCCTTTGCCTTCAGAAACTTTGTGAAGCAATAGATATTTGCGACATTAAATCAAAAATGTCTTCTGCTACCCGTAATTTTCGGAAACCTTTTATGCAGTGTATTAAAAAGTTTTCTGATCTGGTATCAACACAAAATATCGGTTGTGCAGATTCTATCTATTATCAAGGAATTTTTTTCAGGTGCGTATCATAATTTATCCGTGCAAAAGTAACCAAAATAATGTTAATTTTATTTGTTAATTGATCATGTTTTTCTAATGAATATATTTGTTGAACATGAAAATGCTTACTTGGTAATTGATAGCATCCGAAAAATTGATATTTTGTAGTGATACCGGGTTGAGAAAACTGATTAATACACTCTAAAAAATACCGGGAAACATTTTCGAATATTACGGGTAATAAAACAAGTTTTTGTTTGAGAAAAACTTCTTTAAATTTCGGAAGTATATTGACTTCTGAAGATAAAGGAATGCTTTTCGAAATCGTGGATAACTCGTAAATGGATATGTTATAATTTCGTAAACATTCTTATTAGATCAAAAACATTTCTTATTCTTTACAGTGTTGGAAATTAAGGACTGCAAGCCTGTAAACCATTATTGAAAGTAGCAAATAAACACAGACAACAACAAAAGAAAATCCAAAATTTATTTTATAAAGTTGTATAAATATCATTTACAACATAATTGAAATTGTTTATTAATTCAGTTTGTCAGCCTATCTGTATCTCTGTCTGTCCATGCTCTAACTCGGGTAAATAAACTCGGATTGCCATGCAGTTGATATATGTTATGAGGAAAAATCGATTACGGTGTATTTCATGTTACACTATTTCCAACATATTGAAATTGATATATATCACTGAGGTCTATTAAAAGAGGCTTACTATAGAATATGGTTCATTTACAGGAACACACAAAATAATTTGGTTATAGTACTGTCTAGTAACAATAATTGCTGGAAGTGGGTTTTCCGTTGTGGTGCGTGTTTTTAAATGAAATAAGTTTTTGCATATTACTTGGTGTTTATAAATTCTATAGATCATATACTGCACAAAAGATCTCGAGTACACTTCAGTTTATCGACTTCAACTGCGATCTGCGCGTTTACTAACAGAACTAAATTTTAGCATACTGTGTAATACATGTACAAATCTATATATCATATACAGGGCTGCACAAAAGCATTCGGATATTTTTGGACTATTCATGGTAATTCCTGAAATTTTGCTTTACAACGTGTTATGTGTTCTCCAATTGTTTACTTTGACATGGGCGGGGCAAGTTGAGCTTAAGGCGACAGGTAACCCCCCCCCCCCCGCCTGGTTTGACCTTGACCTTGTTTAATTTGACATACTCTTTCGTCATATTAAACGGTGAAGTTTTGTTAAATATTCTGGAAATGTTGGGAAGTGTTTCATAATCTATGCTGAATGCATGATTTTTTGTTCTTGTTCAAAATCTATTTATTAAACGCTATTAAACATATAAATAAATGGAAAAATGAAGACATTGGATATTGCATTACAATGGTATTAAATCAGTGTGTACTTGATATTCTATAACTTTATATCCAGGCTAATGAACATTACATTACTTCCTAACATTATGAAATAACCATAAGTTTCTGTTATGAAAGAGCGAGATAGAACTAAAAAAAGTAATGCATAATAATTAGTATAAAAATTTTCAATTAACATACTGATGAAATCTTTATAGGCAATAACTTTATGTTTTTACACATTTTCTGTCTATTTTGACTGAATTAATTCAAATATGTGCATGATAATGTGTATATTAATCTAATAATTACTTTTCCTCTCTGTGAAAAAACTCCATAACACCAGAAAAATCCGAAAAGAGAAATTCCAATCAATTTATTTACCCACTTGATGATATGATTAATTTCCATGGTGAAATCTGAGATAACAACTATTACTCTGTAAATTAAGTATATAATTTATTAGTAGCTAGGACAGACATTAATAAAATTTTTTTGAAAAAGTGAAGTTTTAATTAATTAATAATTGTGTAAATACCTATGGGAAAAGTAGTTTAACATGATTAGAAATATAGTGATTAAATATGAAGAAGTTTTTAAAAACTGAAATAAAATTATTATGTTTGAAATAAAAATAGTATCGATTTAAGTATAAACGAGGTCCGTTCCAAAAGTGCTAAAAACAAGTTACTAAATAAACAGAGCAAATCAATATGCAAATCCCTTTATTATTTCTTGCTCACCTTTGGGCATCCATAACAAATCTAACGTTGTTCCCACTGTTTAGAACATTTGTAGAGGACTAGATACTCTCTTATAAAGGGATTCTAGTTTTTTGAGTGAGAACATTCAGTCAGTATTAACCTGTATGCGTAAAAGCGACCTCAATACTTTGTTTTACTTTAAGTTTCTGAAGCGAGTTTGTGACTCTTTGAATTTGTGGTTCGTGGTTTTCGCTGTAGTTTTATGCTAATTAGGTTAGCTGAATAATATGCAACAAGGATTGGAAGTTGTTATCGGCGGATCATGGGTCGAGACCTACCTCCGTGAGGATTGCAAGTCCATCTCTACTACTTTTTGAGTTTAAATCGTGACACGTACTCTAATTGTTCTGGCATCCGGAAATTAGCTCAGAAAAGATGCCACATTGGTTCAGAGAGAACTTTAGCCATCATTTAATAAAGCTTTCTGGAAACCATTTGTTGAGACACTTATAATTATTTGAATTTGTTCAGGACTGTACGATTGGGGAAACGTGGTGATATCTTTTTGAGCGAGATAATCCCGCACCAACAAAGAAGGGTGAGTCCTGACATTGTCATAGTAGAGAATCCAAAGACAATCTCCCGTCGGACTCTGATCACCCTTTTCCTCAATCGTTTCGGTACTTCCACTTAGAAAGCAACATTTACTGTTCACCCTGGTGGCACATACTCGTTCGCTGCATTGTTGGCCTTGACGATACTCACACACAGAGCGTCAGTATTTAAACGCTGCCAAGGCATCAATGGTTCTGCCAACGCCCCCTAGATAAGAAAGCCGTGACACGCGTCACGAAAACGTCATACCAACCGGGTAAAACAAAGAAAAAAACTTGAATAACTTGCATGTTTCGATTTCACTGGCTGGCGTTGGTTCTACGCGTAGTGGCAACCGTTTCTCTTTAACCCCTTTGGGACCGGCGGCTTTTACACAAATTTTATTCGGTTGGCACCACTTTTTTTTTAAAAGCTACCTTTACTTAAACTATCGCAAAAGTGCGCGATTTAGAGAAAGCAGATATTACTTTCATTTTTTACTGGTGCCTAAAAAAAATTCTGTATGCTCTTTTTGAGGGTGCATATATGCACCCATGGTCCCGAATGGGTTAAAGCTGACTCCACCCACGACCTTTCCCGACAGTTACGGTTGGGCGTCCAATGCGTAGCAAATATATTTTTATTACTTTTGGAAGGGATCTTGAATTCAAACTAAATAAATTTAAAATGAATTCAAAGAGTGTTTAATCATGCCTTAGTTCAAAAACTAATCACCCTTCCTCGAATTTATGGAGAGCTGAAAGAAAATCACTGGACCGGAATTTATATTTCGGAAAACATCAGGCTATAATTTCAAAATTTGAGAATTCAAACATTCACAGATCATTTATTTGATGCATTCACGTTTTTCAGTAAAAATGTTTTGAACTGTGTAAGGTAAACAAATTCTTGATCGTTTAATATTTGTCTGATTTTACAGGGAATATAAAAAATAAACACTATGTGTGCATAAACAAATTAAAAATAAATATAAATGATAAAAATGTATTTTTCGTTAGCATTTTTAAAGATTTAAATAATGAGAGAAACAGAAATAATTGTTAATTTTCAGAAAGTAAATACCTTAATATTTTATTTCCGTTCCGCAAATTACATGTTTATCCTGCGGGTGTTAATGGTTTAAATCTCTTTAGATTATGAAAAAAACCCGTCCGTAATTTGAATATCATAAAACTTTCTGTAAAAGCAAAGAATTAATTAATTTCATAGTAGAATAATAATATAAGTATGAACTAAAAGATCTTAAAACACCATCAAAAACTTTAAATGCACTAGGCCTTTCGAAAGATCTGAGTCTTTCTTCGAAGAAAGATTCAGATCTTTCGAAAGGCCTGGCGCATTTAAAAGTTTTTGATGGTGTTTTAAGAAGATCTTTTAGTTCTTATTGTTTCACACCAGTTTCAACTTATTTTCTTTAATATGTGTATGCTGTATATAACTGACAGGCGTAAAATATCTCTTTCTCTCTATATTAAAAAAAAGTAACCACCGCTGCGGCCGCCGCTGTCAATTAAGATTTTGTGCCTTGAAGTCTTTCTGGACTCATATCCAGAAAACTATTGCAAATAAAAATTTAAAAATTGGTGGTTTTATAAAGAAATATTCGATAAACACGCTGAAGCAGACAGTTTTTAAATCGAACAATTATTTTAAGAGATATTTAAAATCAAAGTTGGTCAAAACAGTTTTCTTATAAAAGTTTTATAGAAACGAAAACTATGCACAGGAATTTAAACATAATTTGTAAGGATATAGTTGACAAGGTTGGGGTGTGCAGACTGCAATTATTTTTTCAATTTGACTCATTGTTTGAGGTTATATTTCAATTTTTTATTCAAAATTTTCATTATTTTGACGAAGATTTATTTCATATTTCATAAATTCCATTATTTGAATCGTTGCCAATTTGTAAAATAGCGCACGTAATAATATTCCCTTTCAATTAAGAAATGTATTAACACGTGACTATTAAAAACAGAAATAAAATTTTAAAATGATAATTAAATGATCACGTGTTAAAAGCAATAAATGTAGAAAATAACGGAATAAAAAATATACTTGCGCGTGAATATTAAAAAGATAAATAATTAAATTATTCCGCGTTTTCAAAGCATCAAGTAGAGTAAGATTAATTTATTTCGACAAAATATTTTATCTATTATTGCAAATTTTAAAACAGTGTAATTAATAATATTTCCCTTCAATTAAAAGCTATATTTTTACGTTTAATAATTACGTTTAAATCAACGAAATAACTAATAAATTGGTAAAATATAATTAAAAATACAGATAAACGTCGAATTTAAGATCACTCGATGACATAACTACCACGCGTAACGCATCTGGTATCAATTGAATGCGACGCCACAGATATGCACTTTTGGCTTTAAATCCTATATTTTGGCGACAATTCATTTCTTTTATAGAAAGTAGTAGTCGGGATAATGAAGTAATACCCAATTTTCTATAGCATCGTTATAAAATTTCCCGATGCCATGACATTGCTTACTTAACCATTTTGCACGAGTTGATTTTCAAATGTTTAATTAATTATTTTATCAACAGTTGTTAGCTGTCTCGACAGCAGTTGAAAAAAAAGCCGACAGCAGTCGTGTTTAAAGCCGACAGCAGTCGTGTTTAAAGCCGACAGCAGTCGGCTACGATTACACGATTACACAAGTCCGATTATAGCAGCCGATTACAGCAGGTCGTTTAATTATAATTCAATCTTCCGCAGTCGTTTTAAGGTTGATCAAATCAGTCTGTTTTTACAGTTTGTGGTGTCAGAACGGGGGTTGGCGAGCATAGCTCGTAGGGGCAGAGTCCCCTAGTATTATATATTTTTGGATGAATAGATTATATTATAAAGCCCCAAAACAAAAAAGTAAATTAGAATTTTAAAAAATTATTTATATATACAAAAAGCGCAATTATAATTTTTTTCAAAATGTTGTGCGGTATTTTATTAACTTCTCAACTAGGTGAGATATAATTAACTGTGTTTGTTAGAGATATGCACGGCCCGGGTCGGGCCGATAAAAAAATTGCTGCGGTGGGCTGATAAAAAATTAAGCGGGCCGACCGAACCTATAAAATGTTAAAAGGAGCGCAATAAGCCGACAAAATATGAACAATTTCTGATGGACCTGGATGGACCGAGAATAAGTATAAATGTGCTGTACAATCCTATGCTAGTTTGACAACATCAATACAGAAATGTAATGCCCTGCGTGGCGATCTGCATCGGATAGTTACATCACGTCGGAGCCCGGGTTTAATTTTTACAGGCTCGAGTCAGGCCAGGATCAGCCTTACATTTATTTCTACATATTTGGGCGAGCTTAAACCTGAACCTAATTACTCTCCAGAAATGTCTGGCAAGGCAATTAAATAATAATAATAATAATAGTGATGAACTTGTGATGAATGTTAAATAATAGTGATGAACGACTGAACTTTCGTTAACGGAATCTTTGGAAATATACTTTAATAATTACAGATAAATATTTTCAAAAATCTATTTTTTTTTTCTTTATTAAAAGTTTTAAAAATTATGATGTTTATAAACATATTTTTCTTTTATTTTAAACCGCAATAATATTTTAATCAGACTTTATTTTAATGTAATAGTCTAAGAGTGTAACTCATCATTAATGTTTCTATTCTCTGTTCTATGTCTTGCGGACATATAGTCTGCAATTTACTGTAAATTTCTGGCATAAATATGTTTACAGTAGGGGAGATGGGGGATGAATGGGACAAGGGATGGATGGGACGCTCTCAGTATTTCAGGCAATAAACATTTTTTTTTTAGTTGCTTTCTATACTCATAGATTTCACTACCATAGTGTGCTTCAGAACCAAAAGCAAGAGCACATGGCTGTTTTCAGTTTTCTTCAAATTTGCATTTCCTGAAAACTCTGCTTAAAAGTAAATTTTTTTACATTTGAAGCTACTTAAATATCTTATGCAATATAAACAATTAAGATATGTTGTAGTTTTTTATTTAAAGGCTCAATATTGGTAATAAAAATGAATGCATATTAACCATTGTGACAAAATAATTTCTGAGACAAAATAGCTGACAATTGAATATATGCATCATGGGGATGATTGGGACATTTCAAATGGGGATGAATGGGACTGCTTCATTCGTCCCTAGATGATACTGAAAATTTTTTATTAACTAAATAATATTATATAGGTTGATAAATTAATACTTTATGGTAATTATTCTTTTAAAATTTCATCCTCTTTGTAGCCATCGTCTTCAGTTTACCGTTTATGGGTCTTTTAAGGCAAAGCTGAGATGAGTCCAAGATCATTGAGTAACAAATAATCCTGGAGATCATATTACAATTTATAATCTCTCAGCTTTTGCCAAGGCGGCAGTTTTGTTCAGCTTTTAGTCCTTAACATTGAATACGGGGAGGAAAATGTTTGTGTCCCATTCATCCCTGCTGTGGGGATGTTTGGGACATAGAAGAACGTTTTTCTTTTTAATTTATATATCTGTATAATAATAATCTTGAACAAATATTGTGCATAAGATGTAGTCAAACACTTAAAGTTTGACATGTGATATATAATATTGATAATAACTTATATAAAATATTTAAAATAAATATTTTTGTGAAAATGTCCCATTCATCCCCCATCTCCCCTATTCTTTAAAATAATATTAATTGTATGTAAAGAAAAATGAAATTTTTTTGTGGAAATTGTGCCGGGCAGGGCAGTAAACTGTGAAAACATAAACGGACCGGGCCTTGGACGAACTTTTTTACAACCTACCGGTCCCGGGCTGGAAAATTTCGGCCCGTGCATACATCAACCTTTTAAACAAATGACTTTGGATTTCCAAAATTTACACCTCTATACCATTTGTAAATTCTTTGTAAATTTGTAAATTCTTTAAAAATAAAATAAAAAATAAAATAATAAACATTTGCTTTGTTTGTTGGTGTTTGTAATTTTTTGTATTTTTTGTATTTTTTTTTTCATTTTTCTTTCAAAAAAATCTATATTAATAAAAGACAAAATCGATCTGTGTGTGTCGATTCTGCGATGGCCAGCTAAATCTAGTTCACCTAGAAGTCTGAAAATTTAGATTTAGGTAGTCCAAAGCCTGATCTGATGCACCTGGGACTCAGAAATTTAATATTTTAATAATTACCCACGATATTAATTAGAATCTCACTTAACACAGCATCGAAAATCTTTTTTATCAAAATGGCTAAAGAAAAGAACACCTGTTCTCGATTTGCAAGCAGAAATGAACGAATTTGAAATTTATTAACTAATTAGCGAATTTCAAGAGAAAGAATTAAGATATCGATTTGAAATTTTCTGAGCATATGTAGAAAAATTCTCTGCATGCAACAATGCAATTTTTGTAAAATTCAGCCTGTAATTTTTGCAAAAAAAAACTGCAAAAATCTGGCGGCGCTAGTCAAAAAAATCCAAGAAAGTTTCAGACAGGGATCGGCTTTCATTAAAAACTGCACTACAAAGAGATCCGTTACTCTGGCCGATCCCTCCATTTACTTTGCGAAAATGAAGGGAAATAATTGCCATTTTTTACAAATGAACAAAAATTAATATAACTAATTAAGATATAGATTTGAGATGTAATCTTCCCAACTGGGCGAAAAAGTCCGGGCCAGGATTCGAACCCGGGATCCCTTGGCTGAAGCTGCAATGCTCTACCAACTGAGCAATCCCTGACGAATGTGGCTGAACTAATTCACACAGTTAATATTAATGATCATAGCATCTGGTCTGATATCTGAATCAGCACAACAGAATAAATCACAGGTAATGGGACCTCCTATAAACGCTGGAAACGTGATTACACTACATTAATTTGTCAGAATTCTTCAAATTGGTAAAGAAATCATATGAGATGTAATCTCATATGATTTCTATATAGTACACCGTAGATTTACTGCATAGTACACCGTAGATTTACAATATAGTACACTGTATGCTCAGTTGGTAGGGCATTGGCAACTTCAGCCGAGGGATCCTGTTTTCAAATCCTGGCCCGGGCTTTTTCGCCCAGTTGGGAAGATTACATCTCATATAATTTCTTTACCAATTTGAATATTTTTTTTCAAAATTAATCTAGTGTAATCACGTTTTCAGCGTTTACTGGAGGTCCCATTACAAGTGATTTATTCTATTGTGCTAATTCAGATATCAGACCAGATGCTATGATCATTAAGGTTAACTGGGTGAATTAGTTCAGCCATATTCGTCCGGGATTGCTCAGTTGGTAGAGCATTGTCAGCTTCAGCCAAGGAATTCTAGGTTCGAATCCTGGCCCGAGTTCGCCCCTTGGTGGTGGAATGTGGAACTAAAATTTTTTTTTTAGCGCGGAGGCTGCACGCTTACTATTCGGTGCCGCAGGCAGCGGGAACGCGTGTAGGAGGTTCGTTTAGATCAGAATGTGCCCCCTGTCAGCGGAAGTTGGAAATAAAGGATATTTTGTCGCGTGTGCAGACCTTTTAAATAAATAACTTCATATAAAATCAGGTTAAAGATATAAAATCTATAATATTGTAATAATTGATAATTATAATTAATAATCTATAACTTTAGGTTTATTTGATTTTATTAACACGGTGCTGGGCAACGCCGGACGGGTCATCTAGTGACGAGAATAAAAAAGAATTACCCGCATTACTTCCAAGCTTTTAATTAAAGAGTTGTATTGACATGCAATAACTAACTGACATTCCGTTTTTAATTTGGTTTTAGTGCCTGTTTAAATATATCTGAAATGAGTGAAAATAGTTCCAACATCATGCACTAACTTTTCTTTTCTTAAGCATTTACTATTAACTGAAAATACTTTATTATAATTAATTGTAATTTATATAGTCAGCCACCATGCAAAGTTTGTGAAAAAATATTTAAAAGTCACCTGCTGCAATAAATTATCCTTATAGCCAAATTCAGGATTACTGAAATTATTCTAGATACTCACGTAGAAAATGTGGGAAGGTTAGAAAATTTCGAAAAGTAAAAAAAGATCTTGGAATCAAATCCATCAATGCCTTAGTTGCACTTATAGCAAGAACTTGAATTTTCAAAAAGAAGTGGTAATCGTATTTCACACAAAAAATAAAAAATAAATTAAAATTAAAATTTCAAAAACCTAGTAAGAAAACAAATGCTTACTATTCTTTTTTTTTTTTTTTTTTTGGAAATAATTTACACAGTTTTAATTTTATTTTAACGTAAGTTTCGTAAATACAATAGAACCCGAATAATGAGAACTCGGTTAAATCGAACTATCGAATAAATTTATTTTTTTTAATTTACAGCAAATCGCAACATTTCCCCCCTTGTTTTTTAATCACCCCATCTGAAAATTTTTTTAACTACCATATAAAAGATTGTGAAGAACAAATTTATTTACATGCTTCTGTTACTGTTACTAAAGATATGTAGATTCTGTTGCAATAGTATTTAGTTTTCGAAAAACTTTGATAGCCATTTTTTAATATAAATTATATAATTCCTACAATATTTTATGCGCATAAACTGCTTTTTCTTTTTAAAGTAATATTCGGTACATTTTTGTTATTACATTTACACGTAGGGGAAAGTTGGATGGCCGCGGACATTTCAATCTCTATATAATAAAAGAATTCCTGACGGCTCGGCCTACAAACACAGGTAGATTTCGAAGACGCAAACCGTGGGGCGCTTGTTTGTTGGGAATTGTGGAAGAAATGACCTTTTTGCCATATATGGCAGTTTGAAACGCCCACTTTGAAACCTAACTTGTTTGCAGGTGTAGCTGGCAGGGATTTTTTTTTTTTATTGCTATAAGGGTTGGTCCTATAAAAAACTTGTCAATATAAAAGTTTTAGATATTATTAAGAGGATTTATAACAAATTTAAGCGGATTTGATATTTTGTGAATTGACGAAGTTATGAATTTTTTCTTCTAACCCCCCCCCCCCCTTGGGGCAATTTTTAATGATATCAAAAATCTGTCATACATAAATTTTTGGCCCTTTTTCTAGAAGTAATAATAACTTTAAACGGATTCGATACGTATCATAATTAAGAAATTATGGGTTTTTTTCTGTTTTACAAAAAAAAACCCATCCCCCCCCCCCCCTTGGTTCGATTTTGCCCATTAACGAACTTGACCGAGATTTTATGCCCCTTGATTTTATATATCAGTTTTGAAGAGATATGTGCAGAATTATTGCAGTTATTGTGTCCATAAAAAAGTGACATAGGTAGATAAATAGGTAGATAGATAGATAGATAGATAGATAAAGTTTTGAGCTGGGAGTGATTTTGGGTTCTCGGAGTCATAATCGGCGTAGATCTGCAAAAATTTTTCAAAAATTCCAACTAGTGTAACCATGCCGGTTCCGACCACTCTGGTTTACGAACTGACCGTAGCTAAACGCTATGTTAGGCTTAATGCAAAACATATGCTAACATATGACAGCTAAATGATAATTTCTTCTACTTGAAATCATGTCTGTTCAGCATATTTTCGTATAAAACATGCATATCATATCCAGTTATAATGTTAAAAATTTTAAATTCTAAGTAACAGATTAAACATTGGATTGCCAGATGTAAACGAACGAATACTGTTGCCATTCAGAAACACAAATTCCAAATCTGAAAAAAAATGAATGACTCTTTGAACGTTTCATTAAAATATCCGATCATGCTCTTAAAATATTTGCAAAAGCATATTAAAGTATTTAAATATTTTAAAGGATTTTTTTAATTTATTTATGTAAGCATTTTTATCTGTAAGCACTTTTTGAGAAATAGCGGTCATAGCTTAACTACAGAGACTTTGCGATGATCCACCAGTATTTTACATTTCGTTCCTAAATACTGTTCTGGCGCCATCTATTGGCAATAAATATAAACGAAGGAACTTTCTGTTATAAAAAATATTTTATATAAAATATTAATAAAGTTGTAAAATAATGTAAAATGTATATAAGCATATTTATAAAATAAAAAAAATTCAGGACATATTGATTTATTTTAAGATCAACTTTTAAAAGCTACTGCTTACTATTATTTATTTCTTAAATTTTTAATTTGGTTACATCAATTTTTAAGAGCCTAGCTTACATCCAACTAAATTCTGAAATTTTGCTTGCATTGTAAAACGAATATTTCTGATGAAAATGAGAGAATATTTTTTATGAGCATATATTCATATAAAACATGTATATCATCATTTCTTTAAACAATTTGTTCTGTAAACACTTTTTTCAGAAATAGCGGTGATGAATTTCGTAGGAAGGCTTTGCATATTGTTTTGGCACCATTTATGGACAATTAATATAAACGAAGGAACTTGCTGTTGGAAAAAAATATTATATAACATAATAATAAAGTTGTAAAATAATATAAAATGTATATAAGCATATTTTAAAAATAAGAGAAATTCAGGACGTATTGATTTATTTCAAGATCAACTTTTAAAAGCTTCAGCTTAATATAATTTCTTTTTTAAATTTTTAATTTAGTTAAATCAAATTTTAATCGCCTAGCTAATATCCAATTAAATTCTGAAATTTTGCTTGCATTGCAAAATGAATATTTCTTATGAAACGCAATTAAAATATAACGAATATATAGTACCGCATATCCCATATGTTAATTATCATGCATATCAGATTTTGATTTTTAACATAACAACATTTAAACCTAACTTTGAAGTGAAAAAAAAATGTAATTTAATAAGATAATGTGAAAAGATATTTTTCAGTCATACGAATGCATTTAATAATTTCAATTTACTTATGAAATCAAATAAGATGTTTTTTAATGATAAAAAATTATTATAGATTTTTAAGGCATATTTTAAAAATAAGACAAAATCATGTTTTAATTTGAGGTATACTTTTTAATGTTTAAGTTATATAATCTACTTTCATCGTTGTATTTGTTTTAACTATTTCTTCATTACTGGAAAACTTTGTTTTTTTCCGTCATTTTAAATGGGATGTTTTCCTAGTGTGAATTAAGAAGCTAATATCCATAAACATGCAATTTTCTGTCTCTTTTTCTGTCTTTCTGCTATATATTTGTTTCTTCATTACTAGAAAACATTATTCTTCAGGAAATATTAAAATTCAACTCTATTATACTATTAACATAGACAATTTAAAACGAACAAAATTTTAATGTTTCGTGCAATCGTTAAAACATTTCAGAATTTGCATTTAATTTTTCTTACGTAACCAAACAATGATCTGTGAATCAAGCTCTTTAAAAACTCAATTTTTTTTTTTCAAAAACTTTCGCACATGGATTTTTTTAAAAATATTTTTGAATGTTTTGTCCAATTTTTGAACTATTTCAGAAATTGAATATTGAGTAAAAAAAAATCCTCATCATTTGTATTTGAAGAAATCATTTGCAATTCTTAAAAGGCACTTTTCTACTATACAAACCTTTCAATAACGAAATCTTCATGATGTTTGTTTGTATGAAGTCTTATGAAAATGAAAAGCAGATCGACATTCCGTCATTTTTGACGGGGGGTTATATACTAGTTTCTAAGAAATTCAAAGTGTTGAGTAAATAAAGAGTTATTGTAAATGAACGCCGTCTAGAGTTGAAACAAATACAGTTTAATTGCGATGTGGGCGCCGAGCAAGTTATTCGTGAGTGACTGTTTTGTTTTCGTCAATAAATTTTCGTTGCTCCTGTCAAACTTTATTGCAGGTTACTAAGAAAGATTTGTTAGATTAATTAGACCTTATTTTAGATGATCTTTATTAGACATTAAGATTGTGTTTATATAGATGCATCGGATTTTTATTATAATTGTGATGTTTGTAAGGGCAAAAAACGGTTGGGACACCATTGATTAATATGTCCGGGGCTACCCGCCGTTTCTTGTGACGCCAAAAAAATAAGGCCAAACTATTTTCAGTATATTTCGTTTTCAGTATATATAAATAATTCGATATTATTAGCAATGTTTAATTAAAATCATTAAAGAAGTTCGTAATTTTATTTTAAGTATAAAATAAAGACTGAAATTTCATTCATTTTTTTTTATTTGACTGGACCTTTATCCAAGTGTCCGTATCTACCCGATCTTCCCCTAATACATTTTTGTTGCGGATGATATGAAAAGTTAGTCCAATTAGTTAAATTTTAAGTAAAATAACTTAATTTAAAATCTAATTAAGTACGTCTAATTAAAAATGTTAAAATCATTAAGCAAATTAAATATGTATTTTTAGTTGTTATAAATTAGTCTAATCATTTTATA
Organism: Maratus michaelseni; assembly: GCA_963931845.1. NCBI lineage: Eukaryota > Metazoa > Arthropoda > Arachnida > Araneae > Salticidae > Maratus > Maratus michaelseni. Next base: position 414,957,820 of record OZ007586.1, read on the forward strand.
TATAAATAGCGTCTTATTAACAAAACTTGCGCATAAATTTCTTAAAAAAATTATTAATGTTATACTTAAATTACACGTAATAAAAGCCGCTTGTAACAAGTAATGTTCACATTACTTCGTTATTAGTGATTTTCACCAATAAGAAGCATTTGTTCAAAAGTTATCAAGAAACAACACTGCTGGAATTTAAATTGGGTCCATCCTTTAGTTATTTATTTTAGACAGAAATGCAACAGATAATGATGTGTGGTATGATTATTCACACTTTATATGAAATACAATTATTTGTTTTTTACCATTAAGCTGGAATAATCTATCTTGTTGGATAAAAATTCTAGATATAATATTTAAGAACACTATATGTTGGTTGTAATAGATACAGAACAATATTTTCTTTAAAATTTAAGCGTCCAAACAATTTTTTTTTAATTTAAGCTAAAATTTCTTTTGGATTTTAATAGTAAAATTTGTATTATAAAAGGAGTTGAATATTAAAAAATAAATCTTATTTTCTGTTTCAAGTTAATTGCATTTATCTTCATTCACAATACTTGTTTCTACAAACTAAATTAAGTTTATTACATTTAACAAATTTTAAAGATTAAAATAAATTTAGAAATTCGCTTTAATAATTCCTTTTGTAGTAGAGAAATCAAGAAATACTATTTCAGAACATAATATATTTGTTTCCATAGAGATGAGGTGAGTCCTTTGATTAAAATCAAAAGGCTAAGAAATGGATTTCTTTTTTAACTACAAAAAATTGTAGTTTCTTTTTTTAATAGTAAGCATTATTAAAATTATTATAAAATCGGTTTTAATTCTAAAAGAGAATTCTTATTTTCTCTTTCAAATTAATTGTATACATTTACATCTACAAAATATATTACCGCAATTTAAAATAAATTTATATATTTCATGCATTTTGAAAATTTAACCAAACTTGATAAACTCACTTTGCACTAATTTATCTTCATATTGCCTTCTTTAATTATAAATTCATAACAATAGTTTAAATTCAAAGCATAAAGTTTAATTCCATTAATCTTATGCCTGAATTTATATGTTTTATCTAGGAATGAATAAACTGAAAAAGCTTAATTTGTATTTTACTATTGTATTCGCAACATCATAATAGTCAGATAATGCATCTATTTTCTTAACAGCTCGAAATAGAAAAGTTTAATGCTCGAAGCCTTAAAAGTTTCATTTTCAAAATCTAATAGACTAATTACTTTCTATCTAATAAGACTTCATTAATAAAGGAATTTTGTGTCTTTTTTAATTAAGTAATGAGTCTATTCTAAAAACTGCCTTAAAATATAAGCTTAAGCTAATTAAAAATAAATAATGTATAATTAAAACTTTTTTAAAAAACAAATATATATTATTAAGCAAAAACATGTCTTTGAGTTACGCTGATATCATATTGACGGTGGCAACACCTGACTAATAAATTTCGCTTTTTGCTGTTTTTTTATTAACTAATAAATATCGCACAATTTACATCGTTGGATAGGAAAGAAAATGTTCTCCCAAATGCAAATTGTTTGAAATCTGTGTTTCAGTTATTAATTTTTTATGGTTTCTAAAATAATTTTCTAGCATGATTGAAAAAAAATCTATATAGTGTGCAGCCCGATTACGAAAGATTAATCCCTTTACACTTAAAACAATACAAATATATAAGCATTCGTTCCCGGCTCATATTCCACAACGAAATTAAAATTTCATCAACAGATAAAAAAAATAATAATGTAAGTAAAACACAAATTTACCAGACATGTAATCGAATTACGAGCTTAAACCACTGAACTTATCAGAATAAAAAGGATGCTGTATGTAGCTAAATCCTTGGCGATTTCTTCGGCTTTTATTTCCTGATATGCGGCTAATATAAAATTATTGCTTTTTATAAATTTTAAAACTTTATTTGATGACATTGCTGATATTTTTCATATAAAAACGGTTTCGATGTTGTTAGTGGGCAATCTAAAAAAATATATTAAATGTAAAATATCTATTAGAGTTTTCAAGAAAAAATATTGTTTCAAAGATGGTTTTCTGTAACACGGGAATCCCGGGTTGGATCCCTTAGTATATTTAATTTAAACTTCATTAAGTAATAGATTTCCCGAGATATTTGCGCATTTTGAGATGTCTTGAATACGATTTCTGCATTTTTGGACCGAAATCTGTCTGCTTGTATTTCCCGCAAGTTTTGGGGGTGCTATGATTACAGATCTAATGCAACGGATTTCATGAAACCTCATATTTAACTGGAATTAAGTTCGTGCTGATTCAATTTTGTAGTGCGTTGTTGCAAACTTAATGCAAGATGATGACTCAAATTTGGTTTAGATCACCCAACACGAGATGCTGCTATGCTAATATTTTGCACGTACATTAAAATTGTGCCTCATTTTCTATTGGGGATTCACCAAATATAATATTTGATGTTTTTAATACAAATATATATGTTACTCTAATTTTCGTTTAAAATAAATAAGAGATAGCGCTGTTTGAATATAATTCCTTTTTTTAAGTGATCACTGTAACATCATCTTATTTTTCAAAAAATGCATTATACTTCATCTTTATAAACATTCATGACTCCATTGTGAAGTCACAGTGACCGAATTTTAAGTCAGTTGTATATTGACTTACAGTGATTCGAATATGACTCATTTTCCAGTCGCGTGAAGACAATGTGGACCGTTGTTGGAAGAGTTCTATTTGGGTACTGGTGCTTTACATTTTGGTCACATTCAGATCACGGTGATTTCATATTTTGGTGACATTCACGTCACGGTGCTACTAAGGTAACAAATAAAAAGGGCTTTTCAAGCTCTTTAAGCTTTAACCATTTGAAGGGCGGTGGTATATTATTTATACCACTTAATTTTAATTCCCAAGTGCCAAATGGCAGCACCCAGAATTTTTGAATATATTTTTGCATTTATAATGTACCTGAAGAAAATAATTTATTTATTTTGAAATCAATTTGTTTGTAAATTCTGATGGCATTCAATCATTTCAACATTTTAGCAACAGAATCGCTTTGCTTGTGAAAGGCTTAAAGTGCATTATAAGCAATTTTTGACGGATCCAGACTTTTTTTCTGAATATATATTAAAAATTATTCAGGGTTTTGTTCATTTTTCTAAAATTTCCTTTTCTTTTTCATTCTTTATAATGTTTTCTTGCAGGAGAGTAGAGAAATGTTCCTGTTTAGTATAAAAATAGATTTATTGTCCTGCAATATATTTCTTTAAGTTAATGGTTTACCCGCTGTGCGTGTCTATTTCCTTCTTTGCCAACGAAATAGCAAAATGAGTCTTATGTTAAGAAATAATTTTTTTCTGTTTTCTTTTTGTCTTAAATTGTATTATATTAATTTTACCTTTAAATATCTTCAAGTTTCAGTTTTGTGCTTCTGAAATTTCTTTGCATAATAATTTCTAAGTATGGATAGTCGCAAAATATGAATTCGATTGTTTCTAAATTTTATAATTTATTGTTTATACTATCTTCCTAAGAGTAATACAAAATTTTATTAATAAAGATGAAAACTGCTATATACAATATTGCAGGCAATTTTTTTTTTGCTATCTGTTTATGAGCAGTGTAAGTAAAGATGTTCAAATCAATCATCCGCTCTTACGAATGCTTTTTTGAAATTTGGCATTCATTTATAATGCGTTATAAAGCGGATATTCAGTTGAGTTAATATCATTCGTTAAAATATAAAAAAAAATATTTAGAATTACTTTTCTGAAATGTTCTCATTTTCTTCATTCTTTTAAATATTTTTTAATGAGAAAGTAGATGAATTTTTAATTTTTTCAGTAGAACATAGATTTATTATCCTATGATGTTCCAGGAAACACAGAGCTGACAGGTTGATACAGGAAAGATACCAATCGTCAAATACTAGAGGTGCTATACCGATAACAGAAAATCGTAACAGAAATGTGTCGATTCTGTTATTTTTTCTGATATCGTTAGCGATACGTGGACTGGTTATCGATTTGCCGCCAAAAACCTGACACAACGACGGCCATCGGCGATATAATCGATACGTATTCGATACAAATATGCTTGAATTCCGATTTGAATGTCACAAGAACGTAAACAAAATGACACAGATTTGGTATTGCTAATATCTAATGATTATCATTTTGCCTTTTATTTTCGACGTATATAGGATCAATATCGTTCTTGTGCCTTATATTCCACGTATGTATGATCAATATCGAACTTGTAACAATTTATCGACATTTATACGCATGTCGGCGAATATTTTTGATTTAATTAGTATTGGACAGTAAAGAATTGAATTTCAGAGTATTGAAAGCTAAAAAAAAATCTTAGCTTATAAAAGCAAGTTTATTTATAGTAGCTTATTCTCCTCTACTGTTATATAAAGGAACAAATGAAAAATACGCAAGTTAATTTATCCTAGTTCTATAAATAAAAATAATTAAACTATTTAGATGATTTATAAGTTTCGGACTCTTACGGTGGGTAATTGAAGTTTTATTGTCAAAAGCTAATGGAAGAATGATTTTTTTTTTTTCCACATTTTGCAGCTAACTGAACAGGTGAGTGGAAAAAGGATAACATTCCAAAAACAAAAAAGGAAATGAGATAGTATATATATGTTGTTTTTTTTTTTTTTTTGGGGGGGGGGGGACGTTACCTCAACATTTACATCAGCTGTAATGTTATCATTTTTCCACTCAACTGTTCAATTTATCATTTGATGGTGTAGTACGTAACTTCAATTCTTTAGCTTAATTCAGATTATATGTTTTGTTTAAAAAGCACAATCACTGTTTTTTCGATTTCTTAATCATTTTATTTAAATCTTTTATATAATTTATTTATTAATTTAAAATTTTTTCATTGCCACATTCTTCTGTTCTTGTTCTGTGCAATGAACTAGAAGTTTTGAAAACTGTTAAAATTTGCCATTTTTAGTAAAAATAAATGTTTTAAATTTAAAAAATCTATTTTTCAATATAAATGATTCAAAATCAAAAAATTAAGACATATACTTTCTCTTTCATAGCACAACTATATTATGTGTAAATCAATGTAAAAAAACATTTAAGAATATCTGTAAAATTTCCAAGTAATGTAATTTATCGCAAACTAAAATAAGTGAAATCTAAGTTCTTCAGAAAATGCATTTAAAGTTTTCAGACTTAAAAAAAGAAAAAAAAAAACTTGTCTGATTTTTTTCCATCATTGTCATTCATCATTCCTAGTTGACATGCAAAACAGTAATTTTTTTTAAAAGGTAAAAAAAAGGCAAATCAAATTTCAAGTTATTCAGAAAAAATATCTAATGCTTTGATTTTTTTTGGAATACACATTGCGCTGTCCTCTAAAAAAACATGTTTTTTGAAATTATCTCTCTATAAAATCTAATAAAGAATTTAAAAAAATTAAACATGGCTAATTTTTTACAGCTTGTTCTAAGATTTTAATACTGAGAATTTTTCATGTTATTACTTTATTTCAAAATGGCAGCCAATTAAACGAGAATTTGAAAAAAAAACACTTTTGCAAAATATAACCCGCGTTACCTGAAAAAAATCCCCACACCTGATCAGTGGAATATATAGCATTTTATTATATATTAAATGGTTTAACATAAAAAATAAAACTTTATGTAGATCATTATAAAATTCTATTATAACAAGAAAATCTGTATGCTCATGTTTTGCCAGAATTCTGCAATTATTAATTTAAATTATTTTAAAATTTAAATAAGCACTCCTTAAGTTTTTTTAACTATTTCTATTACTTTAAATGGTGCATAAAAAGGGAACAAAACAAAAAAATTGATTTTACTGAAATATTTGATGTAGTGCTAGGGTGGGTTTTTGTTAGGAAACATTTCACTGTTGGTCTTTTTTAGAGGATAGCAGAATAATTGATAGAACTCCCTTTTACCTTTCTAGCCGGTCTTTTCCATTTACAAGTTTACTGTATAAAAATTTCTTTCATTTCTCACATAACTAGTATTAGATGTACATACCACCATTTTTTAAGAGAAAAATTTCTACATAGTTTAGTTAAACGTGTAAAATGCAATAAAACAGTTAAATTGAACATTTTATTTATATTTGATAAAAGTTGATATTTTGAACAAACAGTAAGCAAAGTGTCATGTTTGCTTAAATTAGCTACTACACGCTAAATTTTGCTAAAATTATACTGGCAGACCTGCCAACATGTTTATTCAGAAAAGTCTTCTACAGACCTTATGCAACATAATTCTAAATTTTGTAAAACTAAATTCATCGGAAGATGTGAGATCATTTTCATGATTTCCCAGCATGCAAACTTTTGAATTAACTTCCAAGAAATTCCAAGAACTTTAAGACACTAAACTCCAATAAAAATTAAATCGTGTGACATGGAACGTCACACGTTAAAGTGAAAATACATATTTTCTAACTTCTTAAAATTTAATAGAACTTCACTAATGTTCACACCTGAGGTCTTCTCAAAGCACAGCAAAGCAGTGTATCACGTTACGCTGGCTCAGAACCACTAGCGTGGTAAACAATGAACTACGCTAAATCAATATTTATTTTTTATAGTTCGTGCATATAATTTTTGTCCGTGCATATAATTGTTAAATGTCTCTATTATTTGCGACTTTGAAGTTTATATATTTTATGGTATAAGACATTAAGAAGTGTTAAAATCTGATATGAAAAAACATTTTAAAAATTTGTAGTAGTTTTAAAGTTTTTACTCAGGATGAAATTTTTATTTTAGTATAATGTATATTTTCTGTAGCATTAAAACATTTCGAGATAATTTTTTTGTCGTTTTTAACTGTTTAATCTTAATATACAATGTGGCCATAACTAAATTGACAGTATTAAGCGTGTTCTTTAGTGCAAACTAGTAGCGAGAATGGAGCCAAATTTTGTAGTATGATTAAACAAGATGGGAGAAGAAGGATTCCACGAAAAAAAGTTCTAAAAGTCACTGGTAGGGGATATATAGCGCAGTTTGTATCACGGAATACTTTGTCTCCCGTCTTGTTTAATCATGCTACAAAATTTGGCTCCATTTTTGTGATTAAATTGCGCTACAGAACACGCTTAGTATTGTCAGTTTAGTTATGGCCAAATTGTATATACTAAAATAATACATGTATGATACGGTACATGTGATTAATCCAGTGATTATGTATAATTACCGGTGATTATTCTTAATCACTACTAAAATTAGTAAATGTGATAAATTATTGAATATTTATCAAATTTACCGGTTAGTTTATAAAATCCCCAACTGCTAGTGGGGAATGTAATAACCTTAATTTACATACATATATAAATTACTGACCTCTGCTTGAATGAATTTCATGCATTCTAGAGATTTCTGTACAGCGAGTTTCATATATTCAGTGATATTTTTTGGTTAATGTACGCGAAGCGTACATACATAAATTACTGACAGCTGCTTAAATGAATTTCATGCATTCTAGAGTTTGCTGTACGGTGAGTTTCATGCGTCCAGTTGAATTATTTTTGGTTAATGTGCGCGAAGCGCACATACATAAATTACCGACGGCTTCTTGAACGAATTTCATGCATTCTAGATATTTCTGTACAGCGAGTTTCATGCGTTAAGTGATTTTTTTCAGTTAATGTAACGCAAAGCGTACATATTGTTTGAAAATATTCATTTTTTGGAATAAAGACCTCGTTACTCCACAAAATAATTCGAATTTATTAAATTCCCCATTACGAGTTGAGAATTTTATAAACTAACCGGTAAATTTGATAAATATTCAATATTTTATCACATTTACCAAGTTTAGTGTACATAATCACTGTACATAAATTATACATAATTTCCGGTTTATTACATTTGCCGTAACGTATGTACACTGAGTGGCCAAAATAATATGACCACTCCTGACAGAAACTTCGATTGATTCGTTCAGCATGTGCGCTTATGTAATAAACTGGAATTTTTGATAAAATAATTCTGATAAAATTGGTCAGAAGCACCAGTGAAATTTGCATTTTGCCTATTGGTGGGGAAAAAGGAGAGTTTGATGACTTAGAATGACACATGATTATGGGCGCTAGAAGGGCCGATTTCTGTATTTCAAAAATCGCTAACTTTTCTGACTTTTCTCGAACAAGAACGTCTCGCGTCTTCAAAAAATTGCATCTAAGACAAATAATTTCTAGGGAAAAGTGGAAATTGTGGGAGAAAATTGCTTGTGAACAATAGGGGTGCTAGGTGACTGACATACATTTTGTAGCAACAGAAGAGCTATAACACAACGCATTGTAGCATAATGCAACTGAGAATCATCGCAAAAACTATCTATATACTTTATTAGATGGATCTTATAAGTTTGACTGAAGAGTGGTCATAATATTTTGTCCACTCAGTGTAATATATATATATATATATTAATACCTTTTTACCCATTTTTCTATTTCCTCAATATATTCCACTAGATTTAAAGTTATTACTCAGGCTGCATTTTATTAACTTTTTAGTGCAATATCATTTAAATATAAAATAATGCTTATATTCATATTTAAATTCCAAGAAAGCTCTTAGTCCATTTAAAGTATTGCAATTAACGCTCGGTACCTATCTAGTTTTCCACAATGAGTAAATATAACTGGTATTCCTCTTTTAAAATTACCCTCATTTTTAATACACAAGAATTTAGCCATTGAGTTAATGAAAAAAAGTTTTAATAACTTTTCTTGTTCGTTTAAAAAGCAGTCAAATTAAATCGCGTAAACTGAAGAACGTGTGAGATTAAGGAATATATCACAGCGTGAGTGAAGGTCACCTTGTAAAAGAGTTTATTAAATTTTGTTATAGCAGGTTTGAAAGAATTTACCTTTATATCCTCAAATAATGTACACCGACGGACCATTTATTAGCAGTCTCGATAATTTAATATTTTGTTCGCTATTTCTTAGAATTTTCATTTATTTTAATTTCTTTGTAAATACTTCGGACTAAATGTAAATTTTATTCAGAGTCCAATACCCTACAGCTTAAGAAGAGTTATTTATTGATTTTTAAGATTACGGAAAATGGCGATAGCCACAAATTATTTTCCCTGAATTACTCTTTACACGCGAACCCTATTCCTCTTACTTAGCTTAATTGAAAAACAAATTGCACTCACTTTTAATACATAAGAATATATATGTTGAGGTAATGAACGTTTTTGAAAATAAATTTCCTTCTTCTTGTAAAAACAATAAAATTAAGCTGTGTAAACTAAACAATATGTGAAGTTAAGACCACTGCGTGAGTGAAGATAGCTTCTTCGGTCTTTTGTTCTAATTTCTAGTAATATGTTTAATAGAATTTACCTTTACATCATTAAATGTTATACAGGTGGTATAACCGTCTTGATAAGCTAACATTTCGTTCAGTATCCATTAGGTTTTGTATTTAACTTATTTATTTTTGCTGAGAATTGAATTAAAAATTTATTGACAGGTCAAAGCCTAAAGCTTAGTAAGATACATTGATGAGATTTGATAGATTTTGTTTACAAAATAAAGTCCTGTTAAACTAATATATTGGTAGACTCCAGGCTCAATAACACTCACGAAACCAGGTATTGATTAAGCAATTGTGTTGCATAATTAAATGTCGGATAACAGGAAGTCTATTGAATAGTCAAAATAAAAATTTGTTATTCAGTTTAAAGTTACAAATTTAGGGTTATAATGAAATAATACTACTTGTATTATTACATATTTTAAATAACTGAAATCTTTAATATCAGTATCAGTATAAAAATGATTAGAAACTTTACACGTCTATAAAGATTATCCCTACTTACAGCTGACCAATAGCTAATTCCTTAACCGTTAATTTTAAAAGTATAGTTAGTTCAATTGCAAAAAATTTCAAATATTTTTCTTCATCATATGAAAATTTAGTTACTCAATTTTTTTTAACAGACAAAATAGGAACTAAAAGCCATTATAATTTATAACTTTTCTAAAAAAAAAAACTATTTTAACTAAACGGACATTCATATGATGAAGAACAGCGTTTGGAAAAATGTAGCATTCGAAATATACGTCTAAATACGGTTTAGGAATCAGCTATTGATCAACGATACGAAGGGGCAGTCTGTATGTACAGGGTGTTTTTTTTTTTTTTAACTGACGCTATTCAGAGCCGCCGGTAGCTCGTTCTAATAACTGAATTGACACAAAGTGTTATAAATGGACTAATAAAACCATGGGGGAAAAATATTCCAACAAAAAAAAAAATTAGTTCCAATCACCGCCTATAGGGAGAAATTTGGCGCTGTACATTGAAAAAAACATCAGAAACAGACAAAATCAATAATTTTGGATAAAATGCCATGTTTTATTCATCATATACACTTTCCAGACGAGGAATCTGACCACATTCAATGTGACCACCGTTCTCTTGCACCACACCTTGCATTCTTTGTACAACATTTTCGACGGCCGAGCGTAACATGTCACATGGAATAGCCCTTACTTCATGTATTATGTTGTCTTTTAAGATACTCAGATTTGTTACTCCCCTAAGATAGACTTTCGATTTCAAATAACCCCAGAGTTAAAAATCGCATGGAGTTAAATACGGAGACCGGGGCGGTCAGACATATTGAAAACAATGACTGATAACTCTTTGGTCAGTGAAGTGATGGCGTAACAGTTGATGTACTTTTACACCAATATGTGGCGGTGCACCATCCTGCATAAAAATTATCTAATCCAGACATTGTCTCTGTTGAAGTTGGGGAACGACAAAACTAGTCAGCAGATTATGATATATTTCTGCGTTAACGCTACACGTCACTCGTCCTATCGCAGTATTGTTCTCAAAAAAGAATGGTCCAAGCATGAATTCAGCTGTAAAGCCACACCAAACAGTGAACTTTGGTGAATGTAACGGAGTTTCTAGAACTGTATGAGGTTGTTCAGTGGCCCAAATTCTACAGTTATGAGTATTAACAGACCCTTTCAGATGAAAATGGGCCTCATATCCCCATAAAATTCTCCACGGGAAAGCATCATCGACTTCCATTCTTGCAAGAAATAATACTTCCATTCTTGCAGAGTAAATGTCAGTCGTTTATCGTAATCATTGGGTTGAAGTTCTTGCAAGCAGCTGATCTTGTATGGATAGTGGTGGAGAATTCATCGCAAGACTTTCCATACTGTCGAAACATTTAAATCCAGTTCTCACGCAACACCCCGTGCACTGCTACTACAAACAGCAGAGGTACTCTGTGACCTATCGTTGATCGCAGTTGCAACATCCATTATCACTTTTTCTGACACCGATTTACGTTCTCTGCCTGACCGAACTGCTAGCGAGACTATTTCTTCGAATTTCAGAATCATTCAATGCATTAACGGATAAAGGTGCTTTGAGCAGTTTATGGCGTGTTCTAAATAATCGAAGAGCGGCTGATTCACTGGTTACAATAATAGAAATTCACAAGTAACGCGCGCTGCGGTAACGTGAGATTCATTTTCAACCTGAGCTGAAATGGTTTCTCGGAGTTTTTCGGATGCATTTATAGCTTAAACTATTGGCGCTACTGTCGCTTGCGTAAGCAAAAATTTGCATTTGCATTTATTGCCCGTATTTTATCCTAATTCTCAGTTGCATAAATTACCACAGCGCCACATTTCCCCCTATCAGCGGTGATTAGAACTAATTTTTTTTTGTTGGAATCTTTTTTCCCATGGTTTTCTTAGTCCATTTATAAAATTTTGTGTCAACCCAGTTATTAGAACGAGCTACCGGCAGCTCTGAATAGAGTCAGTTAAAAAACAAACACCCTGTGTATATATATATATTGGGGAATTCATGGTAATTTGGGCTTGACAATTCTGCCATGGTTCCAAAATAATTTCAATTTTTTTTTCATGTATTTCAAAATTTCACTTTTTTCTTTATTTGTTAATTTTGGATACATTTCATTACAGATTTCAGTTTCATCTTTCCAGGTTTTTAATTTTCTTTTCATTTTTCCCTCCAATCTTTATTATATTCTCTTTGTTTTAAATTCTATTCATTTATTTTTCTCTACATATTTATGAATATTGTACCTGTTGATTTTCATATTTAATATATACAGGGTGGTTATATAATATAAGTATCTCTATTTGGGGCTGTTTGTAGCTCGAAGGAATAACCCGAATGAAACAAAAATCGGTACACTTACTATTTGAGAAGGGGGAAGAAGAATGGAACAATAAAAAACAATAATTGTAGTAATTACCGACAGATGGCGCTACTGAATCTGAAATGTAAAGTATAATACAAGAACAAATAATTAAGACGTCAAACTGAATGACACACCTAATTTATTGGAAAATGGTGCAGTGAATGTGGTTACGTTTTCGCATGGCGGAGCCGATCATGTTCAGGTTCCACATGGCCCATTGCGCTGGAGGATATAATCCAGGCGACGCACAGTGTGGTATTTAGTCCCAAAACCTGGCCAAAATTATTTTATACCTCTAAAAGCTACACATCTACGTTTTTATTAGCTCACAGGCTATCAAAGCCTGAGAGCTAATGTTCCCGCTGGTTCTGTATGTACGTACGTATGTATGTACGTACGTATGTATGTATGTATGTACGTATGTATGTACGTAACGCGATAACTCTTGATAGAAATAACCGTTTTGCTTCAAATTTTGTTTATAGGTCCATTGTGATAAAACGCTTCTTTTATTAGTTTTGGGGGTTCCTTGGTGAAGTATAAAGGGGTGGAACGTGGGCTAACTCCCCCTTAATTTAGATAAATGAGCTTTTCATGCAGAATTATCCGATTTTCTTCAAATTTTGTATGTATATTCACTGTAATAAAGCACTTCTCTGGTTAGTTTTGGGGGTTCATTGGTTAAATATAAAGGGGGGAATGGGGGGATGATCCCCCTTAATATATAGTCAATTTCCTTATTTTTCGAGAGGCAAGAGTATAATATACAATAAATGTGAAAAGCCTGTGATCTCAATGTCCTCAGTTTAAGTGAGCAGTTTTCTTTTTTATTTGAATTGTAGAATGAAAACGGTAAAATAAAGTCTTATTTATAAATGAAAGCATCATCAGTTTCATCACTATTACTGTCTTTAAGAATATTAACATTTGTAATATCACTTTCTGATAACAGATGTAAAACTTCAGACGATAAGGGCTTTCTTTTCTAGTTTGTGTTGCATTTCATGCCAGTTATTAGGGGGTCAGAATTTAAAAGAAGCCTATTCAGGACATCAATGTACAGGCCACTCGCGAAAACTTTCTTCTGTAGTTTAATTTCAATGACCTAATATGTTTATTGCGAGCTTCTGTAGCCTCTTCAGATAGTTGGCCTATTGGCAGAATAGCTTTTTTTATAACGTCTGCTCCATGACGAAGTACCTTGTGCATTGTAATAGACATGGGATAAAAACCATATAGCTACACATACAGTTCAGCCGTCTCTTAGCAATATTTTTCAAATTATTCTGTATTAATTTTGTATTAGTATTGTTTTCTCCAAATATTGTCCTTGTTTTTATGAGTAGCTACCTATTTTTGTTTGAACTGATTTTTAATAACGGAGAGCTTTTGCTTCATCTCAGCTATCCTTGGATCACCTTCAGAATAATTTCTCAATAATTCTTGCTTCATAAATTGATGATTTCCATCAAATGTTGACTCATTTGAGCATTGCATGATGGTATACAACTCATTTCGAGTCATAGATCTCAATTCAGAAGGCCCTGTTACCAAAATAAATAAAAAAATAAATAGCAGTAATTTACATAAAAAAATGTAGGAACCATTAAAAAAATTCGTTAAAAATTGGGGGGCGGTTTCGGACGGCTGATTTCTTTATAATTGCGTTCTATACTAAGTACTGCATATTACACAATAGTTTTCATCGCTTAAATATGTTTAAAAATATAACAAAATCCTTTCTAAATATTATAAATAATTATTTATGCCACTATTAACTATACCTAAGTTGTCAACCATATCGACAAAAAATTCGAAGGATATTCATTAGGTAAATGTAGTGTGTATAAAGTATATACCCGGTTCAGAATAATCCATCACAACAACAACCACTAAATTGTTTAGACACAAAACTTCAAGAGATTTTAAAACACTAAAATCTGAGCGCATCGTAAAATCACAGGACCACTGGAAGTGAACGGCAACTTCGGACTGATCGCATGGCGAGCTGTGTTGTACTAGCGCATTGCACGTTTCGGGTTTGGATGCAGTAACTATTAAACTTTTTGAGGAATAATATACAGGGTAGGAAACCGATTTTTGAAAAAATCATTTTTGGCCATGTTTTGGGACTAAATACCACACTGTGTGGCGCACGACGTGCTTAACTGCGGAATGTAACTCACCAGGAGTGATGTTTCGCACATGTCGAGAAGTGCGGTAAAGTCTTTAAAGTTTGAGACACCTCCACGGTACACAATATCACACTCAAAAGCGCCATCTGTCGGCGATTATTGCAATTATTTATTCCTTCGAGCTACAGACAGCTCCAAATACAGACACTTATATTATAACTTCCTGGTATATAAATTTTCCCCCGAAATGTTGTATGATGTTTCTGTGTTGCAATTTAATGGTTATATATATATATATATGTGTGTGTGTGTGTGTGTGTGTGTGTGTGTGTGTGTGTGTCTGTTTATATGAAACTGTACCTGTTGTTGAAAAACCTTCTGTCTTCAATATGTCTATGAAAGAAGAATCCCATGTTTATTTTTCATAGATCGAAATATGAAAATGATTAATTATCGTTCTGTAGTCACTCAACTAATGAAATAATTTTTCATCAGTGATTTTATAGGGAACTTTGAAGAATAGATTATGAAAATTTCTATTTAGGTAATTAAATTTAAATAAATTATAAGGACTCCACTTGAAATTTTTAAATCGTTTTAAACGAAACAAACTTTGATGCACTTAAAAGTAACTTAGAAACTTTTTATGAAATTAAATTATTTGTAAATGAAACTATTAAAATTATCTTATTATTAATTTTCTGCAATTTTGCGACGCAGCAACTCTCAAAACATTTAAATTAGTGAAAACTATCCATAGTTTTAAAATTGTAAAAAATCACCACGATTTTTTTTGTTTGTTTTTGCGAACGGAATAAGACGCAATTAAAAATATATGAACTTTTAAAAATTTATTTTTACTTATAAAGGAAGTTTTATGAGTTCGATTTAAAAATTCAAATTATCTATTTCAATTATATCATGCATACATATGTAATCATTGTATAATAAAATTCTTTCTAAAATGAAATTATTTTTTCATTGCTATTCATGGATTCATCTTCAACTATACCTCAAGTATCTTTAATCATTACTTTTCGCAAGCGTAATCTGAAAAAAAGAAAACTTAAGATATTTTCAATCTTAAGAATAGATAAACTTTTATTTATTTATTTCTGGAAAAGTACTTCTAAACTATTTTTATGAAAGAAGGTTTTCACCAACCGAGATACGTAAAATTGATTTTTTTACATAAAATAAATTGAAAAATTGAGTATGGGTTGCACGAATTTCATTTTTCATTCTATTTTTATATTCAAATGCGAGAATTCTTTTCTTACGGAAATGATTTACTTTCAGAATATTATCAATATGAGGGAAAGGTGAAAAGTTTTAAGACTCATAACGAACGAATGATGCTTGATATATAAAATTTTGTAGGATTATAAAGCATAATTTTGTAAACACACTGTTTCTTGTGAAAATACCTTTTTCCTTCCATATTTTTCCACGACATCAAGACATTGTCTTCTTCACCATGCCGCGATTGCACAAGCTGGTTTGATCGATTGTGAGTTTACAATGCTTTTATATCCATTTAAATCATTCGATTTGGCATCATCGAACTTAATTTTTTACGTGCAAATTCCCTTTGAGGACGTCAATTGATCTTGCATGATGAGGTGATTATACAGGGGGGAGATAAATTAGTTGGACAAAAAAAAAGGGGGGATTTATTACATGTAAATAAGTTTTGAGCAAGAGGGTTATTAAAGTTTTGATTTTATTATTATCAAATTATTTATACCTAATATTTATTTCCCTTTTTTACAGGTAATTCAACAATTTGTTATTCGTAATACACGAGAGTTCTTAAGTCTTTTATTTGGTTTAAAACATCAGCCGAAAACAAAATGAAGCATCTGTAAAACGTGCTATACACTGCCAGAAAAACTCGACTTTATACACTAAATTATTCCTCATTTTTTAACACATAATTTCCGTTTTCCTAGAAAACATGATTTTCCGTGAATTCTTCCTGTAAGTCTGAAAAAGAGGGGGGAAATTCGGTTTATTCCGTGCACGCATGCGTATTGACTCTATCAATACTAAACTTCGAATTTAGTTTTAAAATGAAAAACCAAAAAATCTAAAAATAAAGATTTCCTATTTATTTAAAAAGAAAAAACAACAACAACAAAAAAATAATGCTTACAAATTTTAAAAAAAGTAACAATTAATTTTCTCATTCGTTTAAAAGTATTCACAATTCATTTTTTAAAGTTATAAAAAAAATATTCGCATTTAAAATGTATTATAAATGAACAGATTTTAAAAAATATATAATAATTAAAATGAAAATATTAAACTAAAAAAATCGATCTTGCTCACATAAGCAAACATTTCTTCTCGAATTTAATTAAAAATATAATATTCGTATTTTACATCTAACAATTTAAT
Source organism: Maratus michaelseni (assembly GCA_963931845.1). Lineage (NCBI taxonomy): Eukaryota > Metazoa > Arthropoda > Arachnida > Araneae > Salticidae > Maratus > Maratus michaelseni. The sequence goes on from OZ007586.1 coordinate 414,974,605, forward strand.
TAAAAATGTACACAATTTATATTTTTAACCTCTATTAATACTAAAGTGTTAAACGACCATCTTTTAACGACGAAATCTTCCCGAAATTAGCTTCACAATTCGAAGCTTTTTAAAAAAACAAATTAATCAGGTCATTCCCATTTGCAGAAAACATCATATATTTATTTCAAACTCTTCCTTCGCCGAACAACTAATGGTGCAACTGTTAAGATACGATACTCATAATCCGTCAGATCGCTGGTTCAAATCAAAGGTCGGCAACATGTTCTCAACATATATCCAGCAATATTTACTTCCGCGAGAGTTAATAGATGGTTTCACCGAACAAGAAAAGTTTTTTTTTTATCTTCGCTTTCTTTCTTCAATTGACGTACATATTTTAGCTCTTGTAATCGAGAAAAAAAGAAACGGACATTAATTAAATAACGCAAATATGTAAACATTCCGTGATTTGAAGAAAGTATTTCTGAGAGTGTACAAGTCTTGCAGAACATCACTGGAAGAGATAAAATAACGACCATTAACCATTTTAAAAATGAAGGAAAAAGAAAAGTAGCGGTTTATCGAATACTAGCTGTTACCCGTTATTTCGTTCTCGTAACATTTAAAGAATATTAATGCATTAATTAAGCAACATATATAATTAACAAACTCTTTATCATATTTTATAGTAGATAATATTTCTGATAATTAAAATTTGCATATTTTTGTTTTTATATATATGATCATTTAAATTTCATTCAAGAACTTGAAATTTCACTAAGATTAAGTGTGGAATACATTTTTTGTTGTTGTTGTTATTTTATTTTAGCATTTCTATTTGTTCTATTTTGCATTTATTCCGTCCATAGAAATTGAGTTAATTTAAGTTTTCGTGTACAGAATATATTCAAAGTGATTATGTTAGTAAATATTTTTGAGAAAATTTGTTAATTAACATGTCACTTTAGATATCATTTTTATTTAATTAGAATAATTCAAAAATAAACATAAATTATGTTTCTTTTCCAAAACAGTTTATGATATGATATTATTATATGATATTTAAAGTTACATGATATTTAAAAAGAAATTAAATGTGTCTAGAGCATAAAAATTAAAAATAAATAAATTAAGTAGAAAAATACCTTTAACCCTCATATATTTATGGTAATTTTATTTCACATTGCCACACTTAGAACAGCTGTAGATCTACAAATAAAATCAGAATTTTTATGAGGCTCCGAAAACGTTCAAAGCCTAAATGCTTATTTGTTAAGCAATAGAGTTGCTTATTTATTTAAATGGCGAAAATAATCTGAAAAAAGCACCCCAATTATGGAGCATTAACATATTGATTGTTGTGTTGTAGTTTAGGATTATGGGAGTTTCGAAATTTGACAGGAATGCATTCCAACGAAGGGAAAAAATACCCTGCAGAGATATTTTTAACTGTAGATTTAGATATTTTAAAATTATAAGGAATTATATAAGTATCAGAGAAATATAACTAACTAGCAAGCTACGCCCGCTACGCTGGTCAAATTCTCATAACGAACTTTTCATCCAACAAACTATTCACATTTCATAATTCACTTTTATATTTTAACAGAATAATAAGGCTACTATAATTTGCGACTCGTGCTAAAGCCAATATACACGCCAGGACACGTCGCCCTTATCATTATCTTTTGACGCATGAAGGTTTCGCTATGGTACTCCATTGTGAAATTTGGTAATTTTTCAAATTCAATATTTGAAAAATGGCATAATCATTAGATTTGAAATTTATATCAAGAAAAATACAATTTTTTACCTTTCAAACGCAGTTTGCCTAATAATTTACTGACAAATACTTTTCGAGCTACTATTTTTTTTCAGTAACTTCAAATGTTTCATTTTCCGAGATTAATCTATGGCAACAATTAGCGAAAAACCTAGTCGTCAGAAACGCATAGTTTTTTATTAAAGAGGCTGTTGGAGCAGGGATTGTCACCACCAATTTGCCACCATCACTTTTGAAATCGGTTCGGTAGTTCTAGAGATTCCATAGAAATTGTAATTTAGAATGTTTTTAGAACGCTTTTCGCTCATTTCACCATTTAAATTTCGATTTTTTTCTATTTTGTTTTTAGAGAGCATTTACATCTTATAAGTAACTGCAATGCCAAATTTCATATTTCTAGCTCCTTCAGAATAAAAAAAAAATGGCAATTTTAGAACGTTTTTCGCTCCTGCAATCCCCCTGGGGTTAGTGACACCGACATAAAATATAGCCTATGTTGAAGCAGGGGTTGTCACCATCAATTTGCCACCATCACTTTTGAAATCGGTTCGGTAGTTCTAGAGAGTCCATAGAAATTGTAATTTAGAATGTTTTTAGAACGCTTTTCACTCATTTCACCCTTTTAAATTTCGATTTTTTTTAAATTTTATTCTTAGAGAGCATTTACATCTTATAAGTAACTACAATGCCAAATTTCAAATTTCTAGCTCTTTCAGTATAAACAAAATCGTAATTTTAGAACGATTTTCGCTCCTGCACCCCCCTGGGTATAGTGGCACCCACAAAAAATATATCCTATATTGGAGCAGGTGTTGTCACCATCCATTTGCTACCATCACTTTTGAAATCGGTTCGGTAGTTCCAGAGATTCCATAGAAATTGTAATTTAGAATGTTTTTAGAACGCTTTTCGCTCATTTCACCCTTTTTAAATTTATTTTTAATTTTTAATTTTTTTTTTTAGAGAGAGAATTTACATCTTATAAGTAACTACAATGCCAAATTTCAAATTTCTAGCTCCTTCAGTATAAAAAAAAATCGCAAATTTAGAACGTTTTTTGCTCCTGCACCCCCGTGGAGTTAGTGACACCGACATAAAATATAGCCTATGTTGGAGCAGGGGTTGTCACCATCCATTTGCCACCATCATTTTTGAAATCGGTTTGGTAGTTCCAGAGATTCTATAGAAATTGTAATTTAGAATGTTTTTCGAACGCTTTTCGCTCATTTCACCCTTTTAAATTAAGATTTTTTTTTTAAATTTTATTCGTAGAGAGTATTTACATCTCATAAGTAACTACAATGCCAAATTTCAAATTTCTAGCACCTTCAGTATAAACAAAATCGCAATTTTAGAACGTTTTTCGCTCCTGCACCCCCCTGGGGTTGGTGGCAACCACAAAAAATATATCCTATGTTGGTGCAGTTGTTGTCACCATACATTTGCCACCATCACTTTTGAAATCGGTTCGGTAGTTCCAGAGATTCCATAGAAATTGTAAATTAGAATGTTTTTAGAACGCTTTTCGCTCATTTCACCCTTTTAAATGTCGAATTTTTTTTATTTTGTTCTTAGAGTGCATTTACATGTTATAAGTAACTATAACACCAATTTTCAAATTTCTAGCTCCTTCAGTATAAAAAAGATCTCAATTTTAGAAAGTTTTTCGCTCCTGCACCCCCCTGGGGTTAGTGACACCGACATAAAATATAGCCTATGTTGGAGCAGGGGTTGTCACCATCAATTTGCCACCATCACTTTTGAAATCGGTTCGGTAGTTCTAGAGATTCCATAGAAATTGTAATTGAGAATGTTTTTAGAACGCTTTTCGCTCATTTCACCCTTTTAAATTTCGAATTTTTTTTTAGTTTGTTCTTAGAGAGCATTTACGTCTTATAAGTAACTACAACGCCAAATTTCAAATCGGTTCGGTAGTTCTAGAGATTCCGTAGAAATTGTAATTTAGAATGTTTTTAGAACGCTTTTCACTCATTTCACCCTTTTAAATTTCGATTTTTTTTTTATTTTGTTCTTAGAGAGCATTTACATCTTATAAGTAACTACAACGCCAAATTTCAAATTTCTAGCTGCTTCAGTATAGAAAAGATCCCAATTTTAGAAAGTTTTTCGCTCCTGCACCCCCCTGGGGTAGTGGCACCGACATAAAATATAGCCTAAGTTGGAGCAGGGGTTGTCACCATCAATTTGCCACTATCACTTTTGAAATCGGTTCGTTAGTTCCAGAGATTACCCCCTACAAACAAACAAATAAACAATCTTTACTCCTTTATAATATTAGTATAGATAGATAATACCTGAATTTTGAATTGGCTTTTCTCTTTCTCTTTTCTATAATCATGGCGCCTTTAAAAATTGGGAGGGAGATTTTCTCGTTTAATTATAGGCGTTGGCTCTACTTTTAAATTTCACGTGAACGATGTCAAATGCAAATTCGATTCTACAATGGAAATTGCTTATCATGACAACTTTTACATATACTACAATATATTTATTAAATTTTTACGAAATTTTAATTTTCTGGATGATTGTACGGTAAAAAGATGTTAAATTTATGATTTGGCGATGAATACATTCAGTGGAAATTACGCTACTTTGTGTAACTGCTATAAAATACTAATATTTTTTGAATGAAAACCGGCGCATGATTTAAAATATGACGACAATTTTATCGGGTATAGATTTTCTTATGAATCGATATTTGTCTAGTTTAAAAAAAAAAAAAAAAAAACCTTTCACTTCCTGAATCATATACAAATATGCATTTATATTAATAGATAATGTGCATGGTTGTCAACTTAACTTAGGCAAAACGTTGAGCTAAATTTTGTGAAGTTTCTCGTAATTTTCAAGTAATTAGAATACATTATATTAGGTGTAGGAAATGAATTACTAACTCTGCAAGAATTGTTACTTTTCGCATACAATTTGTTGAGAAAAACGCCTTTACTTGAGTGCGTGACGTCACATGCACATTATATATTTAAAACATGAAAGCGTTTAAAGAAATCCAATACTACTGTACTCATAGATAATTTTTAAACATTAATGTTATTAAATACTAAACTGAACACCGAAATTATATTTACAATGTTAATTTAAACAGAATTTGCTAAAATTGCGTTTGGAATTATGTGATTTTTGACGTAAAATATTATTTCAAAAAATGTATTGTTCTTTTACGAATTAGATAATAATTTCGAAGCTGGTAAAATTAAAATGCCGCCACTTTGTCGAACCTTTAAAAAATACATTATTTTTTTAATTAAAATAAATGTTTTACATTAAAAAAATTACGTTATTGTTTTTTTTTTTCGATAAACCGTTTTACTTTTAATCCCATTTGTTTTAACACCCATTTTTAAAGAATAATTACTCAAAAATCTGTATTGTTTTCTTTAAATCCACTTTTAATTAATAGTGGAAAATTATTATCCACCTAAATCCAAGGCGCTTAAATATGACTCCTTGATTGAATCTCAAGCTGAAATAAGTTCCCATGTGATGATTTCCAAATGTCAATATTTGACAGATGATTTTTGATTATGTAGAATAAATTCAATCATGAAATTTGAATACGCAAAAAAAAGTTTTTATTTTTTGGAAAATTTACTTTAATATTAACAAACCCATTGAAATGTTTTACCTTTGTAAAATTAGGAGCTAATTTATTTATTTATCTCCAAACACATTTAAATAAATGTTCTATGTAATTTAAACGCACTTATAATAATCTGTATAATATGTAAAAAAAGAAAAATCACATTATTTGCCCTGAAGTTACGTCAGTTTCGGATTTCAAATTGTAGTGAGAAAATCTGAATTTGTATTGGTTTATAAATATATTTTCCATACGCAGTTTCTGTTTATATCGACAGGAAAGAAATTGCATTATAAATTGAAAAAAAAAAGATTTCTGTAATGATAAACTGTGGGAGATGTTTGAAAAAAATTGTAAAGAATAGTATGAAAATTTTTTTAACTTGACAGTAATTTTACTCGTGTTCTAAAAAGTATGTACATCAAGTTTCTTTAAAATCGGATGAAAACTGTAGATTTGTATAAGGAACATACATACCAAGAAGGCTTATATATATATAGATATTACGTCATTTAATCTTAATTGCAATTCTTCTTATTTTTTTTTCACTTAAAAATTTTTCATATGAAAAATAATTGTTGAGGAAAAAAATATTATTCCAAGATTTGTATTTATTGGCAACGCTAATGCTTAGCAACGTAAAATAATTAATTAAATTTTACAGTAAAAGTATTCATTGATTCTCTATGAAAATAATGAAATTTTGAATTATTAAGAAAAATATTTGAAAATAATAAATAACACTTACCCTATATTCATTTCGGGGTTACAATTTATCTATATGCAAAGATAAAGGGCCATTAAATCCTTTTTTTGAAGTTTACTTCAGCCAAACATTTACACACACAATCGCATTTATAATATTATTAGGATTTAAGAGATGTGAAAAAAAATAAACAGCGGATTTCAAAACGCATGAAGGGCGTACACCATTGAAACATGCACCAGAAATCATTTGCAATGTAGAGAATCTCTTCAGGAAATATCCTTTTAATTTCCTCCGTGCAGCTGCTAAAAAATTTAAATTAAGATATAATAACAAGATTATGTATTTAGTGCATATTTAAAAAAAGAGACTGCGAATTACACGTTTTATTAAAAAAACCTGGGCTAAAATACTCAAAGAATCAGTGAAAAATCAGTGTGTCAAAGCATCTGAAACAAAAAGTAAGGCAACTAAATTTTTTATTTTATTATTAGCAAATTTATTATATCTAATACTTATTACTCATTTTTACAGGTAATTCAAACATTATTGTTTTGTAATACACCAATGTTTTTGTTGATTTTGAAAATTGTTAACGGTCGTTGCTTTATCACTTCCAGCATTGTTTTATCAAGTTTGAACAATGCGTTTTGCAATTGCTCCTTTTTTTTCGGCTTATGTTTTGAAATAAAGAACAAATATAAAATAATGTTTTATTACTAATCAATAATCTTTGATTTACTTGTAAAAAGAGTATTAAATATTATATATAATTCATTTTGGATTAATAAAATTAAAACTTTAGTAACACTACTTCCTGTTCAAACCTTTTACAGACAAACATTGCCGGCAAACATTGGCAATATTGGACAAATTCTATATCTTTCCCCATAATGCCAATATTTCCATGATATATTGCTCTAACATCGGAGTATTTACATATTACAATATTGCACCATTAAATGCAAAAAATATTTCGCAACTTTATTGCCAATATTTCTAATATAAATCCAATATTTTTGTAATACTAAAGTTTCATTGTATATATTTCCAGTATAAAACCAAAAAACCAATATTTCTTCAATATTCACGTTTTACTGTAAATATTTGAAATATAAATCAAATACTTCTGCAATAATAGTGTTTTATTGCAAATATTTCCAATGTAAAGCCATTATTTAACTCGTACTGGTGTTCTTTGGACATGATCCAGATGATGTAATATGGATCCAATATATTCAATAATGGTGTCCTACAAGGGATATGATTTTCTGCTATAAAATCGGGTTACATATTTCATGTAATATTCATGTTATACAATCAACGAGTCTCTTTTGTTTCATATTGTTAGGGCAAACTAGGTATTTATTTGTATTTTAGAATAATTAAATAATTTTACACACTGATGTGCCATTGAATTAGATACAGAAAATGTTACGGAAAAAAGATGGTTCTGGATGCCTTTTCCTAATCATGTGCGGAGGTCGCTACATGATACATGTAGTTGGATGTGTAGGCCTCTATAAACAGCTGTTAAAGTTTACGTGATGGGAAAAACTCTCGATTTCGACTCCTTCTATTGAAGATAAGTAATATGAGCTCGGTATATAGGTCATTCAATTTCAGAAAGGCTCGACAATGTGATTTTCTCGTTATACAGTATCAAAGGTAAGAGGAGAATAAACGGATAGCGGCAAAGAGAGTAGTAAATGGGTGAACTACAAAGAATAGAATAGTTTAAATAAAGTTGAATTGCTAAGATTCTGTTGTAACATTGCAGCCAGTGAGATCAAACCTTACCTCAGATGACCATCCAGTTGATCATCCAACTGTCCTTCTCTTTAAGGGCATACAGATAGTCAGTAGACATGTTGTGCAGCGCTCGCTCCGCCAAATAGTCTTTCGGACCAATAAGACTCAACAAAATACCACTTGTCTACGTAAACTACCGTGCTCAACGCCTTGCATGATGGACCAGATAATACCATGAGCAAAGCATTGACTGTTTGGACCAAGTAGAATAAAGTGATGCGTCTTGAATGCGACTGCAGCATGTTGATATTAGTATAAGAATATTGTGTCAAGCTCCTGGAACAATAGATCTAGCATTCTAGGCAGTAAGTATACAAGGTTATGATGCCTGAAAGATGAGCGGAGATTTTTTTGGCAACTTTTGGGTCCTATGGTGACACTCTTTGTTTCGAAATACATAGATTGTAATTAGGGTGATCACTTTCATCTTTTATGCTTTTCCACCAACCAGATATAAATGCAGTTTTAAGCAGAATAACTGTTCCTGCTAAACTTTTCGCTGGAAATAATTTTGTTCAAGGAGAATTCCACTCAGGTCTTCTTACTCAAATCAACATCAAGAATCCATGATTAAAATTCCTTTCAACTTCATTGGGATACTCTTGAAATGTGTGTCCAAGGACGTCATTGCACGCTAGTGTCATTAACAAATTTATGGAAATTTGCCTTCGAAACACTTCCATCGACTTGAAATCATGCTTCGGTAAATGGCAGTTGTTATCAAAGCCACAGAAGCACTAACTCGTTTCTAATTAGGCGTCTCTCATTCAGTGATACTTCAGTGTATAAAAATTACGTCAGTTGACTATTTAGTTTTTTTTAATTGTGTATAATAACAAATAAATAAAATGAAAAATAACTTCTCTTGTCTATTTAACTTGCAGGTTTATTTCTCGAATTTCTTCGTTGCTGATTATTATTATCACTAATAATATCTCAAATGAAGCAACTCACTACATTAACTCAATTAAAAAGCTCTTGACCATCACAATAGTATCTGACAAATTTTAAGCGATCTCATATTAAAAAGTCCTTCCGGCCTGTACCGGGAGGAAAAGGTAGCTTTCCTATATCTTCGTTTTAAAATTTTAGCTAATGTTACACGAAAACAGCAAGTTAAAATGCAAAGAAACGTTTACAAAAGATTCGTTAATACTGAATTTGAATAAGAAATTCGCCAAATTATTGAGCAATAGCCAAATTGGCTTCATTTATGAAGACATATTTTGGTCGCCAAATTTGGCGATATTTCGCCAAATGTCGCCAATTTTGTCAATTTTGTCGCCAATGTCGCCAATTTTGGCGCTAACGGATATGAATATATAGTTTTATGCATATGATTGGGAAAATTATTACAACAATGAAAGAAAATAATTTGCAAGTAATGGCGTTAATGTGCTGTTTTGTTTCAAAATGTCAGCCACCCTAGAATTTCAAACTGCTCTATCTCAGCCATTTTTTAAGATAGAGGTAAACCAAAAAATGCTCTGGAATCCTTGTATCAAGGACTAACACGTAATTAAAAAAGAAATTTGATTTTTTATTATTTTGGTATATTTATTTTAGTTTTAAATTTTTAAATGGCCGCCATCTTGAAACAAAATGGCGGACCAAGCTGGCCAACGAACTCGGTCGAGACATTGGTGAGCTTAATACACACAATTAGTTTCATCAAAATCGATTTATAGATACGAGCGTTATCGTATGACATAGGTCAGATATATATATATATATATATATATATATATATATATATATATATATGGATATATCTATATATATAAATCAACATTTGAGCGGAGGGTGGTTTTGGGGTCTGGGGGTCATGATCGGTGAAAATATATCGAAATTTTCCGGAACTGCTTTCCTCCGAACGGCTGCAATAGGTAGCTTTATACTTTTTAGTATTGAAAGCTACCTAAAAGAAATATTTCCATATTTGCTGTATTATCTAAACAATTATCGATTAATTTTGGCATATGCCAATTTTCAGAATTCGATTTTAAAACTAAATGTTCTATGTACACGTGTGTTATCATTAAAATTTAATCAACTAAATGGTAAAAGTTTGATTCTTTCGGATAGTACAGAAATATCTGTGGGAAGGTTTAATATTTAACATCTCAAACAACTTCCTTTTGTATAAAATATATTATTTGCTCATTTAAAAATTTTTACAGTGCCGAGCAATTTTAATCATTTAATTTTTTTAATGACAGTATCAATACCAAAACAAAATAAATGACTAAAAGAAGTTTAAGAATATTAATGTTTTATTACTAAAGTATGAATGAGAGAAATTATTTTATAACGCTAAACTTCGGAATATGAGTGTCTGCTTTTACTCGTTTCGTCGTTGAGTAAAATATGGATCAGGAAAACTGTGCATATAATTATGCTGTGGCGAGCTGACTAGGGAAGAACTAATAGAGTAGAAGGAAGTTAAAATTCATTAAAGTCTGTTATAAGAACGGGAAAAAATATATATATAAGCAGCTCTCCTGCAGTAGAGGCGCATATTGATTAAATTTCAAATATTAATAAGTGGAAGATGTTTGTGAGTACATAGCCTAGACCTATAAATTAAACGAACACTAATTAATAAAATTATCCGGAGATAAGAAATGTACTATATTTTTATTATTACACTGTTAAAATGAATCAACTTAAAAATGAGAACGTTTTCTTTCAAGTACAATTGTATCATAAATGAGTACATGATTTCCGGTGTGAAATGACACCTTTTAAAAAGTTTCGATTGATGATTCTTTTATTTGTCTTCTTATGTTCTTTTATTTTTATAGATTTAAATAATCACAAATCGTATGTTTTACATTGAAGACATGTTTTTATACTTATTAGCTTTAAAAATTACACGTAAAATAAACACAAATAAAAACTTCAAAAGGTGTCATTGCAGAAATAATGTTGAATATAAAGTCGATAAATATAAACATAATCTCGTATGTCACAGTCGTGTGTGACATGAGGTTCGAATCTCGTTTCAGTCTTTCATGTACGTAGTGTGTTGGATTTTATTTTAAGTTCTGAGATCGGATCTACCGCATAAATGTTCGTTCTTTCAAATGTTGTTAGCTATTTAAGCTTATAAATAAGAAAAATATGGGCAGTTAATTTTTTATCTGGTTCTTACAGCACAGCACACTGGTGTGTGCCTTGGACACTGTAGATATAATTTCTTGACAATTTCCATATACAAGATTTCAATTATACAAGAACTCCATTTACAAGAAGTCTTATATTAACAATAAATAAAGAAACAAAATCTGTACTCAATCTTTCACAAGTCGTGCTAAACACAAAGCTTAGGCAACATGGAAGTTTGTCATGTGAAAAATTTGTAAAGACTTTAAAGTGCATCAGATTATAGCAGAAAATGTTGATTATATATAAACAGCTTCCCTAAGAAATCAATAGGTGGCTTTGCACTTGGCTGTGGTGATTTATATCAAGAATTACGGAAGAGAAGTGACGTGCACAATGGGGTGTCCATTGTGACCTGCAGGAATAAATAAAGGTCTGGTTTGTGTCTTTTTATGCAAAAGATGGCAGTAGTGCACCAGAACAACCATGTGTGTCAATGTGTTTTGCGTTACATTTACATATATATTTTGTTTGCTTTTCTAAAATAATTAGTACTGGTTAATTCCAGATTTAAACACGCGGAGCTATTATAAAGCGAGAAAATGTTAAATATTTACACTTTGTTTATTTTTGAGAGTCAAATTTTAACCACACCTGCAACATCAAATAAACTGTTACTGATTGCTTTCTCAATCAATGCAGACGCAAATTACACTATAATTAGAGGGGAAACCACGAATTTTACCTTATATTGCTTCGTTTAAAACCGAAAATAGTACAAATTGAGATATTACCAGTCAAAATTTTATTGAGATATTAACAACTAGGATCCATTTTTTAACAAGTCATACTTTTAATTGAATACATTGAAGATCATGACAAAAGTAAAGCTTTAAGAAAGCAATTATCGTGTTTTCCTATATCCGTGAAATTCATTAATTTGTCTCTGTTCATGTGGAAAATAATAATCTGCATAATATATCTTGTTTATATAGCTTTCAGTGATGTATTTCGAAAGTAATTAAAGAAAAGAATCCCATGTCCAACATGAACGCCCTATAATTTAAACTAACGTTAACTGCGTTATTACCAGTCAACGATAGCAAGTAATTTGTTCTTTACACTAATTGCATTCGCTATGTATTACTTGTCTTTTATGTATACATGATTTTAAATTATAATAGCAAGCGAACGGTGACGGCTAATAAAGTTATTACTTACCCATCATACGTAGTATAAGTCTTGTAATCGTTTTGAAAATCGAAAAAAAAATTGTTGACGGAACCGTTCAGACACTGGAGATTCCGAAAAACATATTTTTAGAAAAAAAAAATTTGCCGTCCGTCTGTGTGTGTGTCTGTAAACGCTCTAACTCCCGAACAAATTGAGATAGAGACTTGAAATGTAGTATGTACTTAGTATGTAATAATGGGAAGAAGCTTATTGAATTTCAGTAACCTCGATTATTCGGAACTATTTTTTTCGGACTCTTGAAATATTCGTTCTGATAAAAGGGTATATAAAAATTTTTGAAATTGTTTTTTTTTAAGGAGTGAATATAAAATACAATAAAAAAAATATAAATTTTGCATTAAGAATGAAGTCGATTGATAATTAGTTGCCGAGATATTTGTAATCACATTTTCCCCACTCTTCGATTTTTCATGATCCCGTATTTCATTCAAATTTCAATTCAAAGATATGTTTTAATTAGTAAAGAGACGCTTAATCCGACGCAGCAAACTGTTAGTTAATAGTATTATCATTTTTCGAGTTATGAGGATGTTTCTCTTACGCTATTCAGTAATGGAGCATTTAAAGTTTATGATGTCATCAAGCCAGGGTTTCATTCGAATTGCAATGCATTTTATGAATAGTTTACACATGTTTTATTTTCATATTTTATATTATGCATATCCATGATGGGTAAGTATTACGGTGGCCTCCAACGAGTAGTTCTTGTATTAGATTCATGTGTGAAGTTAAGTAAGTATTCTTCTTTGCTTTAGAATCAAATGTCATGGACAGACGGCGGCGTTGCACTGTCTCAAATTGTAAGAATGCTCAATTTACTATTTCAAAACGCAAACTTCTTTTTATCAAGATTCAACAGCAAAAAAGAATAAAGTGTAAACATTGAATGGACAAAACTTTGATCGAAGTTTATTATACGTATTCTAATAGTCTTAGGCAGCGCATCGCAATCTAACTGTCACATTTGGAACTAAAACAAGGCAGCATATTAAAAAAAAAAAAAAAAAAAAAGACTTCATACAATAGTCTCTTGCAAGAATAACTATAACAGCTGTCACAGTTTACTTGTTATTCCATTTTTGAAACCTTCAGTCCATTTTGCCATCCCCTATACGTGTCAAAATTACATTAAAATAAACATTAAAATATATTTCCGTTTTTCTTAAATCATTTTTCTTTTTGATTATTATTTAAATTTTCTGCACAGTACGCCAATTTAAAAAATTTAATTAAAAATGAATTTTTAGTCAACAATTTTATTCGATTTTCATTTTCAATAGGAAAACTATAAACATTTAAAGAATATTTATTTAACTTTCCTTTTATTTACCGCTATTATTTTTGCATAAAATGAAAGAAGAAAAATAATTTACAAGTTAATACTTTTTTTCAAAGGGAGATATTTATTCCGGGAATACAAAAAAGAGTTAGGAAAATACTTAGAAATAAAATTTTCAATGGTTCTGCTTTTCATAAAATTGTTTCTTTTTTAATACATAAAAAGTAATACAAAAGGATTGGGAGAGAAAACATTTTAGAAGAATTTGCATATTCTTTATTTCCCTACAAAACAGAGAGATATAACCTTATCAACTATAATTTACTTCCTTTGAAATAACAAATGCTACGTAAAGTAGTGTGAAGAAAACAAATATTTTTTAAATGTAAATCATGAAAATTTAATAATCTTTGTAACAAACATTCCTTTGGTTATTAAGTATGGTAGGTTGAAACAGAAATATTTTTACATAAAGAATATATAATTTAGTTTAAATTTCTTGATACGTTAGAGTGTGACGTCGTTCTGTATTTCTTTTATTCAACGTGTTTAATATACATTTGTTTAATGTCACATTTATGAAAATTGAACAATTAGAATGCAAAATTTTGACATCGCATATAGTCTAAACATAAGAAGCTTATTCCTATATATATTACAAATGCTTTTAAAATTCATAAATTTTACTGTTCTGTTAAAATCTAGTTCTATTGTTTTGCAAGAGCTAAATGTCCTGGCTAAAAGAAAGTTGTTTCAATTGCATTTTAAACAGGATTATTAAAATTTTAAATATGTCTAACATTTTCTGTAGCACAGCTCTAATACACTGATGTTTAACTGCCAAAGGCCACCTAGGTGCAAATTTGCACACTTGGTAGACGCTTTGTAAAATTTAAAACTCTTAGCATTTCAAAGCATTTGTGTGAATCGCGACGCGTCATTTGTGTTTATACCTTCAAAGTAAACGCGTTGGAAGTTCCCATGTGCTCAAATTAGTACCAAAGTGGAATTTACGTGTGTTCAAAAACACTTCAATTCGCCCTCTCTCTCTGTCACTCTCCCTCTTTTTATTTTTTTTAAGAAGTGTTTTTTCAATAGAAAGTAAATATATATCATGCATATTTAGTTGAAAAACTTTAACCTATATCCCACTCGTGCTTTCACTTTTTAACACTTTCCAACCTAGTTGAAAAGTGTTTATGACTTCGGTTTGTCTGGCCGTCTGGCCGTCTGCCGTCTGGCCGTCTGGCCGTCTGCCGTCTGCCGTCTGTCCGTGCTCTAACTCCCGTAAATATGCTCGGATTGCCCTGCAAATTTTATATGTTATAATCGTTATCTATAGCATGTTCCCTATTTCAACGGAAGTGTGTAGCACTTATAGTTTTTTTACAGGGACACTCAAAAGAATTCCGTTACATTGCGGTCTATGGGGAAAAATCATTTGCGGTTTATTTAAATAATGTTTCAATACTTTAAACGCATTGAAATTTATATATATCACTAAGGTGCATTAGAAGAAGCTTAATATGGAATAGGGTGTGCATAGCACTTATACTTACTTTACAGGGACAGTCAAAAGAATTCCGTTACATTACGTCTATGGAGAAAAATCGTCTGCGGTTTATTTAAATAATGTTTCACTATTTTAAACGCATTGAAATTTATATAAGGTTCATTACAAGAGACTTACTACAGAATATTGTGTGTATAGCAGTCATCATTCATTTACAGGGACACACAAAAGAATTCTCTACTGTATGTTAACAATAATTCCTGGAAGTGCGTTTTAAGTTACTGAATGCGATTTTAATTTTAAATCGCTTTTTGTATATTACGTGGTGTGTATAAATTCTGTAGATCCTATACAGGGAAGTACAAAAGTTCGGGAACACATTTCCGTATTATTTAACTCCAGACGGAGAATTTTAAACTGTGCTACGTGTTTCCTAACTGAACTAAAATTTAGCATCCTATGTAGTATATATACAAATCTATAGATCCTATACAGGGCTGAATAAAGTATTCGGATTACTTAGATGTTATCTTTTAGCTTATAAAAGAGTATGATTCGTAAAATTATTTTGGAAGCGTTGGGAAGTGTTACATAATCTATGCTTGACGCATGATTTTTCGTTCTTGTTTATATTACTTCCGAGACACGTGTTTTTGCATCATTAACTAGATCGTTAATATCCTTTCTAAAATCTAACAATACGACGCAATGTATAATGTAAAAAGATTCATTTTTGTATCAATAAATATGTTTCTTTTGAAATAAAATCATGTATTGCTTATTTTTTAACCTTTAAAATACACTAATTTCACGTTCACTTAAAGTATTTAATAACTATTTATCAAAATGACACTTAATGTTTTTCAAAGATGTATATTTTAGTAACAAAATCCATTAATATGTTTTTTTAGTTTTCTTTAATCCATTAATATGTATTTTAGTTTTCTTTAATACATTAATATGTATTTTAGTTTTCTATTAATTTGAATAAATGCCATCTTTTTTAAAAAGTGTTTTTAAAAAAACACGGTTTTGATTAATATTAAATAACAACATTTTTATTTTCTTTAATCTACTTTAACATTGGGAACCCCACTTTATGGAATTTTACATTGAAAAAAGTTTTTACGCCATACTTTATAGCATTTGTACCTTTTACATTAAGAGCCTACATCAGTCATGCGAAAAAACGCTCAAGCTAATGTTAAGTCTATGGGAAGGTTCTAGCGCGATTTCTCGCTCGCATTTTAATATTTTTAAATGCTCTTTTTTGCATAGGATAGCTGAGTTCAATCTCCAACGTTGTTAGTTTTTACTTTTTCGATTTTGGTTCCAGTTATTTTATATAAGGGTACTTTCACTTTCAGAACTCATTAAAGAGAAATATTTCGATCGGATGAATTTTACGAAGATATTAATTCAAGTTTGTCACCTGAGTTTAATATTACTAGTATCCTTAAATTTTGACCCTTTCCAACTATCGGAAAATTATATAGACATTCATAAAATATGTTCATAAATGATCCAAACAACTAACTAAAATAAAATGTCAAAAGTGGGTATTACCATTTAACCCCTTGAACGGCAAGCACGTGGTCTAAAAATGCTCAATTTTGCGATGTTTTGACACCAGTAATTTTAAATAATGAATTTTTACCTTCTCAATCTGCAAAATAGAATAATAATTTTTTTAATTTATTAATACTGGTGGCAGAGTTATATATTAAAAAGTGGTATATATTATATACCGGTACCCCTCAAGGGGTTAACCCCTTCGCGACGAGCGTCCTTTACAAAATTTTTATTCTTTTACCACCAGTTTTTCAAAACAGAAATTATCGCCTAATTGAACCGCAGATATGCTATCATTAAATAAGACAAAGCTTACAATAAAAAGTATCTGGTGGGAATAATCGAGGATTCTGAGCATCTTATGCGTCACGTATACGTGTCGCTCGTCCCCAAGGGGTTAAATAATGAAATATGATGGAATTTGAAAGCTCTAGACGACCCCATATTAAAGAAAAATGCATTTACCTTAAAAAATAAGACACTATTTTGAGTCTAAAGACACGTTTATTTAAATTTTATGCTAAAGCTCTGTGAATGAAGGCGGGTGTCCCTTTTTCTATGAAATGCATTGTAAAATATACACACACAAAAAAATTACAACGCTAAACATAACATTAATTCTAAATGATGCAAGAGAAAAAAGAAAAATGTAGTTTTATTTCGTAGAAAAATTATGACTGTGTGTGGCTTATTTTGTCGTAAAGGATCAACTTGCAGCCGACGGAAAAGACAGGCCGCGGCATTCCATCGATCACGGCTGTTTTTCAGTCTACCTTGATTACATAGCAGTTCGACAGCTGGAGTAAACCAACATATCTTGATCACGTGACAGCCAAAATGCGTGGAAGTGTCTCGGCATGTGTCTTTCTTTGGCTGCGGGTGAACAACATACTACAAGTGGACTCAAATAAAAGAAGTTCAATAAGAACATCATAATGTTGTTATATATTTAAGTTCATGCTAAAATAATGTCGAAATACATTTTCATCAATTTTGCATAGTTAATTGGTTATATATAAATGATTAATAAAATAATCTGGTCAATTTTAGAGAAGACTGTTGATTATTTACACATAACTCGAACAGTCACTTACGAATTTAATAATTTTTTTTTACCTATGAGGCCTTGTAAAAGTCCAATGATAACGCGCATGCTTGCTTTGGATTAAACTGTTTTTCAAATTTTAAATATTAATTAATGCGAGTATTATATCGAACATACACTTTTTACATAATCACAGAATAAGATCACTAATTATAATTAAAATATGGATAAAATGCTTAAGTTATACAAAAAGAAACAACAAAAGGCTTAAAAAACCTTTTAATGATCGACATACGTTTCAACGCTCACACGGCGCCATTTTCAAGATATATAACGATAAACAAAATATTCTCGCAATTTTTTTAAAATAAACTTGAGAAACATGAATCACGAAATCACATATTTAAAAAAAGCAGATGCTTGAAGTAGCCAAATGTAAACGTGAAAATTAATTCGTCATTGCTCTTTTAAAACTGAAAAGTACTTCGTGCCAAATTTTAGGTAATTCAAATGAGGCGAATTCATTGCAAATGCTTACGTTACGCATGTAGATCTCTATTGATTCACGGATAATAGATGGGAAATAGAGTCTTGATGGATAAATTATTTTACTATTTTTAAAATCAATTTTTAATGTCTACATTGGAACCGTGACATTAAAACTTTATAATATTTCCCTGGAAGACTAAAATATAAACTTAGAAATTCAATATATGTCTTATCGCGAAACCACCCAGAAAATTAACAAGAACGAAAAATCATGCGTCAAGCATAGATTATGAAACACTTTCCAACACAGCCAGAAAAATTTAACGTAACTTCACCGTTAAACAAGGTGAAAGAAGATATGTAAGTAAACTGCTTAGAAAACATATAACACATTAAAAAATGCAATTTGCAAAATTACCTTCCAGTGTTAAAAAAGTAGTCGAATTATTTTGTGCAGCCTGGTATATGATCAATATATGTGAATATATAGTGTGATAAAATTTAGTTCAGTTAGAATATTCACATTTAGAAATTTTAACCAATCGATGGAAATGCACTCGAAATCCTTTGTACAGCCCTGTATATTATCTGAGGGCTTTTGTACACACCACATATTCAGCTAAAAGGCAACTTAAAACTCACTCGCAGCAATTACCAACCGTAAACGACAATGTATCTTCTTCTTTGCGTAGCCCTGTATATGAATTTATGTTCCACAAACTTCTATTAGTCGACTAAATATATATTTAGCAGGAAAATGCATAAACACAATTAAAAACTACCCTTAGGCAATTCATTCCCATTAGTCTGTAATACTTACGAATTCCCTTGTCTATCCCTGTATATGATCAACCGAGTTTATAAACACACACGTACTATGAAAAAATTTAGTTAAACTTATAAACGGAAACCAAAGTTGAAAGCGCCCTTATCACACATAGACTGTAAATATTGCACATGTACTGTAACCAATATCTTTTGTGTGTCCCTGTAAATAAACGCAATGCACAAGAGCAATATATAGTGCACCTCAGTAATGCATTTAATTTTCATTATCTTTGAAATAGTAAAATATCACTGAGTTACACTACAAATTTTTTTCCCCATAGAACAATGTGTAACAGAATTCTTTTGTTTGATCCTGTAAATGAATAATAAATGCTTTGCACCCCATATTCTACAAAAAACCTGTGTTAATGCGCTTCATAATTATATAACAATTTCATTATGTTTTAAATGACGTGGCGTTATCAAAATGCACTTGCAACGATTATTTCCTCTTGACTGTAATGTAACGGAATACTTTTGATTGTCCCTGCAAAAAATGTATAAGTGCTACACACTTTAGTTGAAATAGGGAACATAGCTCTAGTTAACGACAATAACATACAAAAATTTCAGGGCAATCCGAGCATATTTACGGGAGTTAGATCACGGACAGACGGCCAGACGGCCAGACAAACCGAAGTCATAAACA
This sequence comes from Maratus michaelseni, assembly GCA_963931845.1. Classification (NCBI taxonomy): domain Eukaryota; kingdom Metazoa; phylum Arthropoda; class Arachnida; order Araneae; family Salticidae; genus Maratus; species Maratus michaelseni. The sequence goes on from OZ007586.1 coordinate 414,994,241, forward strand.
CTTTTTATCTAGGTTGGAAAGAATTAAAAAGCGCAGTTTGTAAGGAAATAGACCCAATAGAGCCATATCAACTATCATGTGTTTATGAAATCCCATTCACCAGAGCAGATGGAACAATGCAATATTATATAGGAATGACCACTAGAAAGTTTAAAACAAGATTAAAAGAGCATATGGCAGATATAAAAAATGACAGAAGTACTACAGCACTGGCAAGACTACATAGAACCAAGACATTAAAAATTGATTTTAAAAATAGTAAATTAATTTAACCTTCAAGATTGTATTTCCCATCTATTATCCGTGAATCAATAGAAATCTACATGCGTAACGTAAACATTTGCAATGAATCCGCCTCATTTGAATTACTTAAAATTTGGCACGAGGTACTTTTCAGTTTTAAAAAAGCAATAACGAATTATTTTTCACGTTTACAGTTGGCTACTTCAAGCACCTGCTTTTTTTACATATGTGCGATCTCGTGATTCATGTTTTCAAGTTTATCTTCAAATATTTGCGAGAATATTTTGTTATATATCTTGAAAATGGCGCCGTATGAGCGTTGAAACGTATGTCGATCATTAAAAGATTTTTATAAGTCTTTTGTTGTTTCTATTTGTATCACTTAAGCATTTTATCTGTATTTTAATACACTTTTTGTTTCACAATTGGAAATCGCATAATAGTTCATGTTACTTTCTGATCCATTAGGTAAAATATACAGCTTTAAGGAACCATTTTTAGATTAAAATTTTAAATGGTGTCAATGACCGAATGGTCGTACGATGTCACTGACCAAAATAGTGCGATCTTTCAGCACTTCCTATGATTTTATCACATTTCACACAAAGGAAAGTCATTCAGTTGAATATTTTCGTAATAAAAATCTGGTATCTCTTGGAATGAAATATCCTATATTTATGAGTGAATGGGTCATTTTTCAAGTCTGATATACTGTACAAAAATGTGTTTTAATAAAATCTCTCATTTCGTGAAGCTTGTGCATTACCTTTTAGGGCACTCGGTATATTAATACGTATTTCTTTACTTTAAGATTCAATTTAATCCTTAGTAGCATTATAAGAAATTTTATATTTCCTCATTTTGTATATATAACTGCAATTTATAGAACTGTTAGGAGAGAAAATTTAAAGAAAATTATTCAGAGTTTTAAGAAGCCTACAATATAAACAATAAGTTGCGAAATTTTACCAACGTTTCACATAAATATATCGAATGTCTCCAAATTTTCCAGTATAATTTAGTGAATCATATGACTGGCATGTAAATGGCTTCCTATACTAAAACTTTTGAAATCATTCATATATCTGAACAAAGCATGGTATTGTCTTTGAAAACGTGTGATTGAGAGAAATATTGTTTATAGAGAGTCTTTCTAGGTAGAATTTCATGTCTTCGGTTTCTTTGAAAATACATTATTTAGTATTCATAGACAGAAGCCAAAATATTTAATATTTGGAATTACAAGTTAAGAGGACTCGATACAGTCTGAACTACTTTTTTTTATTTAAATATCTTTAACATCAAGACATATTGTAAAATGGTTTTAGGGAGGGAAAATGATTTAATCAAGCAAAAATGCAATTGTTGTTATGAAATTTTAAAAATCTACATTATAGAGCAAAAACATGTCCATGAGTACTGGACCCCTGAATACTAGGCCTGAGCGCTGACACAAAAATGGCGGCGCTTGTAGGCGGACTTTTTAAGCGTTTGTACATCTCATTGAATCTACACACCAGTATTATCTAAAAGTTTTCTTTGACTTATATGATCTCAGAAAAATAAGGCGAAGAAAACTTTTAGATATTATTGGTGTTCAATTTCAAGGGACCGTATAAACATTGAAAAGATTCCGCCTACGGCAGCCGCCATTTTTGTATCAGTGCTCAGGCCTAGTATTCAGTGGGCGGTGCCGTCTGTAACTGCCGTCATATCCTCAATGGTAGAACCAGACAAATAAATTTCGCTTTTACTGCAATTTGATAAACATCACACAATTTAAATTTGTACGACGCCAATACAGAACAAATATTATTTCCAATGCCATTTGTTTGAAAACTGTATCTTAATTTACTGTTTTTTTACGGTTTTAAAAATAATTTTCAAGCATGATTTTTTTTAAAATATTTCTATCACGTGCCGCTCGAATACAAAATACTAACCGGTTTGCACTGAAAACAATATAAATAGTTCAGCATTTTTTTCCGGCTAATATTGTGTAACGAAATTAAAACTTCATCAATAATATATAAAATATATAAATAAAACACAAATTTTACAAGCATGTATTTGAACTACGCGCTTATCTTTGGCGAACTCCTGGCTTGCTGCTAATACGAAAGTATCCTTTTTACTAAATTTCAAAACTTTATTTGAATACATATTTGATATTTTTCATATAAAAACGCTTTTTGGTGCTGTTAGATGGGCAATTAAAAAATATATTAGAGTTTTCAATTTTAAAACAATGGTTTTCACCTATATTCTGTAACCGGGGAAGACTTGTTTTGATCCCTAGTTTAATACAATTTTCAAACTGAAGAACATGTTTAAAACCACACTTCTACATTTTTTAACCTTTTGAAACATTTTTTTACAAGTTTTATTTTTTTTTTTTTCTTGCAAATGAGCTTTATAACTTTGAGGACCAGATTTACAAAAAAGTTAATTAGCTCGTATTAATCAATCGTAGTCGTATAAAAATACATTATATTGAGAAGATTTCTATGGATTTAAATAACAATACACGAAGTTTCTGACACCCAAACTGCGATAATAACATTTAATTTGTGACCGTGCCCGTCGTCTATGTAGAAATATAGGACACTGCAACTGAGATTCGTCGCTGACATTCGCAAATTGTTGCAGAGAACATATTTCGCACAAAAGAAGCGAGTTATGATCACGTGATTTGAAGATTGGCACTTTTTTCCTCCCTCCTAAAGTAGCGTCGATGTTCGCTACAAACTACTAATATTTTGTATCGCGCTACTCGCTACACTACACTTTTTTTAATGTAGCGCGCTACACTACAAACTACTAGAAAAATAGCGGCTACTGTAGTTTCGCTACTTGTAGCGCGCTACTTCCGAGCCCTGGTAAAGTCTATTAACTGAAGTTAAAGAAAAGGATTATTTTCTTATCACATACCCTACAATGGTTCAACCTGTAAACGTTTAGGGATAATTATTCTGAATAAACGTACCGTAAATTTGCCTTATGTGGTTCAAATACGATGCAAAATCATAAAGCATATGATTTTTTGTTTTCAAAATTCTGAAATGTAGGATAAAATGTTTAAAAATTACCATAATTTTCTTTTATTGAAAGAACGTTAGGATTACTTTTAAATCTATTCTATATGTTAAAGTGATTTTTATTGCACTGATACTATAATGATTTAAAAAGGGGTACAAAAATATACACACACACACACACATATATATATATATATATGAATGGGTATTGTTTTATTATGCACTTTATTACGTATTTTTTAGGTATTTGTGAAGTACAAACTAAATCGTTTTAAAACGGGATGTGTAGATAAGACCGAATTTTAGCTCCTGGCAGGAAAAAAAAAGAGAGGATATTTTCATATGTTTTGATTGTTTTAATGAAAATTAAAATCTACATTTTTATTTTATATGAATGATTTTATATTAAACTATTAAAATATGACATAAAATATGTTCAATTTAGCTTAAATCACAAGTTTTAATATATTTTGACATATTTTAATAAACTTTGTTTTCTTTAGATAATGATGCACTCATAATACCAGCCTTATTTTTAAATATTTACTACTTTATTAGTAAAATAGGTAAAACCTATAAAAGCTTTATGTATGTAAAACCTATAGTAGTGTTATAACTCTTTTTACTGAAATAAATTAAATTAATTTAGTCAACATTGAAATTCATTTAAATTTGCTTAATGGTTAAATTTCAAATCTTATACATCTTACTTAATTAATCTTCAGTAAAAAAAGTCATTCATAAAGCCAGTAAATTTAGTTTATCACCTTTAACGTAACAATGAAGACATTTTAAAAAATATATAGTTGGAGGGGCCAAAAATAGTCTTCCCTTACTCATCTCCTTTTATTGCTCTTTTTGATTTCTTGTATAGCATTTATGATGAAAAATGTTAAATTATTGATAAATAAATGCTGTCAAAATCTTTTTTAAATTAAGATTTGTTGTGAATTATGATAAATATTATTATTGAATATACATAATTATCCCAAACGGATCTTTTCAATTAGTAACCCGTTATACAAACAAAACGTAATTTACATACCAGCGCAATTTACATTTTAATGCATACTCATCAGAAAGAAACGATATTATCATTAAAAAATATTTTTTTTAAATAATTGCAGTGTGCAAATTCTTTCTGAATAATAAAAAATATGTATTAATATGTATTTAAAAACAATTTAATGCAAATTTCTACATCATCTAACAACCATATATTTAAACTTTGTGATCATTTTGTATGTCATTACCATAAGTAATGTGAATAGCTTTTTTCTGAAATGAAAGAAAAACCCTTTAAATTAGTATTCTGAAATGCGAACATCGGTGAATAATAACATGCATATAAGAGAATAAAAAATACATTTCTCTTTCTACATTTCAAAACTCTTGGCTTAAAGAATAATAAATATTTGCATTAAAAATTTTCAAATATTCAAAAATATCCAAAAAGTAATTTTTTATTCTACATTTCAACTTATGAGTATTTTTTTACTCTCTTTGTTATAAAACATGGCACTTATTGTTCATAAAAATTTACATTACACATTTAACATATCTGTAGAATTCTGTTTGAATTTTAGAAGTAGAATTTTTTTTCTTAATTTCAAAGATTTAATAAAATAAATTTATATATATATATATATATATATATATATATATATAAAAACCTGTGAAAACAACAAATTGTCTTTTATCAAATAAGTTTTTGATTTTTAATTATGCGGAAAAAAATCAACCAAGTACTGATTATGAAAGGGTTTGAATTATACTACATAAAATTATTTGATTACAGAATGATTTTTCCTAAAAAAAAATAGCAGAATCAACAGATTAAAAATATAAACAGTACATAATCGTACTTCTACTTTGCAAAACAGTGCAAAATGGAATCGTTAAAACTTAGTTAAAAGTTAAATTATTCCAACAATTTCGGCTAAAATTGTATAGCCATCATCAGGTACATCAAAGGACTAAACTGGTGAGCTTATAGTTTGAGAGAGAAATTAAAAATGGTAGAGAAAGTGAAGGGAAAACAAAGAATGGGAAAAAGGGGGGGAAGCACATATATGCTAGAGGCATCAGTGACGTTGTAATAGGAACAATTAAGATTATTTATGAGAGATAAAAATTAATAAATGCTATTATATTATTGAAACTGTCAACATTCAAAAGATTAATGATACCTGAAATGAGAAATGGATTATTTTTTGCATGAATGCTATCTTAAAATGAGTTATAAATTAATGACCACTGAATTTATATTAGAAGACAAAAATAGAATAGTTACGTTAACGTAATCTAAAAAGGATTGCTAATATAGTATGAAGCGTAAACAATTTGGTAAATTATAACCATAATACATAAATAAATAAATGATTATGACAATACATCTAAGTATAATTGAAGTGGTTAAGAAAAAGAATAAATTACTGTTTTCTGATTATAATCATTACAGAAAAGTTTTTTTTATTTGATTGTAGACGTTTTAGTAGTGAAACCAATTATCTATTGATTAAAGAATTAAAAGACTCTCAGTAAACAGTCTTTTCTCATGTCGTCTGTTTTCTTAAGCGTGGGAGTCTATCAAAATATCTTATCAATATTTGCTATTAAATATTTTACGTCTTCTAAAGAGTCCATAAAGATTTTTTTTATTATAGACGTTGTTTTAAAAGTAAAATTCATCTTATAGAGAATTTCTAATTATTTGAAATAAATATTATCTCTTCCTTAGAGACTAATATTATGAGTGTCTTTCAAAAAGATCATAAATTAATGCATACTGTTTAAATGCTTTTTAATATAAATATAACAAACTGCTTTGATAATAAACTGCTTTGAATAAAATACAAGTGGGTAAGTGTGATCGAAGATCGTACAAAGGGTTTCGTTTAATATTCCTTTGTTGTTGGTGTCGTGTCCATGGATATGCAAAAAATCAATAAATAAAGGATCAGATATGGTCAAAGGTCCGGAGGACCACTGCCGCCAGCCTGGTGCTTCAGGACTGTAAAGGATCTCTCGAAGTGGATCCATTAGCGGTAACCAGCCGAGTTTTAAGATATCTGCGGTAATGGATGGGCACTCAAAGATGTGTCTCGGTGTGAGCTGAGTTTCTGGGCAGTTCCTGAACATAATATAGGTTCTTGTCCCATCAGGAAGGATCTTCATTCCTTTATAGTGATTTGTTCTTAACCTAGCCAGTGTAGTTGCTACATTTCTAGGGCAATCAAAGTCAGGGAAAGGCTTCCTAGAGGGCTGATTAAAAAGTCTACATCTGGCCATTGCATTTGCATCTGCAAGTGTGATGGTGGAACTAGGTTGGTCAAGATTTCGTGCCTCTTTGGCTAAAGCATCCGCACACTCATTTCCCTCGATGTTTACATGTGCAGGTATCCATTGCAGCACACAAGATTTCCTCTTGCAACACAGCTGATCAAGTAAGTCATTTATAGAGGAGGTGATGTTTGTGTCTCCGTTTCCAATGGCCTCTAAGGCTGATTTAGAGTCTGAGAAAACAACCAGTCCTTCAGCAAGATCCATAGCATGAGTATTAGTCAGGTAATAAATTAGGGCTTCTTTGATTGCCAAAAGTTCGCTGGTGAAGTTGGTGGCAATCAAACCTGTGTTAATTTTAAGATTGACTTTTTCACCACTTGGAAGAATGAAGAGGATGCCTGCTCCATCTCTGTTGAGGGATTTATCTGAGGAACCGTCGGTGAAAACAACTGCCAGGTTCTCCTGGGAGAGCTTCTCTATAGTTTCAAGATCCTTTTGTCTGAGTATTATGGGGTCCTCTTTTTTAGAGCAGGGTTGAAGCAAGTTCAGATTAATCTTAGTGTTCGCCGGTGGTGTTCTTGGAAAGAGAGGTTCCAGAAGGAAATCCAGGGATTAATGTTCCAGTTGGGTCAGTCTTCTAATATCTCTGTCCAGCTGGAGAGTTGAAGATCTTTTAAGTCTGGTTGAGCATTTCCAATCATTAAAAAGTCTGGTAGAGATATGATCATTGCTATTGCAGCGAAGTCTATTGGTGAACTTGATGGTAGCTATGTTGCGTCTACTCTCTAAAGGGGGTAGGCCACATTCCTGTTCCGCTTTTTCATTGTTAGTTGATGAGACGGCACCTATAATAATTTTAGAGGCTCTATGCTGCACGGAATCTAGTTGTTTTTTAATAGAAGTTGAAGCCGGGGCCCAGACTGGGGCAGCATACTCGAGCACTGGTCTAATAATAGTACAGTATGTGCTTTTTAATGTTTGAGATCTTGAACCCCACGTAGTGCCACATAGTTTTCTGAGAATATTTAATTTCTTATGAGCTTTATTTGAGACATGTTCAACGTGCTTCGTAAAGCGAAGTTCTGGGTCCAAAATAATACCTAGGTAAGTAGGGGAAACAATCTTTTCAATTTGTTGGTCTTTGATCTTGATGTTTAGCTTAAAAGTGCCTCTATGACGTCAATCAGTAGAAAAGATACAATAATTAGTCTTACTTGCATTGATGGATAATTTTAAGTCGTTTGCCCATGTAGCAATACCCTCCAGAGTCTTGTTCAGGGCATTCTCTGACACTGTAATATCTCTGTGAGTGTGCCAGACTGCGATATCATCAGCATAGCATGCTATTTTCGTGTCAGGATGGATATAGGGATGTATAGTGTTCATATAGATTAGGAAAAGGAGAGGACTCAAGACTGAGCGCTGAGGTACTCCTGCCCACATCCTATGTGCTCTTGAAAGCACACCATTGAATCTTACAGAGAATTTTCTTTCTCTTAGAAAGTCGTTAATCCAAATCAGCGCGTTGCCCTTGATCCCAGTGCTGTGGATAATATGAATCAATTTTTGACGCCATACCCGGTCAAAGGCGGCTGTAAGATCCAAGAACACTGACACAGTTTTTCTGTGAGGTTTCACCTGTAGACCGTCGATAATAGATTGGCACAAGTAAAAAAACTGATCAACAGTGCTATGATTGGCTCTATAGGCAGTTTGATAGAAATCAAGTTTATTGTGTTCCACGAGCCAACTCATAAGTCTTCGGTGAATGATGCGCTCCATAATCTTACAAAGAGTGCTAGTAAGTGAGATTGGCCTGTAGCTGTTGCACTCTGAGGCATTTTTATTTGGTTTCAGTATTGGAATAACAAAAGACGTTTTCCATGATTTGGGCAATTTGCCTGAGGCCCAAGAGAGGTTAAAGATCTCCAGCAAAAAATTCTTCGCTCCTGAGCCAAAGTGCTGTACCATGCGGCCAAAAATAAGGTCAGGGCCAGGCGCTTTGTTAAGGTCCATTTTGCCGATGGCAAATTCAAGTTCGTCCATTGAGATTGATTCTGTAAAAATGTCACAGTGACAATATCTCTTTGAGTCTTCAATGGATTTTCTATAGATCCGAATCATATCTTTGTCATTTACATTGAAGGATAGTTTGCTTTTGCTTTCATAGTGTTTTGCAAGAATCGATGCTGTTTCTTTATTTGTGCAGGCCCTTTCACAATCAGAAAAAATTATGTTTGTCTGAGTAATAATATTTTGAGGGACATTTTGATTATTTAATGTTTTTATAACTTTCCAGTGTTGTGATTCTTTTCTTGGGTCTAGTTTTTCACAGAATTCTGCCCATTTCTTTCTTCTGCAAGAGGAGATCTCCTCTTCAACTCTTTTGCAAAGCTCATTAAATTTTACTCTATTTGTTTCAGTATTGTTTTTTTGAAGTTCCGCACTCAGTTGGTCACGTTCGTTGATCAGATTTTTGATATTACTGTCCCTCCAGTAGGGGATCCACTCATCTCTTCTTTTTACCCTAGGGATGGAGATTTTTGCTGCTGAATTAATATGCGAGGCAAAAGCCTGCAGTTTTTCATCAAGTGTGTGTGGTGAATTTATCCTTTAATTAATAAATGGAAATAAAATTCATTTTCAAAAAAGTCATTTTTTAAAAATAAAAATTTACCGGTCTATTTTTTTGTAATTATTCGCCCCATAATAGGAATGGGAATTATCCATAAATGGCATAGAGCGATTCCTGAAATAATATAGAAACAACAGATTTTGATGGCAATACCAGAAATATTCCCGATTTGAAAGTTGCATGCAAATATTTAATGTTAGACACATAGACCCTTTAATAAGTTCCATATGGATATTTTTTGTAAATAAACTAATAAAAGTTAATTAATTCTTTTATTTATTTTTTAGTTTAGATGAATCATAGTAATTTGTAAGTTTTTTTCGGGGGGGGGGGGATTTACTTTAAAGGTTTATTATTATTATTATTATTTTACATAAAAAGTTTGTGAATAAATAAATTATCTTCTTGTTTTCTGGTACAACTTCGCTGCCTTTTTATAGAATGTTTTAAAGAATGACCTCTTACTTTAGAGCGACTATTATTTACCCCATTTCAAATAAATTATTGAGTATTGCCACTTATAATCTCAATTGCCAGGATAATTTTTAGATGTGTTATTATTATTCTTTATATTCTAAAAAACATTTAATGCTGAGAACAAAATTTATATAATATTGAATAATAAAAAGTAATATAAGATTTTGTCTTTAAAAAAAAAAAAATCCATTTTTTAAAATCATTGCTTTGTTTACATTTTTAATTTTATATTGTTAGCTGTATTTTTTAAATAATAAATATTGAATGCTTATATATATACAAAATAAATATTTCAAATGAAAATGTAAAAAATATATCTATTTAATTGGTAATGTTGACAAATTATAATTACAATTTATTATAAGCTTTTGCAGTATAATCAGCAAATCATTGTGTTTGTTTTGCTTTTGTGCTTGTAGATCTAACTACTAAACAGTTAATTGAGAATTTTTAAAAATTCTATTTAAATGGATTCATTAATCATTATCTTACATTAATCTTCTTCAACGGGAATTTGTTCATTCAATTTAACATGAACTAATTATGATATTGATAACTACGTACGATGATTTCGCGCCACTAGCGGTGGAAATTGAAACTAAACGATATTGCAGCGTGTGCGTAGCACGTCTGCTATACAATGCCATAGGCAGCAGGTACGGGTGCCCGAGTTTCGTTCTGACAGAGGTTTGTTTAGAGCAGAATGCGCGCCGAAAATGACTATTTTCATGAAAACCGCAAAATAAAGTTACTGATTTCCAGGCAACGCCGGACGGATCAGTTAGTATTTTATAACACACTCATTGACTTATCGGTTTTTAATTTCGGATATACTACTGTAGTTTATTTGTATGAACATTTCGATGGCTATAAAAAAATTAACTTAATGCAGAGATGGGTTATCCATACAAAGAGAATATGTTATTAAAAAATACCTTTATCAAGCTTAGCTTGGTAATTTTAGTATTATACATTAATAGTAACAAAACAATTTTAGACCAATATTGTTTGTATTAGATATATCTTGGACAACTGTGACGATAACTATTTCGTCTTTCCATTGCAAATATTTCCAATATTAATCTCGTATTCCAACAATATTGGTACCTCATTGGACATATTTCCAAAAAATATTACATTGCCAAAATATAGGGCCCAAAATGACCATATAATTAATTTTGGTTTGCAACTAGGCAAGTAATATCGCTAGTAGCAAACAATATGGGACAGTAGTCGTTTCAGTGCCTATATCTTGTGCAATATTGCCTTTATCTTGGCCAACATTGGCAATATTATTGAAGAATATTGCTTTAGCATTGGGGTGGTTATATTCGGCCAATATGCAACACTATTGCAAAAAGTATTTTGCCATTTCATTGCCAATATTTCTAAAGTAAAGCCAAGATTTCTTAAATATTAACATCTCACTGCAAATATATTCTATGTAAATGTCAATAATTTAACAACAATTGTGTCTCACTTGAAGTATTTAAAATGAATTCAGTATTGGGTAAATACTGGGCCATATTATCACCAACATAACCGATACTGGTTCATTACTAGGGATCTATTCAAAGTTATTTTTACTGAAATTTAAAATAATATATTTTTCGTGTGATTTTCTTCATAATCATATTTGACGTGTTGAAAAATGTGAACAAATGAAATTAACAATGTTGCATTTGTATTTAGTTATTTTACAATCTCTGGTTTCTTTCTTTCATTAATGCTATTAATCTAACTTAAAAGCATTTATCCATCACGCTAACTTTCATCAACTGTTTTGACATTTCTTTATGTTTTGTAATGAATAGTGGCATTTTCAACAACAATAACTTTTCTTTGAGACCAACATAATAGAAAAATAGAGACTAAATGCATCGGAAAGAAAATAATGGTTAAACTACAGTAACATAACTGGAAGTTTTGGAAACTACAATTTTAGTTGTCAGAACAATATGATAACAATTTCGATTTTAGCAAACCGATAACATTAATTTGTGATTTTAAGAATGGGAAATAGGAATTTAAAGAAATAATTAAATAAATAAAAATGTCTTTGATGACTAAAAAGGATAAAAGGATTGCTAAAAGTATGTTATGTAGAAAGCGTTATGTATTTAAATATTTAACAACGATTAAACTTTTCGTATCTCGGTCTAATTTTAGTTAGGATATAGAAATCTATAAAAATATTTAAGAAAATGTGCAAAATTTACTAGGGAAATGGCAATAAATGATACATTACACATTTTTTTAAAAAAGAAAATGCTTCATCAATAAACTCAATATTTCAAATGAAAATTTCAAAGAACATATTTTTTTAAACTCTATTTTAAATTTTCCAATTTGACTTATTTTCCACTTTGGAATCTTGTATTTGAAATTTTAATATCTTCTTTCAGATCAACTGAAATTCTCTTATGAGGAATTGTTTTTATTAATTACGTAGACTTGCAGATGGTTTTTAAAGTAAAACTTGTACATTGTGAAAACTGAGTAAATTTGTTTTAAAACGTTTACTCATGTTTCTGTTAAAGATTTACCATCCATTTGATTAAGATCGAGGGAGTACCTGATATTTTACTTTAAAATATCGTAGGTATTGGGTCTTGCGTAGTTAAAACTGTATACATTGTGCCCTATAAAATCCTGTTCATCCCCATTAACTTCAGAGAGGCGACAGCTGTAATCATAAAAATTCTGTGTGCTACTTAATGAGACCGCTTATGGCTCCACCAAGTGACGAATTGCAGAGTTAGCATTTTTATCTAAAAACGGTATGGGATACGGAAAAGAAGTGAATTATAAAGTTGTAGAGCGCTTTCAATTTAGTGTGAAATATTGTCTTACATGCAAAAGTAACTTTATTAGAAGGTCTGAGATGTAATTTTTTTATGTTCTAACACCAGCTTAAATACGCCATTAATTGCATGCAGACGCGTGGCATTGTAATACCGAACCACTTTTACTAATAAAATAAACACATGTAAACAAGGTACAAACATGCAAGGCAGTTTAAAAAGAAAATCAATGTAAGTATGCTCAATAGATCCTTCTACGGCGAAAATGCATCATGCATTCTGCATATGTTTCGATGATAGACGTATTTAGCATACTTAACTTGATTTTTATTTTAAAATACAAAAGTAGCACAAAATTGTGCTTGATCTTGCTAAAAACAGTGTACCATACAATTAAAAACTTGGTTAAAAATTATCCAAAAGTTTCGGCCTGTAACTTCACAGCCATCGTCGGGGAGACCAAAGACATATGTTGAAACTTCACATCCAGACATGAGAGAAATGAAAACAGGGAATACGTAAGGAAACATTGAAAAGAAAAGGGGAAAAAACAAGATAATGTGGAGCCATCTGTCGATTAAAAATGTAAACTAAACCAACTATTCAGTGAAAAAGCGAGGGGTGGGGAGAGTTAATTAATTTTCAAAAGATTAATCCAAATATTTGGTACGTTAAATGAAAAAATTATCGTTACAAATTTCACTATTTCTTAATTTAATGTCTATGGATTCTCTAACTATGGCTTTAATATTTAGTTATTATAGTTTATATAATTATTACAGTTTATTATAGTTTATATAATTATTTTAGTTTATTATAGTTTATATAATTATTTGTTTATTATAGTTTATATAAAATATATTTAATTAATATATATTTAATATTATAGGTTGTTATATTTAGAGATAATTGTAGCTTTATTGAAATCAATTTTAACATCATTATTGGAAGCATAAAGTCGCGAAAGGGCAGTGGTTAATCTCCTGTATTTAATATCACTTTTGTGCTCTTGTTCAAAAAACCTTCTTTTGGTTAACAAACGGGGATTTCGTATACACCTGCAAAATGATCTAGGGGGTAGGATCTAATTTATTTGAACTTACTGGGGGGGGGGGGGGGCAGCAACAATATGAATATATATTAAATTTTATGAAAACCTTTTTAAATCTTTCAAATAATATAGGGATATACTGGAATTTACGATAATTTGGCTTACTATTGTTAGAGACAGAATGCTGAGTTAATTGATTACTGAATTTGTCAATACTTTTGTGTACATAATGTTGTTGGAAACCATGGTCTATGGCGATATTTATAACATATGTAAGTCCCTCCTGTATGTAGTCTTCTGAACGGACAAGAAAAGCTCGTTTAATGATTTTTATTATTAAAATAAACTGTCTCTTACTTACATGTGTTAGATTTATTAGTAAGTGTGAGTAGATTTTATAATGTTACACTTTTGCATGCAATTAGTGGCGTATTTAATCTGACGATAGAATATAAAATACTTCTATTTCAGGTATTCGAATAAAGTTATTTTTACATGTAAAACTTCATTTCACACTAAATCGAGGGCACTTTACAATTTCGTAATTGATTTTTTCTCGCATCTCGTACCGTTTTCGAGATAGGAAAGCTAACTCCGCATTTTGATACTAGGTGGCGCTGCAAGCGGTCTTATCGAATTCTGCTTAGCCACATTACTATGTCTAACTATTTCATTTATGACCATAACTGTCGTCGTTTTGAAGTTAATTTGAGTTGACAGGAGTTTAGTGTTCATTCTGTATGCATTCGCTAAAATATTTATCTTTTACTTTCTTCTATCTTTACAAAAGAAAGTATTGGATTCGTGAAAATTTTCGACTTCCTGTTTTCGACGGATTTATACGTTTTAGAAGGTTCCAAACACGATTTGACTGTTTTTAGAAAATGACTGTCTGTGAGTCAGTGACAAAAATTTTGTGGGCGGTCTATCTCAAGAACTAATGCATGAAATTTAATAAAGCTTTATATTCAGTTAGTCCCTGATATAAATTGATGCTAATTAGTTTTTGGTGAAAATCGCCCAACAGGTGGCTCTGCATTTTTTGCGATTTCCTCAATAGCTCTATCTCAAGAATTAACGCACTTATTTTCATCAAACTTCAGATTCCGTTAGACCTTGACATAAATAGCCACTGATTTCACTTTTGTGCAGATATCCCAAAAAGTGGCGCTGCTATACCCCATTTTTCATTATTTTTACGATAGTTATATCGCAAGAACTAATGCACGGAATTTAATAAAACTTTAGATTCAGTTTGATTTTGATATAAATTTGTGCTGATTCTTTTTACTGTATGCGAAACCTGTGTGAAATAGGAGAAAGTTTTGGAATTGGCACATCTGACTAGTTTATATTTGCCTTAAATTTAAGTAATTATATATTTTTTATTGTTTTTCGAAAATAATGTAACAATATTTTGCTGCAAACATTATTACTTTACATGGAAATTGTACCAAGACCAAGAAACAGAAAACCTGACACTGTACCAACACAGCTAGAATTTAATATAATTCTGTTTAACTTAATTATTTAACTTATTTCTTTGTGGTAAATATTTGAGTTACTTTATTGAGAAATTTCTAGTTCGAATAGGAATAAAAGTATTTTGTCCCTGTCAAATCAACCGTTATGGCCGTGTTAAAGCGAGAGATTTCTAGACCTATCATAAAATGTTACTTTGTAATTTTTCAATTCTCAACCTGCAATAAGGTGATGTAGTGTCCTCTTATTAAAACCTCTTTACTCACCTTTTAAAAGGTGAAGTTATTATACATTGATTGAAATTGTGAAAAGCTGACCCATCTGGTCAGATTATCCTAATCAACGTCAGATATAGATGAGAGTTAAAATTTAGCACTACTTTCTAAAAAGAGGATACTTTCTGGTGAGCTTAAACAGCGATATTTCACTACTTGTCTTCTTATTATGTTTATAATGCAAGTAGATTTTAATTTTGTATGCCCATGTGGCAGTGACAGTTGCAATTTTTCATTTTCGAAACTCTCAAAACCTGCTTATTAAGAAATTAAAATTTAACATTATTTAAATATAGATAAATTTTACCGTAAAATTCTTCATAATAAAAGAAAATGGAAAGAATGGCATTCCATTAATCACGTTAAGAATCTGCTATTTACATTCAAAACATACATAAACTATACATAAACTATAATATTCAACTTTTAGGTGGGAAATTTATCTTATAATTAAGAATAAACAATTAAACTTATAATTTCAAAATCCATACAATCTGAATGAAATGTTTTATGCGATTATATAAATAATAGTATCTAACCACCCATATACTGTTTTTCTATCAGAGGAGAGATATTTATTTCCCAATGAAACCTGATGGACTGTTAAAAGAAAACCATTCTCTTAATAATAGCTTTCTTATACTTTTGTTATTTAATACGGTTTTCTCTATTTATTTCAACTCAAATCTTATGCATTTTATTTTCTCAACATATCTACTTAACACACACACAGAAAAAAAAGCATTATCTAGATGGACATGGAAAAAATATTTTTTTCTAATCGTCGACAACATTATTCAAGGAATAAACCATCCACATGTTGAAAGGACATACCGAGGGAAATATACTGAATTTCTCTTTTCTTATAATTACTTTATCCACTCCTTATAATATTATTTTAGTAGAATTCATCATATTGCTACAATTATTTTACAGATGTATACTTTTTTCATTAAAAACATAATTACATACATGGGCGTATTTAGACATGTGTACATAAAACTAGTAGTGAAAAAAAATATTTTTGAAACATTATAAAGACTTTTTGTAGTTAGTTTTTTTTTCGCATATGAAAAGATATTTGGCTCAGTTCATAAAGGGAAATTTCATGACACGTTTGGAATTAACAAAGAGCATAACTATTTTCTGCCTGGCAATATTGCATTTTTTAGTGATCCTGGTAAAAGCTCTACTCATAATCATCAACTTAAACATTAGGAGAAATTTCGAAATTCTCAATAGCTTGTTAAACTGTCATAACTATAGAGGGCATTGTCCTACAAAACTTAGATAATAAAAATGAACTTATGAATATTATAATTTCTGAATTGTGTAACCTCATTAAAATAAACCGCAAATGATTTTTCCCATAGACCATAATGTAACGGAATTCTTTTGAGTGTCCCTGTAAAAAACGTACAAGTACAACACACTTCCGTTGAAATAGGGAACATGCTATATATAACGACAATGACATAAAAATTACAGGGAAATCCGAGCATATTTACGGGAGTTAGAGCACGGACAGTCGGCCAGACTGTAGACAAACCGAAGTCAAACACTTTTCATCTAGGTTGGAAAGTGTTAAAAACACTAGAAACAGCATGAAAAGAAGACCGACAGAGATAATCGTTAAGATTTTTATAAATTTGACGAAAATGCCTGTTTATTAAAAATTTATGTTCTTTCTGTACATATTAACTATTATTAATCAATAAAATTTGTTAAAACAACATTCTTTTTTAATTAGCGAAATTACCCCTATTTGTTAGATTCCTTTGGAACAAAACTGAGGTAGCCTGTAATTAGACCCGTTTTTAAACTCACGATTTACAGACTTTCGGAATTTTCTTTCTATAAACAGAAAACTTTTTTTAAAAAGATTTTTCTTCTAAACGTATGTGAAATATATCAAGGTACCCTACCATGACTTTTTGCTCCACTAATTTTCAAAATTACAAGACCTAGATTGAAAATAAAAGTGGTAGCCGGTATTTGGACCTTCTTCTCTACGTGTCACACCGGTATGTTTAAGAAACTAGGTTATCACAGGAGGTGCTGGAAATGTTCCCCTTGATCTTCCAAGGACAGTTTAAAATGACGTTGCATGTTTCTGAAGATGACTGAATTTATAATGAAAGAAATATTGTAGTGTTTAGTGGATAAGGGAGGACATTTCCAGTACCTCCTGCAACATCATCATTTCTCAAACATACAGGTATGAGATATAATTGTTTTGTTTTATTTCCTCCTAGACTTTTTTAAAAACATTTTCCGATGTTACCTTCTAAAGGGACACATTGTATAATTCTTTTTGTTTACTTTGATTTTCTGCTTTTAATTTAATTAAATAGAAAGTTGTAAAATAATTTCTTCTTTATATATGATTATTTTTCGACATTTTCAACAGAAACATTTTATCTAGATAAGGAATAAGGAATAAATATTAAGTATTTTGTAAATAATGTATGGTGCAACTGAAAAGGAGTTAAATGTAGGTGAAAATTTTATCTTTACATACACAGAATGTCGAATAAATTTAATACCCCTCTATTAATCTCCAATAAGCTAACTCAAAATTAGTAAATGGCAACATTAGATAATCCAAATCTTATAAATTTACAGAATTCAATCAGTCTGAGGAGAGTTTCTGAAATGTAGTGGTGCCAGAGCGTAGTTTAAACAAATCTACATATTTCATTCTAAGGTTCAAATCGACGAGCTCATAGTAATTTATCTGAGAGAACAGTTCCCTCCTGAAATCTACTTTATAATTAGAACGTTCTACAAAGCTAAAATCAAATTTGAATCCAATTAAGAATTTAAGCGTCAAAATAACAACGAAGTTACTGAACTTGCATACCATTCCAGTATAACTCGCTCTTTTATTTCTCTCCTCTCAGAGTCACGTCGGCAAGACATCGCAAAAAATAATTTGAATAACGAGCAGTAGGTTTTATTTTTTCTGGGTGTGCAATGCAAGTATTGCAGTTTAAAGACGTAAAGAGTAAAATATCCAATAATAGACTAAAGTTTAGAGTTTTTTATAAAATGTTTATATTAATTTTAAACTGAATGATTAACTATTAATTTAACACCAGAACTACCGAGGCGGGTCATCTACGACCCAAGACGTGTTTTTTCACTCGTATCACTGTTGTTTTTCAGAATAAAAATTTGAAATTGGTTGACTTTTTATATCTACAGGTCTGTATACCTAGAATTACCGAGCATAAAATGTAAATAAAATATGGAGCCATATATATTTTTTTTTTTTTTTCAGTTTCAATATCTCATTAATTTGTAGGAACATCATTACGAAATTCAAATTGTTAATTATTTGAAAGATTTTCTTGTTTTACATTTCATACAAGCTATCAAAATCTCAGAGTATCTATTTTGAAATTAGAAATTTAAATTTTCGTTGATGGTATCTGATCATTATATTTCATATTATGTAATATTCAAGAAGCTAAATTTTATTAATCATTAATTAAAAATCCTTGTATTAAACATCAAACCTTATTGTGTGTCTATAGCTCCCATACAAATAAGAATAGCATCACTAAATTACATGGGTCAACTATGACCCACCCCGGTATTTCTAGATATACAAAAAATACAGTAGTTCTAGTGTTAAACTGAAACAGTACGGCAATTTGTATATTTACTGGAAAGACTTGTCATTACTAGGGATATATCTTATTTTTTAAACAACATTTAAATAATGGATGAAGTTGTGTTGCGTCGAACATATATACAATTTAATATTTTTTTGAAAATTGGAAAATATTCACTCATACAACATATTGCTAGGATTCAGGTAGTGTGTATATAGGCTATAATTTAATGTTGTAAATTTAATTTGATCTGTCTAAATTTCATTTCTAATTTCAATTTGCACTATAGCAACAATAATAAATTTTAAATGCTTCAATTACGTTAAGTTTCATTATCATAATTAAACTTATTTCATTCAGATTTAACAATAAATATATTTTTTATATATTTGAATTTATTTAAAACAAAAACTGAGTTTATAAAATTCATTGAATACATTATTATTACTTTTAAAATTTCAATTTTTAACCTACTCTTTGGAATTCACATAAGAATTACCTGACAATCTTCTGACAATGTCAAGTGCATTTTAATTTTGTGCTGTGTCTAGCTATTTGATGTGTTGATTGTTCATTGTCATATTCAAATTGATTTATATAAAATTTACTGTCATGAATAATCCAAACACAAAATTCAAATGAAATTTTATAAAGGAAAACATACTTGAATACTTAATACAATATCAGATTTATTATTTATGAGCACAAAATTGATAACGTAGGTATTATTAGATTAATAAATTTAATATTTTTCTGTCATAATATAATACTAATATAACATTATTTTAAAAATAAAAGGAAAAATATCAATTTCAATTTTATGTCAAAAGTAGAAATATTTATCTGTCTTTAATTTACATATTCAAACTTTAAAGAGTGACATTCGGAACCACATTTTTCCTACACCATATTTCCCGAGATGTTTTCAGTACTTTCTTCACATTTTAATGCTATCGTCTTAACAGTTTGCCGTCCGACGACACCACAGTGGTGTAGTACATAAAGTAACTTAATCCTTAAATGCTACATTGGCACCAGAATTTTGGAATGAAAAATTCCCTAATATCAAGTACATGAAGAAAAGATTTTTCTTATTTTGGAATAAATTTGTTTCTAAATTCTGGCGTTAATCATTTCAACATTTTACGAATAGAAGTATTTTTACGAAACATGCGGACGGCAAAGTGTTAATAATTAAAAATGACACTCTTCTCTACATCAAATAACAATTTTTGTTTCATTCTCTGTAAAAGAAAATATCGTTTGTCCAAGCAATATTTTAACGCCGATTGGGGAGAAACTTAGCGAGATTAATCACCATGTTTTTAACGCATTTAACACAATAGGTAATTACAAAATTTCGCAGGAATAACTCGACACAAAATTTTGATCAACATAAAAATTTTCGATTTAATGATCCGCATTCAAAACTCTTATGATATTTATGCAAAAAATCAATTATTTACTACAACATTTAACTACTCAAAGATAGAAATCTGCAGACCTTATAACATGCACATATTTTTTAACTTCGTTTTCTTTTAAGATACAAAAGTTTATAAAATTCTACCAAGTACACAAAGCCAAAGGGTAAAAGATAAAAACAGAAATAATATTTTCTTTCAGACACGAAGAAATAAGCAATGGATAAAACTTGAACTTACAATTGTCAAACTCTCTCTTTTTACAATATTTTTATCTACCAGCCGCATTATAGTTTTGGACAATAAAATTCTAAATGTTTTTTTTAATACTCCCGTTAGAATTTTTCTAGTTTGTTTAATATTAAAAAATATATATATGAAAATATTCGCTTCTACGCCGCTTTACAGGACTTCTTACGACATTTCAGTTCTTAAAAAGATATCACTACTTTTTAAAATACAACGTGATCCAATTCAAATTTCCTAACTTTTATCCAAGAGAAAAACGCAAAATGTAACCTTATCGTATTTATTCTTTTATTAATCGAATATTTGGTATTTTTCATTAATTATGAAAGATTATGTCAGGCAAATAGACGCCTCTGGGCCTTTTGCAGCAGTTGAATCGTTCGAGGTAATTTTCGTGGGTTGTCTCTGCTATAATTTGGCGCAAAATAGTTAATTTTTTTTTAGAAAACTGGAAGCATCGAAGACAGGGTAAGCCATGTGTATAGAGCGCGACCTACGATATACACGGCCGGTTTATGACTTTTAAAACATGACACGGGGTGGATAATATTTACATGACAATTGGCACAAAACGATGGGCGCAATGCTTCGTACCAATCGCCGTGTAAAGATGATCCAAACCGTGTGATGTTTTAAACGTCATGAACCGGCCGTGTATAACGTAGGTCACATATAGAGTGGCCAAATACTCGGACTGACCGATTCATTGCCGTTCACAAAGTTTGGGCCTTTCTTATGGCTACTTTTGACGTATTTTGGGCACGAAATCTAAGATATTGATGTGGAAGACATGTGGTTTCAGCAAGATGGCGCAACTTGACACACATCGCATGCAACGTTTGATGTTTTTCATGAAAAGTTCATAGGTTGTATTACTTCACGTTGCGGTGACGTCAACTGGCCGCCAAGATCATGCCATTTAATGCCATTTGATTTTTGTGGGGGGGGGGGGGGGAGGGGTGTTCTAAGAGCGGCGTTTACGCCAACAAATCCTGAAGGTTGGAGCACTTAAAGCTAACATCCACAAAATTATAGCTGAGATAATCCCCAAACTTACAAAAAAGTCATCGAAAATTATCTCGAACGAATCAATTGCTGTAGCAGGTCCAGATGCGGCCATTTGCCCGACATCATTTTTCATAATTAATGAAATTGATTTAATTGGTTCCAAATATTCGATTAATAAAAAAATAAATACGATAAGGTTACATTTTGCGTGTTTTTTTATAAAATAAAATTTAGACAACTTTAATTGGATCACCTTTTATAACAATATTTTCTAAATCCCAACTAACTTCTGCTCTCTTTGGCAACTAACACCAAATTAATTCGATTTAAATATAGTTGTTTCTCATGAAGCAAAGACAAGTGTTGATAATGTCAGTTTTTCATGTATGTCAGTAATTTTTATGGAAAAATATTCAGATATTGTTTTATAAAATACAGGATACGCTATATGTCCAATGATGATCGGTCACTTGCGATTTTAGTCGTTTTGTTAAATATCTAGAAAAATACATAAGGAATTATCCTGAAACTTCAGGCATGTAAACAGCATAGTCGACGTAATATATTTGGCAAAGATTTTTTTCCCGAAAACCAATAGGGAGCCGTCAATAAATTGAAGAAAAGCGAATATCTTTTGGATAACCCTGTAAAAACTAATATCGCAAAAGCGTTGAAACGATAGCACATGCTTAGGAGACGTCTTTTAATAAACTATGTTCATTTTTATGAGGATAGCACGTATACTCTTGGAGAAATTAAGGTTTTTATAAAAACAATCCCAAATTTCATCAAGCGTTTTGCTTATAATTTTCAGAGTTCTTAAAATAAAAGAATGTTCTTTTCAGGAACGATGACAAACAACATGATATACATTACTCTGCAATCAGATTTAAAAAATAATAAATATTGGATGAAAAATGAGCAGGTTCACTAAATATTGTTTCACTGCGCATGAGCGACTGCAATCAAAATATACTGTGCATAATATATTAGCTAAAAGTATAGAGCAACTTTTGTGAAAGTTTCAAAAACATAGCTTGAAAATTCTGATACTGATAGTCGATAGAATAAGCTTGAAATTCGCTGTTCCCAAAATGAAGTAAAAAGATGAGGGGCGGTATCCAAATATACGAGAGATACTTCATTCTTATTATGTTAACTTTCATAAGCTAATATATTTGGATACAACCCCTCATTTTTTGCTTCCTTGTGGGAACAGCGAATTTCAAGCTATGTTTCTGAGACTTTCACAAAAGTTGGTCTATACATTTAGCTAATATATTACGCACAGTAAATTTTGATTGAATTCGCGCATGCGCAGTGAAACAATATTTAGTGAACCTGCTCATTTTTCATCCAATATTTATTATTTTTTAATTCTGATTACAGGATATTGTATATAATGTTGTGTGTCATTGTTCCTGAAAAGAACATTCTTTTATATTAATAACGCTGAAAATTATAAGCAAAACACTTGGTGAAATTTGGGATTGTTTTTATAAAAACCTTAATTTCTCCACGGGTATACGTGCTATCCTCATAAAAATGAACATAGTTTATTAAAAGAAGCCTCTTAAGCATGTGGTACCGTTTCAAAGCTTTTGCGATATTAGTTTTTACAGGGTTATCCAAAAGATATTCGTTTTTCTTCAACTTATTGACGGCCCCCTATGGGATTTCGGGAAAAAATCTTCGCGGAAATATATGACGTCTATTATGTTGTTTACACTCCTGAAGTTTCAGGATAATTCCTCATGTATCTTTCCAGATATTTAACAAAACGTCTAAAATCGAAAGTGACCGGTCATCATTGGCCATATAGTGTATCTATATTACTGGGATACCGGTTAGAAATTTTAAGCTCACGCTGCAATTTTTTTTCAATTCTGATGTCATTTTATTTCATGAGGTGATCGAAGTGCAGTTTCAATTTGAAATGTATGAAGAAGCTGCTCGCCAATATCAAGAGTGCACATGCGTACAGAATACTTGGACCAATTGGCAACGATTAGCAATGACAAAATCAGCAATGCAGATGCATGTCATTGGATTCAGATAATTAAAATGCTAAACAGCGTATAAGATGAACTCATTCATAAAATTTTCAGTGTATTGAATGTGTCAATAGCTGAAATTTACTGTCAAATTGATGCAGCGTATTGTCAACAGATTATGTGTGGTTCCGTTACGGTGCCCAGAATAAACAGCGTGGAAACCGGCTACAAAATAGTACTAAAAATTTGAATCCGATAAATGTACCAAGAAGCTGAACAATAAGAGGTCGATCGCAGTAACATCTGCTAGCTCTTTTCAACATAAAATTGTACAAGAATAAAATTGAGAAAACGTTTCGGCTGGTAATATTTTAAATACTTAAATATTGTTTCAAAATATCTTTAAAAAGCTGTGCATTACTGTCCCATTTACTTCATATTATGTTCATGTACCCTTACTCTGATATATATGCCAGATTAATAAGAACCTGCTATGAACAGATAAAATTTCGTTTTTTTTTTTTTTTTTTAATTCCCCGATAGTAAAAATGCAAATAAGAAAGATTTTTGCCAAACTTAGTCACAGAAATTGTAAAAAGTAAATGAATGTATTTTGGTTTTTATCTGTATTACAACAGGTTTTACAATGTTTTTTATGGTTTTGTAACTCCTCAAAATATCTTCAATAACCACACAAGTGGCCGGTTCAAACTTTATATTTTACATATAAACTAGCATAATTATCATAAGACTATACATGAGTAAACAAAGAGCAAATAAATACACAAATAACTAAAATGCACGAAAATATTTCACAAATATATAAAGCTAACATAACTTTATCATATCAATAAAGGGATTGTTCCGATGTAATTTTAATATTTGAAGTTGCTTCTTTCATTTTTTTTTTTGTTTTGCTTTCATTTTTCATTAAAGAAATTTAACACATATCTTTCAATTTTCTCTGTGCAATGATAAATAATAATAAAATGAAACTTTTAAATTACATTCAATAGTAGCATTTGTTTGATAAATTACAAATAATAATCAATTTGTAGTATCATGTATGCCAACACCGAAACTAATTCATATGTGTACGTGCATTAGTGATTCAGAAATTTCTTTGAATAAAAATTTCCCCTTTTTTTTTTCCTTTTTTTTTTTAAAGTAATAGGCTAAAGCTGTCAGAATTTTTATTTTCACACTTCTGCAAAAACAAATCATTTTTTTCATTTCATTACTGAAATGATTTAGCAATAATGATATGCTTAAACGCTTAAATTGCATCTTCTTAAAAGATATGCTGAAATTTATTTTGTGTCATTGCTTGATTATCAACTTATAACTGTTCAAAATACATATATTTAGTAATTTTTTGCAGTACAATGTTCAAGTTGAAAAGAGCAAGCAGATGTCGCTGCGATCACCCTATTAACGTGCAGCATCGTTGCACATTTATCGGCCACAATTTTTTAGCACTGTACTTTATTACTGGGATAGCCGGTTTTCATATTATGTATACTAGGCGCTGTAGTTCCGTGGGATGAAGATGGGTGCTATAATTTAATCAAGCCGCAAAAAATGTGCATGGAGTAAAATGCAGTTTCTGGTAAAAACCACGATAGGTAGAATATTCTAAGATCCGTGGTGAAAAAATATCTCTAGTGACGGACGGAAGGTCTCCGATGTGGAATAGATTAAAAAGAGCCTACTTTTCCTATTGTTAAATAATTGATACAGCAGCACCTTCATGGGCACCCGATTCGTAAACTCTCTCTGAGGTCATGCGACCGCGAAGCGGAATTGAAATAAATATTTTTTTAATATAGAACTCGGCAAAGTAGTCGGATGGCTCTTCCTAATGGAAGAAAGAATGGCTTTGAATTGCATAAAAAAATGGATCCGATACACAACAAGAAAAGTTTAAATATAAACAGGCTTTGTAAAATTGTGCTGGAAGTATCAAATATAATCAAGGCATTTTTATTCTGGTGTTGATTATTAAAGCTTATAAACACAAAGTAAAAACTTTAGCAATACTCTTGCTCCGGAACTATTGGTAAATTTGAACGAAAGTACTCTAATTTTGTATTAGAAAAAATGAATGCTCGTCCTCAAATATTTTCGTTCAACTTAAATTTCTTGGATTGCACAGACCATTGAATTTTACTATGTTATTGCGTGTCATATTAAAAAATTTACTTTCGTGAATAACTCTTGAACGTGAATTGCACCTTTAACTGGATTACATTGTTTTTCTCAGGTTATTGACAAACCGTGGCATTTTTATAATGTTATTTATAAAATTCACTACTCTTATCAAATTGTGTTTGTCAAATGCAAAATGTGTGACCAATGACTATTTGATCGTCGAGTTTTACGCTCTCCGATTTATTCTAAAAATGCTCAAATCAGTGCGAAGTTAAAATATGTTATTGTGTTTGGCTATATGCATCCCGTTTCTCTGTTGAAAATAGTTACTATAATTTTTGAAATTTGCAAAACTACATGAAACAAAATTTTATGCATTAGCACTTAAAACAGTAGTTCTTACTACTTTATGAGAAAAGCATTCTCATGCCACTATTTGCGAAAAGAATTATTCCCCCTATTTAATGAGACAAATTTTGCGACTAAATAAGATGAAGATATATTTTTAATGAAATTGATAATTCTGTGACTCGTGGGCTACACGACTGAGTACCACTGACTTGCGTTAAATTCGAAGTATATTTTGCGCTAAATTTCGTTAAATTAAAAACAATTTGTGAAGGAGATTTCAAACTTATAGTTTTAAAAGAAGAGAGTTTTACCGAAAGTAGTGTCGCCTATATGTTGTTATCGTTTGAAATGTGTTTTAATAACGCAGGACAATAACATGTTTTTGAAAACATTTAAGAAAACATCTAAACAAATATTTAAAAAGTTAAGTTAAAATGTTAACGTCTCTATTAATGAAATATTCATAAATGTAGTTCTACGTCTAATATTTTATACAGATATGATATCTTGACTTTTATCATTGTAAAGCTTAATGAAAAGTTAAACAAGAACGAAAAGTCATGCATCCAGCATAGATTATGAAACACTTTCCAACACTAACAGAATATTAAAAAATTTAATTTTTCCATACGATGAAATGAGATATCTAAATAAGAAATTAAAAAAATACACAACTCAGTAAAAATCTATTTTCAGCAATTGCTGCCCATATGCAAAGTCTTTCGTGCAGCCCTGTATATGATCTACAGTATTTGTAAACAACACGTAATACAATAATTACATAAAATTGCATACCACAGCGGAAAGAGTACTTCTAGCAATCACCGATAATAGTCGGTCCTTTAACCAGATTCCCTTGTGCGTGTCTGTACATGAACAATAAAATCCTACGTACTCCACAATGTATAGAGAATAAGTTTCATTGGTTCTTGATGATCCGTTTACATTTCATTATGTTATAAGTGGCACCGCAAATGATTTTTCCCCCGTAAATCATAATGTAAACGAATTATTTTGTACGTACCTGTAACTGAACTATAAATGTTTCGGTGAAAATGCTGTAGCCCACCTCAGTAATGCATATTAATTTAATTATGTTTGAAATATCGTAACATCAATAAAATGTGCCGCAAACAATTTTTCCACATACATCATAATGTAACGGAATTATTTTGTGTGTCCCTGTGAATGAACTATTAATGCTACACATTTCATTTTCAATACCTAACATTCTATAGTAAAATTCAATAATGTATAAAACTTTGACAATTTTATTATATTTATGACAGAGCACGGACAGACAAACCGAATTCATAAACACTTTTAAACTATGTTGGAAAGTTAAAAAAGAAATAGGCACGAAAATATCGTGATTATACGGTATGCTGCCCGTTAAGTATTAATCACTTCGCATTAGAGAAATTCAAAAGTTTTCTTAAAATACTGTAACACTGATAAATCTTAACTAAACATGCTAGCTAAATAGCTTTTAACGATTTCGGTCTATCCGATATCAATTTTCAGAATAAATCTTGACTCGACCATTTGTCTAATAACTATATTTAACAGAACTCCGAACGTGTATTGAACAGAATTAAACTAGAATGGAATTTATCTAAAACAGTACGTCAATGCACTTAATTCAGAAATGTTAAGTAAGGTTTTGAGTGTGGCTCTATTCGACATGTAAAATGAAATATGATTATTCTTAAGATAAAATGGATCATTTCACAGAATTTCCATCAAACATGGGTCATCGCGCCATTTTTGATTTTTCTATACTTTGCATGTGGATATCTATATAGAAGAAGTTAAAATCCAGTTGAAAAAAAATCTTAAGTGTTTTTAATTATAGGGTGTTAAAAACTGCGATTTTGCACGTTTATACAAATTTCAAGTGTTTATAAAATCTTTTACAATTTGAATCCCGTATATCTGAATCCGGAGGAAGCCACGCCTATAAAAAACGGGATTGATAATATGCAAAACAAGTACCTTTTCAGTTAAAATATGCATCAGTATATATAATTATTATTTATACATTTTTTAAATATTGCGCTATTGCTCACATTTGTTTCTAAAAACAAAAAAATCCTGCCTTGAATAACAGAAAATTTCCAATTTGAAAATGGGAGAATACAAAAACTGAATTTTTTGAAAAAACTGAGAATATACGGGAACTTGTCTTGCAGTACAGTTTCAGTTTTTTACGGGTTTTGTTTTACAGTGTATGTGTTATTACGTCTTCGAAACATATTCTGAAAAAAAGATATTAACTCCTTTCTTCTCGACTTAAATTCATTTAAATTTTGCAAATTTTCAAAAATCAGAAATTTGACTGTTTGCAAATTCAATATTTTTGAAAAATCTATTTAGGTATAAAAGAGACATGCGCCGCAGGCGCCCCGGTGCGGGACGCACCGCACACATTCGACCACCGTTCCCAGGTCCTGAGAGACCTTTACTGCGCCAGTAGCTTTGTCTCGCTACGGCGCTACGGCCGGCCAGAGAGCCGCACCTCACTGCGGACACTCTAACCTAGTACCCACAGTTCGATGACATAGGTCGCTAGGACAGTAACCCCACTCTGGGGAAACTCCCCACAGGACGAACCCGTGGCAAATTGACGAAGGCCACCCGCCGACCCCGACGCCGAAAACCCCATATGGGGAAACGGTTCTAGGTCGTCGTGCTGCCGCGACAACTTTTGCTTTCCCACAGAG
Source organism: Maratus michaelseni (assembly GCA_963931845.1). NCBI lineage: Eukaryota > Metazoa > Arthropoda > Arachnida > Araneae > Salticidae > Maratus > Maratus michaelseni. The sequence goes on from OZ007586.1 coordinate 415,023,051, forward strand.
GTCGAACGTTGACATGTTATGTAAACAAGCAACTAGCCTCTTCCTCCGTGAGGTTCACATATCATACACTACTACATATATATAAATACAACTACACATACAACAAAAAAAGAGCAGTCCTTCTCCAAGGGGATAGCCGCGAGGCATCGAGATCCAAGCGAATCTATTTAGGTATATCAAAGTTGCACCACCCCCCAACTCTGCACCCTGACGGGAAAGGGGGACAACTTTGAAATCTTAAGTAAACCCCTTTTTTATTACCGATTCAGATTCTACAGGGTAAAAACGTAACTTTTGTATTTAACATTTTCTTCGGAAAATTGTAGATGGCGCTGTAATAGAGTAAAATGCATTGAGAATCGTTTCCATTGAAAAGTCTGGAAACTGTCAAATAACTCGAGATATATATACATCTGATTGTAAAACTGAAAAATACGTGTTCAATATTTTTGGAAAACAGTTACTTTGATATCCCTAAATATATTTTATAGTAGTTTGTGTGTAATATGATGTGAAAATGTTTGTATGGTTACTTATTGATTATTGGTAGTATTACGACGGATAGGAAATGAGATTTACTTTCATATGCAGTGTTCCAATAAATGTTTATATAAGGTAGATGTGCCAGTAAATGTACACCCTTCAAAATTTTTGGTTTATAAAAAAATAACCAATAAAAATTTAGCTTTTATTATTTTTTTCATAACTCCCACTTGCATGTTTTATAATCTACGTTATTGTTGATACTTTTAATCAAACCAATCAGGAGACAGAAAATAATGTTTCACAGTTCCACTGTTTTTCACTGAAAATCTTAACGAACATGCTAGGAGCTGGCTTCGATTAATTTAATTATATCTTTATTTTCTTGCAAAAATTTGTTTTTGTTTTGATAGTAAAATAAAACTGAATTTTATATACTAATGGTCATTTACAAAATTTTATTTTATTTTTAAGGTTTTAGGACCCGTGCCCATTACTGGAATGCTTAATTAGACTATTTCCTGAAATGGACATCTCCATGTGGACATTTCTAAAAGTGCAATTTTTAATTCAGTAATGTGCACAGTGCTTAAAATCTTTAATTGAACAGCTAAGTACTGTAATTAAATTTTTAAATTACACTTACCAGAATATAATTTTGTTATAAATAACTGCTTTTAATTAATTTTATGCTATTAAAATTTTAACATTGCAATGAAATTAAAGATTTAAAAAACAGCGACTGGAATATTTTAAAATCTGGTAATCAAACCAGTCAGGAAACAAACAATGTTTAAGGGCATAGGGAAAGAAGGAGATCATGGGGCTAAAGCCCTCTCCCTTTAAATGAAGACAATTTAAGTCACAAGTTTTGAAATTATATTATTTTCTGTCTTAAGAGCCTACATCAGTCAAAAATAATTTTTTTAAAAATTATCTGCGATAATGACAATAAGTTAAGCAATTATTCTAATAAATATTTTGTTAATTATAATATGGATATCCGAATCGCTAAATTTATTTGAAAATGACTATTTTGTTTCTTTAGTATGCTTTTGTTAAATTCTGGTTCCAAATACAATCATAAAAACAATTACTTATTTTTTCTAGGGTTACTGGAATTCTGGGTGTTTTGATTTATTTCTGTAATTTACAATTAAATTTTAATTCACATTGGAAAATGTCACTGAGAATGGTTAACTATTGTTGATAGATTAATATTAAACAAACAGGAATAAAATTATAACTATTAATTAAAAAATAATTTTTAATGAAATCCTTAAGTGCGCCCATTACTGACACATCTACCTTATGTATAATATTATGTAGTATTGTGTTTTGTGGTGATTTACCTTTAAATTAAAATATTATTTAAAATTAAATTAACAGCTAAAGTTTAATAGGCCTTCAGTTGTATTCATAATTTATACATGCTGTCTATGTCGCTAAAAGTTATCTTTTTTCTTTGACACACATAAATGCTTATGTTGCAACGCTTATTTGTCACACCTGTATTTTACTTTTAGCGTTATTCCAATTTGATAAATGGTGATATATGTACCTCAATTTTTCATCTATGCTATCTAATTTTTAATTTGGCACTTACCACTGTCATCCTGGTTTTTGCCTTCAGGTGAGTTGTATTCCAGTGCTTTTTAGGTGGTCCAGGAGGAATTAGCGCAGTTGTTTATTTTCATGCACAGGTAGCATTCCTATTGGTTAGTTTTTTAAGGGTATCATTTAAAGGGCTATGGGTTATGTGAGAATGGTTGCTAAGGTAGGCCTCAGAGGGTAGTTGAGTGATGATGCAGAACCGATAAGCTTCTATGAGAATGGTTTTGTTTTCATTGAAGAACTTCGGTGTTTGATAATTTTGCAGCTTTGTTTTTGGTTGAGGATAGAACTAGCAGATTTGCTCATATTTTCTTTAAATCTTTCAAGTGCCATCAAGTTAAAAGGATCAGGGTCCATAAGCCGTGCTTTTGGCCCCTGAAATAAGACAAAAATTCGATTTTGTTATACTGACTTAATTATTTCACTTTTTAATATTAGAACGTTTATCTTGTACGATTTCAACAATAGTTTTTGCATTTTGTTCGGATTTATATCACTTACACAAGCTCAAAGTTCGTATTATTCGTAGTTTTTGATGAAAAATACGCAATTTCTCCCAATTTTACCTCATCTATTTATATGAGCGCAATCGTGCAACACTTTCTTCTGAACATAACTATTGTTAATAAATACATTCCTCCACATTAGAAATAGTTATTTTCATTTTAACACGTTTAAACCGGTTGCTGCATTCTAAAGTCTCTTAAACACTTATTTTTACACATATTGTACATTCTGATGAATTTTATAATATATGTGAAGAAGAAATTGTTGCACAATTGCGCTCATATAAATAAAGGAAGTAAAATTGGGAGAAATTGTATATTTTTCATCAAAAATTACGAATAATACGAACTTTGAGCTTGTGTAAGTCATAAATCCGAACAAAATGCAAAAACTAGTGTTGAAGTCAAACAGGAAAAAACTAATATTAAAAAGTGAAATAATTAAGTCAGTATAACAAAATCGAATTTTAGTCTTATTTCATGGGCCAAAAACACGGCTTATGGACCTTGATCCTTTGCTGTATGTTATGTTTGATTTTTATTTTAGAGTGTTTTTTTCCCCCAAGTCTGTTTATTTGGATTATGGTTAATTTTTCAAAAAAAAAAAAAAAGTTTAGATTTTAAAATATTTTTTTTAGATTACCATGGGGAATTATATTCTGGATGAGTTTATGAGCACTCCTATCCTTTTTTTTCTTTATCATAAAGTAAAATGCTTCTAATATAAGTGAAATAATTTAATATCTATAATCCTTAATTTTTTACTTAAGTGTAGAATATTTTAATGCTTTACTGGCAGATAGGAAGATTAAACAATATAGCTAATTTTCAAATTAGTTTTATAGATAGCTCTAGCTCAAATCATGAAAACAGTAGGTACTAGTATTTAATTTCAAAATCTAAGAAGGTATGCAATTTGTTATTTTTTCTCAAGAGAATTTTCCGTGGAGGACAGCTGATAAGTTTATCAAGGTCATTTGTAGTTGAGAGACGCAGAGATATTATGGCATTCTATTTAAGCACATTTCTTAGCGTTCCGCTGCTTTCAGTTTTTCCAAGTGCAGGGACAATAAAATTCGTGCCGGTACAAAGGCATTTGACGAATTGATCAATCATCAATACACATAAATACAATAAAATAAAATATCAGTCTAATGTGCAAGATAAACACCCTTTTGATAAAAAGTTTTAAGAATCTAATGAAAAAAGGGTTGTATAGACAAAGGAATTTACATTTTGCTCCTTGTCATAATAGCAAATCCCACAGATCATCATAGCTGTGGCCGTATCAGGAACATGCATCTTCTGTTTTCTGTATTTACTATTTTTTTATTTATTTTTCGTAAAAACCTACCACTTTTTTTTTGTTTTTAAAGAGCTGCTCAAGCCACAATCAAACTAACAAATTACTCCAAACTATCCAACGGCAACCCACATTTTACCAAACATCACTACTGATGAACTGCCTAAACTACATCTAAATACACACTCGAACCCTAGCTAAGCCTTCACAATGCTTAGCATGAAAAACATATTCAAAATATACCATTTTCAAAACAAAAATACATAAATCTATACTAAACGAAATAAATTTGGAACATACACAATTTAACCCCATAAAATAACTGAATCATATACAAAAACATACCGGACATTATAAATTTCATATCTGCTAGGAAACTAGAACGCCAAACGAAACCATACTGCATATATCTAATACATATAACCAAACTACATATATCTGATAGAAATAAAACACATAGTAACGACATATTTTACACCTAAACCCTTCTAGTAAGTCTACCAACATTAGAAAATACCATTTACTATACCAAAAGTGCATGACAAAAATCCCTGAAACAATTAACCAGAACTAAACCCATCGCCAGTTATAGCGCGTGAAATGATTTCTAGTGGGAGGACGGAAAAATAGACTAGTAAAGTAGTAGGCTTCAAACTTTTTGCCTGGCAGTAGATTGCCAATGCAAATTTCGAAATGCAATCTTCGCCTTATTTAAACGCAATGCTTATGTCATTAAATTTGGAAAATTTCTTTTCTAAAATAGTGGTAGCTTTTTGGTCCGTGGGTCACAGGTTTAAGATCCTTAATATAAAGCCCAGTTTTCAGTACAGCTGGTTTTCCTTAATTTTTTTTTAAAGAAACCCAAAATGCCATTTTATTTCTATAAATGGAAAATATAATTCAATGAACTCAAAACAGATTTTTAGGTGTAGATGAAAGTTGAAGAAAATTTCCCCAATCGATTAAAAAATATCTTTTCCAGGATTCGAACCTTGACTATACGTGCCAATGCTCTACAACCGAGTTAACCAGATTATATCTAAGTTGATACAATTCACTTACCTCTAGGTATCATCAAATCTGTTAATCATGGCAGCTTAACAAATAACAATGTGTTACACATGGAAACTATTACTCCTAGATAATATTAATTATATATGTATGAGAATTAAACACAAAATACTAGATTCTTATATGGAGGAAGATGTTGATGAAATATTTCCCAATTCAAAATATTAAATAGTTCTGGATATGCTTTAATATAAACTTATCAAAAATGAAGCTTATTTCTGACGCAGTATGGTAGTAAAAACTTAAGCGCTTAAACACAAAACAAGATAAAAGATTTTACAGATTTAATCTTCTAAGCTCAATAATTACTAAATATGCACAATGCTTAAAAACTGACGAGCCGGGAAGACCAAGCTATGCTCGTTCACAATTACTTTAAGTTCAAGTATCATGACCCACTAATCAAATTTTCTCTAACATGTGACCAAGCCAAATAGTTTTCTCGCGCTCGAAAACCGTAGGATATAAAATTTAGTCCAAATAGTCAGAGCTATTTTTTTAGATAAAATTAGATTAACCGACTGTGACCCAAAAAGACCAACTAATCGTATTTTCTCGACCATGTGACCTAGCACAACGATATTCCCGTGCCCCAAAACGGTAGGATCAAAATTTAGTTCAAATCGTCTGAGCCGTTTTTAAAATAAAAATAGCTTGACCAATAATGACCCATGACCAAAATGACTCACTACAGTAGAGTCTCGATAATTCGAGTTTCTCATAAATCCGAGTGAGTGAAAAAATCAGTTTAGCTTCCAAATATTGGCCAACATATACGCAACACGTGACAGAATTATTTCGCACCGCAAAATTCAAGTATCTGGTTTTTATTGTTGTTCGACGGGTCATATGTCAACTGCGCACCCTGAAGCCACCTACAGAAATCCACCCTCTTAAAGAAAACGGATGTATTCTTCCTATACGTGCGGAGGATCACGCCGGGTGAAATTGGAGAGAATTAGAGAATAGTTGTTCAACGAGCTCCCGCCCCACTCATTCCTTTTGTCTACTATGCACGTATCGGAACAGAAGTAAACTAGAAGCGTTTCCTACTAACAACTGCTCTGATTTATCCTTGGACAAAAAATCCTTAAAAAGTCAAAGTATGAAAAAACTGGTGAGCCACTTTATATGTGGTTTACACAGCACAGTAAAAAATGATGCCCTCTTTCAGGTGCGATTCTTCAATAAAAAGCTCTGCTGTTTCGAAAAAAAATTGAAGAAAGTGATGAAAACTTCATTGCTAGTGTAGGCTGGTTTGACAAGTTGAAAAAAAAAATCTTATCCGGCAACTAGAGATCTGTCGAGAGAAGCCATCTGAAGATTCTGAGGCCGTCGCCGTGCAATTTTTCAAGAAATTGCAGGAAGTCGTGACAAATGAAAACCTTACAAACGACCAGCTTTATAATTTCAATGAATCTGGCCTTAATTTCAAAATGCTACCATCTAAAACAAATCGCGTCAAGCCAAGAGAAAAGTACTCCATGTCACATAAAATAAAAGAGAGGTTAACACTTCTTGCTGCATCAAATGCTTCAAGAAATCACAAGATTAAACTTGTTATCAGAAAAGCCGCAAAACCAAGAACATTTAAGCATGTCTCTCGATATCTTCCCTGCCGGTTACGTATAGGAATCAAAGAGCTTGGATGACTCAAGAAATATTTAAAAACTTTTTTCTATGATTTTGTGCTACAAGTTACAGAGGAATGGATAAATAGTCACGAACAACTAGATTTGCGGATTCTGCCAGAATCAGACAGATTCCACACCGCTAATGAGTCACAGCGAGGGGCTACCTGCTGCGCTAGAGTCCGCCATACGATACGTGGAGCAATAGACCGAGTCGACGCCAGCCGACAATATGCTGCGTCGACGATGGCGTGATATTGCTGCACGGACACGGGGCACTGTATCAAAACAAAAAACTATTATTTTAAGATATAATTTACCTGTTGCTATCAGCAGTAATGTAATAATTTGTAAGTACATTTTTCATTTAAATATACACAGAAATTGAAATATTACTTTATCTTCATTTATTTATTAAATTTTATGATTTCGATAATTCGAGTTTTCGATAGTTCGAGGTAAGCCCGTTCACCTCTAATTATCGAGACTTTACTGTAATCTAATTTTCTCGAACATTTGATTCCACAACACGATTTTTTCGAACATGTTGGACCAGGCCCTACAGTCTTCTCGTGCCCGAAAACCACAGGATGCAACATTTAGTCTAAATAGTCCGAGCCGTTTTTTAGATAAAATTATACTCACCGACAGTGACCCCAAAATGACCCACTAATCTAATTTTCTCGGACATGTGACCTATCTCAATAATTTTCTCGTCCCCGAAACTCGTAGGATACAAAAGTTAATCAAAATCATTAGAGCCGTTTTTCAGATAAAATTAACTTGACCCGCGTTGACCCCCGAAATCACCCACTAATCTAAAGTTCTTGAACATGTGACCCAGCCCAATAGTCTTCTCGTGCCCGAAAATAGTAGGATAAAAAATTTAGTCAAAATCGTTTGAACCTTTTTTTAGATACAATTAGCTTAACCCTAACCCATGGTGACCCAAAATGACCCACTAATCGAATTTTCTCGAACATGTGACCTGGACCAATGTTTTTCTGGTTCCCCAAAACCGTAAAATACAAAATTTCGTCAAAATCGTTAGAGCCGTTTTTAAGTTAAAATTTGCTTAAGATAGATAGATAGATAGATAGATAAATCCACACACACAACATTTGCTCGTATTAGAATATATGATAAGCAAAATTTTAAAAATATGATAATTCACGTTAAGAAAAACAATTTTCGATTAATAAACCGGCGTCTCAAACCACTTTAGTCAAACAATAACGGATACTCACTCAAAGTAAGCGTAACTTTTATTTTAGAACATAAGAACAACAAAGATATTTTATCAAAACTTTCAACATCCTAATTTTGCTTTCTGAGAAATGCGATGACGTCACGGGATATTTTGTATGCGCACTCTTATTTAGTTAGCCATACAGTATGTCCTATCATTTATATTCTGAATTATGAAAAGTCTAGTTCACTGTTGTTTAGATGCAAATTGTGGTCATATAGAGCACAGCTCGTGATGTTATCACATTTCACGAAATTCAATGCAAGTTTATTTAAAACATCGTTAAAATATGTTCTATATTGTTTAAATTATGAACGAAAATGGAAATTGCGCTTGGAATGAAATACCCTATATTTAATTGAATCTGGATTGTGACCCTTGTTTCTTATACGAAAATTACCTTTACGTGCATCATTCATTAATATTTTATCCACGAGTTCTGAATTACTCCTTATATTGCCATTTCTACGCTGCTTCATTCAACCTTAAAAAAAAAAAAAAAAAAAAAAAAAAAAAAAAAAAAAAGGAACTGAGTTCAAGACATTAAAAAATAATTCTGCACGATGATTCAATTAAAGGTTTCCAACTTTATTTCTACATATTTTACTGAGAAAAAGGCAAGTTTTAATGATTTCTTTTAATATGTATTTTCAACATATGTGTTTGTTTTGCTCTATAATTGCACAGTTTACATGGATACGGTCTTTCACTTGAGTGAATTATGTAATGTCGTATTAAGCTGGATTTCTTTTCAAAACATTTGCCACATACAACACATTGATGCTGGCTCTTCTCGTAGTTACAAACGTGAAAATCTAATTCTTTTGACGAGCTATAACTATGTCCACATTCTCTGCAAAAAAATGGCTTTCCTCTTATATGCATTTCTGTATGTCTCTTAAAGTAGGATTTGTTTCGAAATATATTATGGCACATATAGCACAAGTACTTCTGTGTTCGTGCGTGAAACATCTGTATATGAGCTGCAAATTTGTACATCTCTGAAAATATTATATTGCACAAGTGACAAGGAAAGCGAGACTCATAAGGGATTTTAAAATGTGGTACTATTTTAGACTCGAAAGTTGCTGAGCAGTAAGGGCATTTTTGTAAATTTTCCTTACGTCGTCTTAGTCTTCTTTTAAGAACAATGGCCGCTTTTAAATTACAATTTACATTTTTCTCTATAGTTGAAGCCGATCCAAAGTATTTATTTCCTCTTTCTTCGCGTAAAGCATTGCCGAGTATATTATGAGAGCGAATGTGTCGCTCTAATGACGAACGAAATCTAAAACATTTTGAGCAACGAGGACACAAATGCTTGTTTCTATCGCATTCTTTTAAGTTAGGATAAACTGCTTCTGCATCCAGCGATTTATTTTCAATTAAGCAGTTGGATGAATCCATTCCTTGACTTTCAATAACACGAGGCAATGAAAGGTTAGAATTTTCTCCAGAAGCTGGGATTTTTATACCTATTTTCTTAGGAGAGTAACGTCTTTTAAAAGCATTCTTAAGTATGCTATGAGAGCGAATGTGCCGCTCTAATGACGAACGAAATCTAAAACATTTTGAACAACGAGGACACAAATGCTTGTTTCTGTCGCATTTTTTTAAGTTAGGATAAACTGCTTCTGAATCCAGGGATTTATTTTCTAATAAGCAGTTGGATGAATCCATTCCTTGACTTCCAATAACACGAGGCAATGAAAGATTAGGATTTTCTTCAGAAGCTGGGATTTTTATACCTATTGTCTTAGGAGAGTAACGTCTTTTAAAAGCATTCTTAAGTATGCTATGAGAGCGAATGTGCCGCTCTAATGACGAACGAAATCTAAAACGTTTTGAACAACGAGGACACAAATGCTTGTTTCTGTCGCATTTTTTTAAGTTAGGATAAACTGCTTCTGAATCCAGGGATTTATTTTCTAATAAGCAGTTGGATGAATCCATTCCTTGACTTTCAATAACACGAGGCAATGAAAGGTTAGAATTTTCTCCAGAAGCTGGGATTTTTATACCTATTTTCTTAGGAGAGTAACGTCTTTTAAAAGCATTCTTATGTATGCTATGAGAGCGAATGTGCCGCTCTAATGACGAACGAAATCTAAAACGTTTTGAACAACGAGGACACAAATGCTTGTTTCTGTCGCATTTTTTTAAGTTAGGATAAACTGCTTCTGAATCCAGGGATTTATTTTCTAATAAGCAGTTGGATGAATCCATTCCTTGACTTTCAATAACACGAGGCAATGAAAGGTTAGAATTTTCTCCAGAAGCTGGGATTTTTATACCTATTTTCTTAGGAGAGTAACGTCTTTTAAAAGCATTCTTATGTATGCTATGAGAGCGAATGTGCCGCTCTAATGACGAACGAAATCTAAAACGTTTTGAACAACGAGGACACAAATGCTTGTTTCTGTCGCATTTTTTTAAGTTAGGATAAACTGCTTCTGAATCCAGGGATTTATTTTCTAATAAGCAGTTGGATGAATCCATTCCTTGACTCCCAATAACACGAGGCAATGAAAGATTAGGATTTTCTTCAGAAGCTGGGATTTTTATACCTATTGTCTTAGGAGAGTAACGTCTTTTAAAAGCATTCTTAAGTATGCTATGAGAGCGAATGTGCCGCTCTAATGACGAACGAAATCTAAAACGTTTTGAACAACGAGGACACAAATGCTTGTTTCTGTCGCATTTTTTTAAGTTAGGATAAACTGCTTCTGAATCCAGGGATTTATTTTCTAATAAGCAGTTGGATGAATCCATTCCTTGACTTCCAATAACACGAGGCAATGAAAGATTAGGATTTTCTTCAGAAGCTGGGATTTTTATACCTATTGTCTTAGGAGAGTAACGTCTTTTAAAAGCATTCGTAAGTATGCTATGAGAGCGAATGTGCCGTTCTAATGACGAACGAAATCTAAAACATTTTGAGCAACGAGGACACAAACGCTTGTTTCTGTCGCATTCTTTTAAGTTAGGATAAACTGCTTCTGAATCCAGGGATTTATTTTCTAATAAGCAATTGGATGAATCCATTCCTTGACTTCCAATAACACGAGGCAATGAAAGATTAGGATTTTCTTCAGAAGCTGGGATTTTTATACCTATTGTCTTAGGAGAGTAACGTCTTTTAAAAGCATTCTTAAGTATGCGATGAGAAAGAATATGCCGCTCCAGTGTCGCACGAAAAATAAAACATTTTAGGCAATGAGGACAGACATGCTTGTTTCTGTTTATTTTGTCATTTTCTTTTGAATTTGGACAAACTGCATCGGGAATAAGTGTGTTTTCTTCTTCTAAGTAGTTGGATGAATTCATTTTCTTACCTTCTTCAGTAACAGAAGTAAAATTGTTAGAACTTTCTCCAGGAATTGGGTTCCCTTTATCTATCAGTTCAGATATAACTGCAGAGTTATTTCCTTGCAGAACATCGGGTATTTTGTGAGAACGAATATGCCGGTTTAGTGTAAAACGAAATGCAAAACATTTTGAGCAATGAGGGCAAAAATGCTTGTTTCCACCATTTTCATTGGCGTTTGCACAAACTGTACCTGAATAAAATTGGTTTCCTTCTGATAAGCACTTGGATGAATCAATTTCTTTACCTTCAATAACAGAAGAAAATGAATTTTTAGCATTTTCTCCATAATCTGGGTTTTTTATATCTATTACTTCAGATACAACCACAGAGTTACTTTTCATGGATGAGGTAAAAATACTGATATCTTCTTGTGGAATTGTTGACGTTTTCAACACCTTAACTTCTGAAAAATTATAATCTGAATCTGCAGTAAATTTTGAATCTGACTCGCTGAAAATTTCGGACTTGGAAATTGAGATTAAAGAATTTGAATTATTTTCATAAGTAGCAGTGATCAATGTTTTCTTCGTTGTTTCTACGGTTATATCGGGATTCTCGTGCAACTTACAACAATGTTTGCGGATATATGGAACCAAGCAAATTTTACAGATTTTTACTGCTGAAGAATTGCGTTTTTCTAACACACACGCTTGTGAATTTCTACATTGAAGATACTCAATATTACCTTTGCTTTCTGAATATTGCTGATCATTTGCACTACTTTCGTGTTTTATATATTCTGAAAATATATTGAACTCCTTTTTTGCATTTTCTGGTTTATCACTTATTTCCTCAGATGTTTCGGAGTTTTCCATGCTTGAAAATAATCGTTCTAAATCCATTTTGTTAGTATATTCTGGTGTACCACAATCTGTAGAAATTTTTTCCCGAGATTTTGAATCCATTTCCAAAAATTATTCAGTTTTTTTAATCCGAGAACGTTCACACGTTTTACGATTTATTAAATATGGATGACGTTTCTGATGTCGAAGGACTTTTTACGAATGAACTTATGTCATCAGTTACACTTAATGCTTTTAGTCCATCCTGATCACTAAAAAGAGAAAAAAATATGAGTACATTATTATAATCAAATTTCAAAATGTAACATTTACTTAGAGAAAAATTCTCCCTATATTTTAAGTAAAAGCTATAAATAATTAATAATTATACAGTTATTAGTTAATTATACAGTTATTATATAGTTATATAGTTAATAATTATACATTTAATATTTTAAATACATATATTTTCAGGAACAATATGATTATGTAGCACTTTCCAACGCTTCTAAAATAATTTTACAAATCATTACCGTTTAATAAGCTGAAAGATGACATCTAAGTAAACAATTTGGAAAACGCATAACATATTTAAAAACGTAATTTCAGGAATTTTCAATATATACAATATTCGGAAAAATATCTGAATACTTTTATGTAGCCCTGTATATGATCTATAGATTTGTATATATGCATAGGATGCTAAATTTTAGTTTAGTTAGGAAACGCGTAGCACCGTTTAAATTCTCCTTCTGGAGTTCCTGTCAATAAACGGAAATGTGTTCGCGAACTTTTGTGCTGCCCTGTATAGGATCTACAGAATTTATACACACCACGTAATAGACAAAAAGCTAGTTAAGATTAAAATCGCGTTTAGTAACTTAAAACGCACTTCCAGGAATTATTGTTAACAGACAGTAGATAATTCTTTTGTGTGTCCCTGTAAATGAACGATGACTGATATACACACACTATTCTGTAGTAAGCCTCTTGTAATGCACCTTAGTAATATATATAAACTTCAATGCGTTTAAAATAGTGGAACATTATTTAAATAAGCCGCAGACGATTTTTCTCCATAGACGTAATGTAACGGAATTATTTTGACTGTCCCTGTAAAGTAACTCTAAGTGCTATACACCTACTATTCCATATTAAGCTTCTTCTAATGCATCTTAGGGATCTATATAAATTTCAATGCGTTTACAATAGTGAAACATTTTTAAAATAAACCGCAAATGATTTTTCCCCATAGACCGCAATGTAACGGAATTCTTTTGAGTGTCCCTGTAAGAAAACTATACGTGCTACACACTTCAGTTGAAATAGGGAACGTGCCATAGATAACGACAATAACATAAAAATTGCAGAGCAATCCGAGCATATTTACGGGAGTTAGAGCACGGACAGACGGCCAGACGGCCATCCGGCCAGACAAACCGAAGTCATAAGCACTTTTCAACTAGGTTGTAAAGTGCTAAAAATGGAACCATTGTAAGATCACTCCTGTCAGAGCCCTTTTTCACGTAAACTATGGGACGGGAGAGAGTTGCAAATTTGGAAAATTTATAAAACATTTTTACCGGCTTTTTTTTTCAGATTATTAGCCATTCACAAATATGTTTCGGAAAAGTTTACGGGGCTAATTAAGTTACTTGGAAAAATAAGTTTTCTTTCCATATATCGTGTGGGATATCGTGTGAAAGATCTCGCAATACCGAACTCAAAAATGTTTATTTTAAAATAAAGGTACACACAAACATGAGATTCCATTAAATAAAAGATGACTAAATCATTAGATTTTAAAATATTAAAATAAATCGAGCACTCTCGGCTGCGAACCCAGTCTTCATCAGGTTTTATAATTAAAAGTGGTGTTACAATGAAACTGGTGTTAATTATAAATCCTGATGAATGCTGGGTTCGCAGCCGAAAGTGCTCGATTTTTTAATGTTTTAAAATCTAATTAAAGTTTTAGTCATCTTTATGTAATGGAATCACATGTTTATTTATGTGTACTTTTATTTTAATTTGACAAAGATGAATTTAAGCATTCTGAACTTGTTTTATATGTTTATTTTAGTTTTATATTTTCAGAGATATAGTGGAAAATGCACTGCAAAAATATATCCCCCCCCTCTATATCCTAATTTATTGAAACTAAAATTATGAAAAAATTAGGGGTAGTAGGAGGTCATTTAAACCTTCCAGGAAAACTATAGCGATTTTCCTAGGTAACATAGTTTGAGAAAAACGCATTTTTCTGTTACATCCAATAAATTCACCTTCTTTAAAATAATTTTTTTTTTTTCATCTGGTTGGATGTTTCAACTTTAAGTAAATTCCCTTTTAATTGTTCTTCCCATATAACCTTTGTTATTTTGAACTACCCAATAATGTTTGGATTGTATACGTATACATAGATTTTATGTTATTATATTCTTTCTCTTTATTAGCTCTATAGGCTTGAATAATTTGCTATCAAGAGGGAGTAGAATTATACGAGTATTTTTTTACCAGAGAGGATAGTGCAGCAACAAATAGACAATCTCGAACGGCTCTTATTGCCTCATTTTGGAGATTAAATTTCGTTGCATAATGTTTACATAAACCCACATATAGCATTGTATGCACTTTTACCATGGGCAGTAGCTGAAGAAATATTTTACCCCGACTTCATTATTTTTTAAACAGTTTATTAAACTGATATTTATTTTTAAAATGTGCTGCAGCTCCATCTAATATGCACAATATTTTCCAGTTTTTGTAATTGGTACAGCTTAAATATTTAACATTTTCTATTGCATAATGAACATGAGCATCACAAGTTGTATCTCATAAGAAATTGCCTTTACATTTTTTTATCTCTTCTTAAAAATATGCTACATCTTTACATGTGAATAATGATATTTGAGAATTTTGCCACTGATAATTTTTACTTCGTCTGGCAATATAAAGCTGTCATCACACGTTCTCTCATATCATAGTCAATATCAGATATTTCCTCCGAAACACGTTTTTCAAGAGGGAAAACTCTTGAAAACATTCAGTGTGATCGATTGCCTCTCGTAACTTCGTTAAGCGCTAACTTACCGCTGTTTGTATCCCCTACGATAAATATCAGCTCAAAATCCACCAATCAGAGCTCTATAAAAATTCCAAGATCGCTACCGTCAGTGAGTGATCATGTTATGTTTAGCATGGTCACAGATATTGAAAC
Organism: Maratus michaelseni; assembly: GCA_963931845.1. Lineage (NCBI taxonomy): Eukaryota > Metazoa > Arthropoda > Arachnida > Araneae > Salticidae > Maratus > Maratus michaelseni. The sequence continues at coordinate 415,038,280 of OZ007586.1, forward strand.
TGAAAACACAGAAGAATTAACAAAAAAAAAAAAATCAATAACTTTGATAATACAGGGACCAATTAAACACGAAAAGAACTTTAAAAATGTGTAGTTATTTTGAAATTAAAGAATTGCGTATGCGGCGATTGTCCTTCTGGGGTTTGTTATTTTCCACTACCTATAAGAACTTTATTTACTAATTTAAAGTTATTTATTGCGTTTATTTTATTTTCAATTCCTTATATTATTTGTTATGTTTTAATTTCACTGTCGTAGTCGCTTATTTCTCAAACTTTATTTGTTTAACTACTTTCTGCAACTGTATTTGGCGTTATCTAGTGCTTGTTGCGGAGTTATGTCGCCAAAGATAAAAATGTAGCAAACATGTAACAAGGTATTTTATTGAAATACAAATTATTCTACCCTCCTTTTAACATGCAGCGTCTAGGGTCTAAATTTTGTAGGGGAGGGGGGGGGGGACAGAAAAATTTTACTTTGAGAAAAATAAAATTTAATAAATAAAAATTTAATTTAGCAGCTATTTATAGTAATCATAATATTTTCCCTTTTAATAATTTTCTTTCAAAAAAATCTTTATAATCCGTTATAAATTTAAAAAAGATACTTAACATACATATACTTTTTGGAATTATAAGATTTTGAAAAAAAATATTAGATGTATTGCGGCCCGTGCTTATGATATTAAAGTAAAAAAAAAATAAGATTCTTTGTTTAAGGCAGTATTTCTCAAACTTTTTCTTACTCACAGGATAATTAAAGCCATAATTAAACCTGCGCGTCACACTTGAATCTAGAATTAAACTTCCTCAGCCTATTTAAATTAAAGATGATGGAAAACCGTAAAAAAATAAAATAAAATTATATTTAATAGATCTTATCTTACAACGTAGAGGGATTAGTCTTGGTGAGTCCTGCAAGAAGATATGATTTTCATCATTGTCTAGCACTGTAGTGATTAGTTATTGACTAATTAGTCGAATCACGGGAGCCACGTGCTTCTCTTTAAACGGAATAGCGACGCTCGCTCAGCGGAAGGAAGGAAGTGCCTAAGGTCACGGAGGGAACAGGATGTGATTCACCCGTCCTCCCGCGCTTTGTTTATTTTCATCGCGTTGGCTGTTGTGTTTCTCATACTGGTCAGAAGCTTTTCGGCCGCGGTTTTGACGTTTCGCCGGAGTATCGCTGCTGGTTTCGCGAATGAGATCGCTGCTGCTATTTCAGTGTACGTGTTTTCCCATAAGTTTTTTTGCATTTCTCGGAACTTTTTGAGAACTTTTCTGCAATTCTCGGAACTTTTAGAGAATTATTTTTTGGTCAAGATGACCAAAGTTCTGATTGACTTTTTACTTAAAGCCCCTTTCCAATGGGCATTTGACTTAAGATTTAAACTACTTAAAGGTGAAACAACCCTCGACACTCTAAACTCAAAAGATCTAGAGGAAGTTCATACGCTTTATTCGATGAAGCACAAGAAATTACTGTGTGATGTGTACAAGATGGAGCTCGCCAAACTTACTGCCACGAATACCTAAGCAGCAGAGGCCAAGCTGATCCAAGCCAGAAGTCGTGCAGACAACATCCTAGAGGAGAAACATTAAGGATGAGCAAACCTGAATTTTCTATTTATAGCAAGCTAATTGGCACCCTCCCTCCCCCCTCCCCCTAAGGCTGAAAATTTGTCAGAAGACAACATGATAGTTGAACATAATTTGAAGCGGCCCCTAGATGTAGATAGTGATGAGGGATTTCAAGTAGTCAATAAAAAAAATAAACATTAAAAAAAAGCTCAGGCAAATTCTGATGCATCTGGAAACAGTGTAGATGTTTCTGCACTCGGGACCAGTGCATCCCCCCTAAAAAAGAGAGAATACCCCCATTTTTTATCGATCCCATCGTGAACTGGACAAACCTCCTGCTCCAACTCAGAGTACAAACGCCTTCTGTGCGTTCTGAATTAAAAAAAAAAAAATCATAAAAATTAATGTAGATTCAGAAATTGACTACAGAGCTGTACAAAAATTCTTACAGCGGAAGAAGATCCACTACCGCAGTTTCTTATTAGAAAATGAAAAAAAACAAAAATTTGTACTTAGGGGCCTACCTGCCACCACTGACATTGATAAAATCAAAGAATTTATAGACGTGGAGTATCTAGAAATCTGCTCTATTCAACAGCTATTTAGAGGCAACACTAGGAACAAGATTCCGTTGCCCCTCTTCCTTATCCAGTTGCCTAGACTGGCAGACTCGTCAAAAAATTTTCAAATCACTGAGATCCTGGGGATGAAGGTACAATGTGAGAAATACCGGGGACGAAAGGGACCCCAACAGTGCCACAGATGCCAAGGGTTCTTCCACTCGGCTGCGGCATGCCACCTCAGGATGCAATGCGTTAAGTGCTCCGGGGAGCATCTCACCCCAGATTGCCCCAAGCCGTTTGAAGAACCCTGCACTTGTGCGAACTGGTCTGGCGCTCACCCGGCAAATTATCGATTGTGCCCGAAATTCCCGGGTAATCAGGCTAAAAATATGTTAGAACTATTATTGTTAGGCAGAACCCTCAACGGACTTCTCCCGCAAGGAAAGTTGAACAGGCAACTTCATATGCGAAAGTAGCGACGAATGTTGTCGCTGAACCCCCATCGATCACTACTGATCAACCCCAAATTATATCGGCCCCACAAAATTGTGCAAATTCGGACGCCGATTTTATTGGAAAATTATTCCAATTTGAAAAACAATTTGGCAAAAAATCGTCCTCCAAGCAAACCAGAAATGCTTGCCGGAGCACCGTGCCGCACACATGGAAGTCGACCGGATTTTTATTCTATACGGAAGTTTACCTGAAATTACTCGGAAAACCTTCCAACTTCTCAAAATTGCCCGTCTTTCGATCTACCCCCCCCCCCTCCCATTTGGCAAATTCCCAGCTCAAGTGAATTGGAATTCTCTCTTGGTTGGCATATGGAATGCCAACGGTCTTCAAAATCATGAATTTGAATTTAAAGATTTTATCTACAGCAATAATTTAGACATCATGGTAGTCTCAGAGACCCATTTCCAGGGTAATACTGTCCGGGTCGCCAACTTTGTACTTTTTCATATTGGCAGCCGACGTGGTGGCGCGGCACTGTTGTTTATGTTAGAAATGGTCTCAATGCAAATCTCATTAAAGTCCCTCAATTCCAATGCATTGAGAAAAACCCCATTGTGTTAGACTTTTCCTCCATCCCCCACCTACTGATTGCAGCCATTTACAATCCCCCAAAAAGGGATTCTCGTCTGCTAGCACAGGAATTGTCAACTTTAACCCGTAGTTTTCCAAATTTCCTCATTGTGGGTGATTTTAATGTACATCATTTTTCATGGGGCTCTCATTACTCCAACCATTTTGGTATTAGATTGCGCAGGTGGACGGATCAAAATCATGCGCGAATTTTAGCGCCCCTTGAGTCCACCCGCCCGAATCATCATTCAATCATCGATTTTGCTATCACCCACAATTTACCCTTCCCACACACCATTCAAACGGTGAATGATCTCTCATCGGACCATCTCCCGGTTGTGCTTAGATTCAAAGTGGGTAATTTCAATCTTGACCTTCCCCAGGCATTCACTGTCAATTGGGAGGACTTTGGTCATGTCCTTAACAACAAGGACCCCCCGCCCACTGCGATTCACTCTGCCGAGGACGTAACTTCTTCCATTCAAGCACTTGGAGACTCACTTCACAGTGCTTTCCAAGAAGTTGCGAAACCTAGGCAGTTGGTGGTTGACAAATTTCGACTACCTGAGCACATCAGGGATTTGAAAAGAGAAACTATTTCAGGCGGAACTGGCAGACAACTAGGGATACCAACCTGAAAACTGCACTTAATAGAAAAAATCATCAGATTAAGGCTGCAATCAAGGAGTTTAGTAATGCACGCTGGAACACTTACATTGAGTCGCTTTCGACTTCTGACAACACAATTTGGTCGGCAACGGCCCGCTTGCGTAAGACACGAACACACATTCCGGCCTTAAACGGCCCTAATGGTATGGCATACTCAAAGACAGACAAGGCTGAGCTCATAGATGATAGCCTTAGCAGTCAGTTTACACTAAACCGCGATGTCGTGAACCCTCAAACTGTCGACATCGTCAACACAGAGGTTGAACGTTTTATTAACTCATCTCGCACAAATACACTCAAACCTGCTCTACCTTCTGAGGTAATTATCTATCGCGGGAACCTCAAAAAGAACAAAACGCCTGGCCTTGATAATATCTCTACCAATATGCTCCTCCATCTTCCTCTTAACTTCATCTTCTTTATTACTATCCTAATTAATTGCATGCTTAATCTTCGAATGTTCCCGGACGTATAGAAGAAGGCGTTGGTTGTCCCGATCCCAAAAGCGGGACAGGGCAGGCATGCCCCTTCTAGCTTCCGACCTATCTCTCTTTTATCTTGTCTTTCTAAGGTATACATCCTTGCAAACCGTCTGAAGGAGTTCATTTCCTCCAATTCGATTATGATACCCGAGCAGTTTGGGTTTCGGCCCAAACACTCGACTCAACACCAGCTTTGGAGAGTAACTGAACTCATTCATGAGGGTTTATACCGCAGGCATAAAACCGGCGTTGTATTCATAGACATTGCTAAAACCTTCGATCGAGTCTGGCATTATGGACTTATTTATAATTTAATTCTGCTCAAGGCTCCGCCTCAACTAATCCTAATATTCCTTAAATACCTTAAAGATAGATCTTTCTCTGTTAAAGTTAACAATACTACCTCTACTTCTCTATTTATTGATGCAGGCGTACCTCAAGGGGGTATTCTAAGTCCTTGGCTGTTCAACCTCTACATAAATGATATTCCTTGTTGTATTCCCGACGTCAAATTAGCACTTTATGCTGCGATACTGCCATCATGACAAGCAACATGTCACTCGACACTGTGCTAACTAAACTCCAAGCTTATTATTTTGGCCCTCCAAATTTGGCTAAGACATTGGCGCATCAAAGTCGGTGCTTCAAAAAGTGCCGCCATGATCTTCTCAAACAAAGCTATCACCCCAATTGCTAAACTTTCTCTAAATGGCGAATTCATACCCTGGGTCGCCAGTTATAAATATCTAGGCATTTATCTAGATACTAAATTAACCTGGGCTAGGCAGATTAAAGACGCAATTGTCAAATCTACCAAGGCTTAAGGATCCCTCAAATCTTTACTTAATTATCATAGCTGTCTGTCACTGAAAAATAAATTAATGAAGTTCTTCATTAGATCAACCATGACATACGGCTCCGTTGTCTGGGGTTCTGTCTGTGAGACTCAGATGCAAAGAATTCAAATCTTTCAAAATAAACTTTTACGTGAGATCTGCAAGGCGAACACGTTTGTCCAGAACGACGTCATTCATGCCTATCTCAAAATTAGGCCTATCTCGCAAGTTAACAAAAAACTTGCACAAAAATTCCACAGAGATCGCCTTTTAATCCCCAACGAAGCATTGCGGTCAATTCAACCTTATAATGTACTTAGCAGTAGAGGGAAGAAGAGACCGCTTGCCAACCTTAGTAGAGATGACTGTTTTGCTCCACCTTCGGAAAGGAGGAGAGAACCACCTTAAATGCTTCGTTGTGTTTTTCCAAATTCAAAATTTTTGCTAACTTACTTTCACTTTGGCATAAATTTATTAATTTAATTACTTTTTTTTTACGTCTTCCCACCTACATTTGGCATCGGTGGATTTCAACTTTCCTTAATAATTTAGAAAAAAAAACTATATTGTAATTTTGCATTGTACCTGTATATAGCTTTTTCTTATTACTGTTTGGCATCGTGTATTATTCTTTAATTGTTTTATTAATTGTATTTTTGTTTTTAAATTATATGCATTTTTCATTTTCTATTTTGGCATATAATTCTTAAAATCTTCGAATTTAAATTTTAAAATAGAAAATTTTATGGCTCTAAATGGGCTTTCCCCTCCCCCCCCCCCCCACTTATTGGTCACCACTAACCAAGGCTTATCAACAGACTGCTTCATGCAACATCCTCCGCAGCTTGCTGGAGAAATAATTAGAAGATCAACAGCATCAAGATAAACTATGTTTAGATATTTTCAACCTCGATCTGCGGTAAACATGGGCATTACTCCCCATGTAGGCACAAGTGAAACAATTTTTGTTTCTTGGTTCATCTTACAAAAATTTCTTCTTTAAGTTTTTAACACTAGCTCAAATATTTCTATTTCATTACCTACTGTCACATAAATTGTTGCATAACTACTGCGAGCGGTCTCTGAAACAACTTAATTGAAACATGAATAAAAGGCAAAATTAACTCAAAAGATACTGTTTCTGTACTAAATATTATGTGCAAGATTTTCGTAATCAAAATTAACCTATTCCAAAGTCTATAGCGATAGTGCATGGACTCCAAATGAAACAAAAATTCACTAGTGTCTGTAATTAGACTTAAAATTATAAGTTAAACTACGAAAATTGTAAATAGAAGTTGTCTGGGAGACCGCTAACAGCATTTAAATGTTAAACATAATTTATTAACTTTTCTTAAAAACAACTATTCACTAAAAATATCCAGTTTAACTATAGATACTAGTAACACTGTTTCGTTTGGAGCTTTCGAACTATCACTAGAATCGGTTGAATGGTAAATTATAGTCCTGTACAAAAAGTTAGTACATTAACAGTATCCTATGAGTTAATCTAGACTTTAATTCATCTTTCAATAAAGCGATCGCATAGACCATTCACAGTAGTTATGTAAATTTTTTTGGTCACAGCAGTTGAGGGTTAAGGGCTCTCAGATCCAGGGGTGAGAATTCGCTTTTCAGTATGTTTTTCCTTTTTAATCTTGAATTTCAACCATCCTAAAATTTTGTCCCTCCTAAAATTTTGTCAAATTGTGCCCTTTTTTTTTACTTTGTATCAATAATAAATTACGCAATTACGGATATAACCCCGCCCCTCCTTCCTCCAGTTAAAATATTTTGCTTCCCTTCAAAAATAAAGATTTGGACATGAAGGGAACACATGAAGATTGACAGTTTCGTCTACTCCTGTGTATTCAAGCTTTGAACTATTTTCACTGAAAATCTTATTTTTATGGTTTAACATTTTAATGCATATTTTTTTCTTTTCTCGCTTTAAAATTAAATGCAAAAATTTTTATCACTGTACAAAGGAAAGGGAAGTTTTTTTATGTATCACTTTTCGTGTTGTAAATTAACAGGGAAAGTTTATACATTTGACATATTTTTAAACTTCTAGAAATCAATCCTTCTTACAAGTTATTTTAAATTTATATATTTTTGAAAAAAAATGAATTGTAAGGTAAAACTTTCTTAACAGAAATAATTTCTAGAATTTTCAAACATGCGAAATCAAAATTAAAGCTTATTCCGCCAAATAGTTTAAGTTATGCTTAAAAAAGCACTTGTCTTGTAATATTTTTTGCGACGATCGAACATTAACGTTAAGAGGTGCAAACATAAAACCTGCATAATTTCTGAACTACTTTACCGAGTGACTTTCTATTCGATAGACGAAGGTAAAATTTACCGAAAAATCTAAGTATGATGTCGAAATTAGCGGTTAGTACTAAAATTTTTAGAATAAGTTACAATTACTATACTTAACTTCCCCCCACCCCAAACAAAATTTATGTACAGCATTATTATTAGATGTTATTACTAATCGATTACTTGTAAAAATCTTTATACAGTGATTTGCGGCAGAGTTAGTAGAGGGTGGTACTTTTTTCCCCAGGATTGTACACAATATGTATAAAAATAAGGATTGTGTTTTTGAAACGAAAAACATCAAAAACTCATTTAAACTTTCGAAAAATGATTTAAATCATTAAAACCAAGGAAGAAAACACTGCAAAAGAGGGGGACCTATATGTAAATTCTATTGCGCATTTCAATTTTACATTACATTCAATACTTAACATGAATTACATTTAAAATATGTAAAATATATTAACTAAAAATGTCATAGTGATTTTGGCAAAAAGAACTAAAACTTTATTTAGAATCTTTCTTTGCGTTACAGATTTCGGCTTAGCGATAAATTGCGGTTCCAATACAGATTACAAAAAAAACTAGTTTTATTATACAATTTTTTTCTAAATCACTTAATACTCATCAGATGAGAATTCTTAATATTTACAGGTAATGAAAGACGTAAAGTGAAGATTTAGTTTCTCTGGACTAATTTAGAATTTGAATGTTATATTAGCAAGAGTACTGTTTTTATAATCTTTGAATTTTAAGTAAAATGTTCATAATATATATATATTTATATTATGAACATTTTACTTAAAATTCCAAGATTATAAAAACAATACTATATATATATATATATATATATATATATATATATAAGAACAGAAACGAAAATATTGCAATATATAAAATTTTAGCACGCGATAATGCTTCCTGATTATTAATCGAGCTCTACACTAAATATTAAAACACTTAGGTGCAACTACTCGCCAAATGTTACGCCCTCTTTTTACATTAGCAGATAACTTTCAGTATGAAAAATAACCCTAGTTTCAGCGTGAAAGTGTAGCTCCAAGCAAGCGAGAGGCAATAGCATATACTTCATATCCTGTGGTAGTCCGTGTGATAGCAGCTTTACAAATTGTATCATGAGCATAGATTTTTTTTTCAGATAACTTTACCTCAGCAATTCCTTCTCTTTGGATTTTCCGTATGTGATAATGAAAAATTACTTTTCTTACCCAGTGCCTTGAATCATCTAGAAATTTAACAGATAGACTTTTTTCAAATCAAATTTATGTTACTGGTAAAATACATTGTAATTAGTCAGGATCAATAACTGATTTTTAACCTCAATGAAGTTATTAAACAATTTTCAATTAAATATGCACATCATAAGAACATATCAAAACATTAACCATCATAGAACATCAAAACATATTTTCGTAGAAACATGAAACTATGTTATATATATTTTTTACAAAGCAAAAACACATGGTTCAGCAGCAATATATTAATTGCATACTAACAGGAGAAAAAATGAATAATTTTTCAGATTTGAAAAAAATAAATAAATAAGAGTTTCATTAATTACTACTTTATAAATAGGGATTTTGGAAGATTTTAGCTTGTATTTAGCTGCAATAATTATGTAACAAGCATTGTATCTTTTTGGGAAAAAAAATAATTGCATTATAAATTAAGTGAAATAAGTTACTTTCTGGTCTTTTGAAAAACACATGGCAGTTTTCTTATCTATGATCATTCATAATGTCATTTTTAACAATTCTTTGCACTACCCATTTTTCGCAAACTATTTTTAAACACAAACCATGTACACTGCTTGTTTATGTGTTTGAAAATAAAATAGGTAAAATGGGAAAAATGGGTAGTGCAAAAAATTACACATAGGATGTTACTTTCAAAAAATCATAAAACTGTCTAAGAAAAACACATGATTTGCTAGCAAGGTATTTATTAAACACTAATAAGGTATCAATTGAGCGTATCAGATTTTTTTTAAATGGCGTTTTTGAGAAATTACATTTCAAAAGTAGTAATTTTACAAAAAATTACATAATTTAAAATTGAATTGCAAAAATTTTATTCATCTTAGGCTTAAAATAATATTTGTTGCGAAACTAGTACGAAAACGTCTTTTAATTACCATGTGCGTTTACTTAAAAAATATTTTTTCATTATAAAATAAAAAAAAATATATCCTAAAATCAGCAATAACTGCAAGTTTTGTACTTCAAAGCTTTTTTTTTTTTTTATTAATTTAAAACGTCAATATATTTTAAATCTATGATAAAGTGAAATTCAGTTTAATAGATATCTGTAATAAGTAAATTTACTGCATATGTTGAATATAATATTTGGTACTGTGTTTCATTTATAGAAATGTTTTTCTGATTTTCTGAAAACTCAATTTTATCAGCAATTTAAAAGTGTTGTAACCAGAGAAAAAAAATGGGGGGAAAATCTTTTTGGGAAATTTTTTGTATCACTTAGTTGTAACTACTGTAATTTTTTGATAAAAATCTATGATGGTCAATTGTTATGTGCTGCCGGAGCAGAGTTGGAATTACTCTTTTTTTGAAAATTTAATTACTTTTAAACATCGCATAATTTTATTTTTAATCCGTCGAATAGGAAGATAATGTATTTTCAAGCACAAATTGTTCGAAAAATGTATCTCAATGTACCGATTTTTTTATGGTTTTAAAAATAATTTTCAAGCATGATTTAAAAAAAATATACTTCGCCTGCAGTTCGATTACGGAAGATTAAACCGTTTGAACTCAAAATAAAAGAAATAGTTCAGAGTATGTCTCCGGATAATATTCCAAAACAAAATTAACACTACATAAATAAAATAATATGAATAAACAATAAATTTAACATATGTAATCGAACTACGCGTTTAAACACTGAAATTAACCTCTTAACAGTTTCGCCCGCACACCAAAAAAGTTTGCTTACACCGTCACTCGACGTCTTTGGATACTACTAAATTTTTAATGTAAACTTTGCTTCATTTCATGACAGAAATATTTCAATTAAATAACGCAAATATTTTAGTTCAGAAAAGTGGTGCTTAGCCCCCATTTTTATATCAATACTAATAAAAGAAAGTTTCGCTCTGTGTGTGTGTGTGTTTCTTTGTCTGCCTGCGATGGCTAGCAAAATATAGCCCACCTAGAAACCTGAAAATTTAGAATTAGGTAGTCCAAACCCTCTCCTGGAGCACCTGAACGTCAGATTTAATATTTTAATTACTTATTGAAATATTAATTAAAATGCATAAAGAACTCATCAAAAATAAGCTTTTTTCCCTTCGGTTGGTTGGTTGTATAGAATATTCACAGAAGACACTAAATAAACCAGAGTAAAGATGCATAGATAAGGACTTACAACGAAATAGTTTCAATATGGATTGCAGTTACCGGCGTACGGCCAAGCTGCAGCGCCACCTATCAATTGGCAAATTACCCAGACGCCATCTGTTTGAAACATTTTCCTGGCACGTTTTTCTTCATGATAATTAGCTGGGTTTAAGGGGTTTTTTTAAACGTGACATATATTATTATGATAGAGACTATTAATACAGAAAACTTTAACAGATTATTTGCTATATTTGCGTTGATAGAGAAGGGTAAGGGTCTAATTACATTTAACATTTTTAGCTTCAACCGTAGCGTTTAATTGATGTTTTTTATACAGAATACCGCTATTTTAAATCTCAACTAATAATATTACAAACTATTCCATTTAGTTAGATTTTTACTAAATTATCGTAAAAACCAGCATTCACAGCTTCAAGTTGTATTCATAGAAAAAAGTTATCAGTATTTCCGAATAATAGTCTAAGCCAAATTTGTAATTAGGTTCCTTACTTAACCAAATGAACGAACTTTTAAAGATGCATAGTGGTTGTCCTAATTACTCATTTGCTGAAGGGCACTTGAACATCCTCTCCCCCCCCCAGCTCCTCCTTCAAGGTTTATTCTCTAACTATGCCCCGTTTAAATATCTCGGCTACACTACTATCTTTCCGATTTCAACGCAAGGGACACCAAACATTATAATTTACCTTAATAGTCGCCGTTTATAACATTAAACTAAATATATGAGTAGCGGTTACCATTATTTCCGAATAATAGTTTAAGCCAAATTTGTAGTTAAGTTCCTAGCTTATCCAAACGAACGAATTTTTAGCGATGCATAGTAGTCCTACTAATTAGTCATTTCCTAAACGGCACTTGAACATCCCCTTCCCCCCCCCCCCCCCGAGCCTCTCCTTTAAGATTTTATTTCTCTAAGCCCAGTTTTCATCTCTCTGCAACTATCTTTCCGATTTCAACGCAATTGATTCCAAACATTTAATTAACTTAACAGCCACCCTCCATAACATTAAATTTATGAGTAGCGGTTACCACTATTTCCGAATAATTGTTTATACCAAATTTGTCATTAAATTCCTAGCTTAACCAAACGAACGAATTTTTAAAGATGCATAGTGGTCCTCCTAATTAGTCATCTGCTAAAGGATACTTGAACATCCCCTCTCCCCCCGGCCCCTCCTGCAAGGTTTTTCTCTAACTATGCCCTGTTCCCATATCTCTGCAACTATCTTTCCGATTTCAACGCAATTGATTCCAAACATTATAATTAACTTAATGGTTACCCTCTATAACATTAAAGTAAATTTATGAGTAGCGGTTACCACCATTTCCGATTTATGGTTAAAGCCAAATTTGTAATTAAGTTCCTAGCTTACGCAAACAAACGAATTTTTAAAGATACATCGTGGTCTTCCCAATTAGTCATTTTCTGAAGGACACTTTAATATCCCCTAACGCGGCCCCTCGCTCAAGGTTATTTTCTCTAACTGTGCCTTATTTCAATAACTCGGCTTATAATGTTCTCATCTTCACGAAACAATTTTGTAGCAGGACTACTATACAGTACCGTTGGCAGTGGGTAAATGTCAAAGATGTTCTTTCCGAAATAGGTTTGTTTAAAATCGAATGCTACCCTGGAGGTGGCAGGGGGGAATAAAAGGTTTTCCGGAGCATACGAGCATACCCGGCATACAGTGTTGAAGCCATCGGAGACCGTAGCCAGAGTTTCATTTTTTTAGAGATTTAAGTTTATTATACGGGCTCGGGCAACTCCAGGCGGGTCAGCTAGTTATTGTATATAAAATAAAGAAAACTGCCCAGTGAAACTGAGGGCATTGAGCTCACAGGCTATTCACACTAATTGTATATTATGCTATTTTTTCAAAGAATAATGCCACTCGAAAAATAAAGAAATCGACACTATAATAAGGAGGGGGGGGGGATAAGCACCCATTCCCACCCTTTATACTTAACCAATAAACGCCCAAAATCTAATCAGGCAAGCGCCTTACCACAATGAATTTATACACAAAATTTGAAAAAAAATCTGATAATTTTGCTTGAAAAACCCATTTATCTAAATTAAGGGAGATAATCCCCCCCCCCGTCCTCCCTTTATACTTAATAAATGAAAACCCAAAACTAACCAGGCAAGCGCCTTACCACAATGAATCTATACACAAAATTTGAAGAAAATCCGATAATTGTGAATGAAAAACCCATTTATCTAAATTAAGGGGGATTAGCCCCCCATTTACCCCCCTTTATATTTAACCAATGAACTCTCAAAACTAATTAGGGAAGTGCCTTATCACAATGAGCCTATATACAAAATTTGAAGAAAATCGGATAATTCTGCATGAAAAACCCATTTATCTAAATTAAGGGGGTTAGCCCCCGTTTCCCCCCTTTATACTTAACTAATGAACTCCCAAAAATAATCAGGGAAGCACCTTATCACAATGAACCTATATACGAAATTTGAAGAAAAACGGATACTTCTGCATGAAAAACCCATTTATCTAAATTAAGGGGGAGTTAGCCCCCCATTTCCCCCCTTTATACTTAACCAATGAACTCCCAAAACTAATCAAGGAAGCCCCTTATTAGAATGAACCTGTAAACAAAATTTCAAGCAAAACGGATAATTCTATCACGAGTTATCGCGTTACGTACATACATACATACGTACGTACATACATACGTACGTACATACATACATACGTACATACATACATACGTACATACATACATACGTACGTACGTACGTACATACATACGTACATACATACACACAGAACGGGCAGGCAGCCCGTGAGAGCTAAATAAAAAAGAAAACTGCCCAGTTAAACTGAGGGCATTGAGCTCACAGGCTACTCACACTCATTGTATATTGTACTCTTATTTCAAAGAATTTGAAATATGCCCCTCGAAAAATAAAGAAATCAACAATATATTAAGGGGGGGTCATCCCCCCGTTACCCCCCTCATAGTTAACTAATGAACCCCTTAAACTAATCAGGGAAGTCTCTAATTACAATGAATATACATACAAAATATGAAGAAAATCGGATAATTCTGCATGAAAAACTCATTTATCCAAATTAAGGTGGAATTAGCCCCCCTTTCCCCCTTTATACTTAACCAATGAACCCCCAAAACTTTTCAGAGAAGTGCATTATCACAATGAACCTATATACAAAATTTGAAGAAAATCTGATAATTCTGCATGAAAAACCCATTTATCTAAATTAGGGGGGTTATCCCCCTTTATACTCAACCAATGAACCCCAAAAATATTGACAGAAGCGCATTATCAAAATGAACCTATATACAAAATTTGAAGAAAATCGAATAATTCTGCATGACAAACCCATTTATCTAAATTATGGGGGGGGGGGTTCGCTCCCCCTTTATGCTTAACCAATGAACCTCCGAAACTAATCAGGGAAGCGCCTTATCACAAGGAACCTGTAAACAAAATTTAAAGAAAATCTGATAATTCTGCATGAAAAACTCATTTATCTAAATTAGGGGGGTATGCCCCCCCTTTCCCCCTTTATACTAAACCAATGAACCCCCAAAACTATTAACAGAAGTACATTATAAAAATGAACCTATATACAAAATTTGAAGAAAATCGAATAATTCTGCATGAAAAACCCTTTTATCTAAATTATGGGGGGTTAGCCCCCCGTTTCCCCCCTTTATGCTTAACCAATGAACCTCCGACACTAACCAGGGAAGCGCCTTATCACAAGGAACCTATAAACGAAATTTAAAGTAAAACGGTTAGTTCTATCAAGAGTTATCGCGTTACATACATACGTACATACATACATACATACATACATACGTACGTACGTACATACAGAACCGGCGGGCACATAAGCTCTCAGGCTTTGATAGCCTGTGAGCTAAAAAGAAACTTAATTGGTTAACAGAATCTAAAATCCAAAGAAAAAGTCTTTGGCGATTTCTTCGGCTTTTTAAACCCGCATGCGTCTAATATGAATATATTGATTTTAATTAATTTCAAACTTTATTTAATGCATAATTTACATTTTTCATATAAAACTGATTTTTGGTGTTTTTAGCGGGCAAAAATGTTTCTCACCAATGTTCTATGCACCGAGCAGTATGTTCTGTAACCCAGGAAGTTCTAATTGGATTCCCTGGTTTATGCAGTAGAAAAATACGTAATTTATGCTGTAGAAAAATACGTAATAAATGCAATTTATGCAATTAATGTTTTTATTAATGCTAAGAGAACCGGATACTTAATGGATATTTCAAGTGTAAAAGTCAATGTTACTTCGCGCTCCAAATTCCTGAACAACAATTGAAGAATACCCAGAAATTTTTTTCTCAGGATATTAAAACTCATTTTTACTTGGACGTATACAAGCATGCATCGCATCTAGGAGAGATTTCACCAGTTACCTATTTAATATTTGATGGCAACTGCTAGCAATTGATGAATTAAACGATTTTAAAATTTCGATTTCACATCGCTATAACTTAAATACGAATGGTAAGTATGGCCTGAAATTTCATCCGACTATTCGTGAAGCAATGAAATTATGGGCAGATAGATTGAGTTTTGCACGGCAAAAGGTACTTGCTGAAAATTTTGAAAATAGGTCACTCGCAGAAGGATAGTATATTTTTATGTATCAGGGTTTTAGGGTCCGATTCTGAACAGTGTCGTTATACATTTAGATATCGAAGAATTCATTCTTTTCATGACAACAGTACTTATCTCTATTGTCTGCGACGTCCACTGTATTGAAATCATACCGACAGTGTGCAGAATTTGCCCTCAAATACAAGCACATTTCGCAGAATGCAAAAATAAAACAAGTTTTTCGATTTTTTACTAAAACATTAGTAAAACATTTTTTTAAAACTCCCTTCATCGAATTTGCACATGACCACTGTTGCCATGGAAACAACGACTTCTTTGATATCAAAATATTTAATAGCGTTCAGGAATAAACCCTGAAACATCAATGCATCAAGGAATAGTAATTTCTTTCCGCGAAAGTCCTCGTGGCAAAATTAACACTTTGGCAAGTTTCCGTATTTGACCTAACACCATGTATCGGTACATAGTTGAATTAGCTTTTCTTTTGACAAACAAAACTCCATTGCCTCAGGAATAGTCGTGTAATCAGAACTTTTAATTATAATCTCACTCTTTACTTAATCTCAATAGCGGTCCCCTGATATTAATGTCTTTAATTCAGATGCAAAATTCAGCGGCGTAACTTTCGTAAATATGCTCATGTGGATACGGTAGTATATGATAATGGCTATAGTAAGCATACTGTTTAAAATGGTCATTGTAACTTTCAAGGTTCTTTTACAGATCACTCAAAATATATCGAATACATTACAGCCTATGGATATTATTTACAGAGTGAAATGTGCTTTAATGACGTTATACTATTTAAAATCTCTGAAGTTTTATTATGTTACTTGAAAAGTGAATATAAATTTCGTTTTAGTTGCGCGATCTTATAGCAATATATAAGGCCACATCCACCTCGGCCCCGACAACTGACGGCTTATTTCGTGAATGATATAAGACTTTAAAAAAAAATGAAACCGCATTTGTTTAAAGAAAAATAATGTAATATATTTTCTTTACTTATTTTCTACTTCTTAGCGGATAAAAAATTTCTTTGTTTCAGAGCCAGTTGGCATAATTTAACCAGAGTGGTTTGACGCATAACTACATTGTTTTAATTTGTATACAAGAGTAACGATAAAGAATATTTTTCTATTTATCACCTGCGCACGGCTATCGGAGAAATGTCTTTCTCCTGCAATGAAAGGATGCGTCATTTTCACTCCTTACATTGAAGATAAGGGAGATTCTTCCATTACAGGTTAAAATTTATAAAAAAAGTTTTAAAAATATTAAATTATACTGTCATCGGAAACACACCTGTGTACATAAGTTTTGTAATTCTAGCATTTCGGGAAATGAGTGAAAAATAAATCCCAAAATTGCAACTTCACATACTTGAACAAAGTTAAATAAA
Organism: Maratus michaelseni; assembly: GCA_963931845.1. Lineage (NCBI taxonomy): Eukaryota > Metazoa > Arthropoda > Arachnida > Araneae > Salticidae > Maratus > Maratus michaelseni. Next base: position 415,055,266 of record OZ007586.1, read on the forward strand.
GTAAAAATGTTTCTACCTGCCAGACTAGAAATTTTGCGTTTAAATTGAATAAATTAAATAAATGTTTGTAGTCTTTCCAGACTCCGACTATCATGAACATAAAAATGCTATAAAACCTGGCGTAAAACACAATGTAAAAGAAATTATATAAAAAGAAAAATGCCCAGTTAAACTGAGGGCATTGAGCTCACAGGCTATTCACGCTAATTGTATATTATACTCTTATTTCAAAGAATTTGAAATAAGCCCCTCGAAAAATAAAGAAATCGACATTATATTATGGGGGGGGGTTATCCCCCCCTCATTGTTAACTAATGAACCCCTTAAACTAATCAGGGAAGCCTCTAATTACAATGAATATATATACAAAATTTGAAGAAAATCGGATAATTATGCATGAAAACCCCATTTATCTAAATTAAGAGGGGATTAGCCCCCCCCCCCCTTTTCCGCCTTTTTACTTTACCAATGAACCCCCAAAACTATTTAGAGAAGCGCATTATCACAATGAACCTATATACAAAATTTGAAGAAAATGGGATAACTCTGCAGGAAAACCCATTTATCTAAATTAAAGGGGGTTAGCCTCCCATTCCCCCCTTTTATCCTTAATCAATGAACCCCCAAAACTAATCAGGGAAGCGCCTTATCACAATGAACCTATAAATAAAGTTTTAAGCAAAACGGTTATTTCTATCAAGAGTTATCGCGTTACGTACGTACATACATACATACAGAACGGGCTCTCAGGCTTTGATAACCTGTGAGCTAATAAAAGATGCACAATTGTGCAAGCGTTTGTGTGCATTTTTCATTCTTATGGTGTTCTTAAGAAATTTGCATTTCGTAAAGAATTTATTTAGCTTGAGCACTCTTATTTGAAAATATAAGCTTCCATTTTATGAATAATTTGACAACAAATTGAAATATAATTCAAGATATCTTGTTATTTTATTAGTCTTTGCGTTTCATTTACGAAATAGCATAAAAGGTTTGGAATACATGACGTCCTATGAACGCTTACTATTTTGAACACACTTTAACCCCTTAGAGACGAACGTCCTTTCTTAAATTTAAAATTTTTAATCGCCGGTTTTTGAAAATAGAAATTTTACCTAATTTAATCGCGTTATTATTAAATTTATCATTTTAACACTTTATTTGCGATACATAGCATTATATTATATATCACGCATCAATCAAACCTTGTAATTGTCTACGAAAGCAGCAAAAAGAAAATTATTCTGAAAGTTCAGACTATTTTTGTATTTCCAGTTGACTAAATTTTTAAGTACGATATCGACAGTGTTTATGTGTTAGAATGAAAAAATATTTTGAAGTACAACTAGTAAACTTTACAGATTATATATATATATATGAGGACATTAAAAATTTACACAGCTGGTAAAATTTATGTATGTGCGCTACTGCTTATTAAGTCGTTTGAAGATATGCTATTGGAATTATCTAATAAATACGTTTAGGATGTTCGAAATTAAAAATAAGTTATAGAAAAAAAAAAAGGATAAATTTTCCTTTAAAATTCCACAGAGTTTGTCTCAATGGGGTTAAAGTGTGTTCAAATTAGTAACCGATCATCGAACGTCATGTATTCCAAACCTTTTGTGCTATTTTGTATAGAAGTATATATATGTGTGTGTGTGTGTGTGTGTGTGTGTGTGTGTGTGTGTTACGGTCAATATGATAAATCCGGTAAACATTAATAACCGGTTTGTATTAATAATTACCGGATTTATCATACTGACAGTAACGTCATAATTTCAGAACTTCGCTTAAGATATAAAAAGGTTAATAATAATAAACATTCTAGACAAATTAGGTTGGAAGTTATTTAAATAAAAAGAAAACTGCCCAGTTAAACTGAGGGCGTTGAGCTCACAGGCTATTCAACTAATTGTATATTATACTCGTATTTCAAAGAATTTGAAATAAGCCCCTCGAAAAATAAAGAAATCGACAATATATTAAGGGGGGGTTATCCCCCCGTTATCCCCTCATAGTTAACTAATGAACCCCTTAAACTAATCAGGGAAGCCTCTTATTACAATGAATATATATATATACAAAATTTGAAGAAAATCTGATAATGCTGCATGAAAAACCCATTTATCTAAATTAAGGGGGATTAGCCCCCCCCCGTTCCCTCCCTTTATACTTAACCAATCAATCCCGAAAACTAATCAGGGAAGCGCCTTAACACAGTGAACCTATAAACAAAATTTAAAGGAAAATGGAATAATTCTGCAGTAAAAACCCATTTATATAAATTAAGGGGGGGGATTAAACCCCCCGTCCCCCCCATTATACTTAACCAATCAATCCCAAAAACTAATCAGGGAAGCCTCTTATTACAATGAATATATATATACAAAATTTGAAGAAAATTGGATAATGCTGCATGAATAACCCATTTATCTAAATCAAGGGGGATTACCCCCCCCCTTCCCCCTTTATACTTAACCAATGAACCCCAAAACTATTCAGAGAAGCGCATTATCACAATGAACCTATATACAAACTTTGAAGAAAATCGGATAATTCGGCTTGAAAAACCCATTTATATAAATTAAGGGGGGATTGCCCCCCCGTCCCCCCCTTTATACTTAACCAATCAATCCCGAAAACTAATCAGGGAAGCGTCTTAACCCAATGAACCTATAAACAAATTTTGAAGCAAATGGGATAATTCTGCATGAAAAACCCATTTATATAAATTAAGGGGGGATTAGCCCCCCCCCCCGTTCCCCCCTTTTATACTTAATCAGTCAATCCCGAAAACTAATCAGGGAAGCGTCTTAACCCAATGAACTTATAAACTATTTTTGAAGCAAATGAGATAATTCTGCATGAAAAACCCATTTATATAAATTAAGGGGGGATTAGCCCCCCGTTCCCCCCCTTTATACTTAACCAATCAATCCCGAAAACTAATCAGGGAAGCGCCTTAACACAGTGAACCTATAAACAAAATTTGAAGGAAAACGGATATTTCTATGAAGAGTTATCGCGTTACGTACATACATACATACATACGTACGTACGTACATACAGAACCGGCGGGCACATAAGCTCTCAGGCTTTGATAGCCTGTGAGCTAAAAAGGAAAAAAAAGTCACAAGGCAGGATCAAACACTCGCCTCCTGGACCCCGCTACCTCGCGCCACGAAGAGGTGCTCAAACTAATGGGTATCTGAAACATACGCTGAACTTTAACCTCCACTTATTTAAAAACAGAAGGCCCATTTTAACAAAAACTTTAACCAGAATACTTCGGGGGTATGACCCCTATAACATACTTTAAAATCATCCCCATGTTTTGTGGTCCGCTTGTCAGTATTACAAACAAAAATGTTTCAATTTAGTGTTCGAAAATCCTAATATAAATTGCCCCCCACCCCCCCCTGCACTTTGAAGAAATATCATTATGTCATTGAAAATAAAGAATTGAAGTGGAAGAAAAATAAAATTACGTCATTTAATGAATGCTGCACAAAATGGTGATATTATACCAACGAATATTAGTCTTTAAGTATATGTTTTGAAGTCTCAAGTACCGTAAGAGTGAGTTTTTTTCTTGTTGAAATTGCGCAACAGCCTGCAATATCCATATTTTGTGAAGAAACCCACACGCTAAACACGTTGATAAAATGTTTTTAACAGTTTTCTAAAATCTAGAAATACAAAAATAAAATTCTGAAATAAATTTTGGTTAAAAAAATGGACACATTAAAACAAAAGGGAAAATATACTTTACAATAAAGCTTACCGGAAACAAAATATTAACTATTTCTCTTTAAATAGTAATTTGTAGTTTTCCATGCAGAATAAAATCGTGGATTGCCTAAAAAGTAAATTAACAATCAACTACATTGTCAAAAATATGCATTACCTAGTAAATTCTGTGCAAGTTTGAGTTTTTCCTATTTCTCGAAATAAATCATTTTGATATAAAAAAGTTTAGCTCAAAGGAATGTTTCTTGAAAATTGAAATGGAAATAACATGTGTGGACCATGATTAACTCTATAAAAATTAACTCTTTTTGACAAGAATCCTTAAGTATTTTTGTTAAATCCACTCACACAACTCAATTTTGTTGAAAAGTCGAATTTAAGTAATATCCTTTTTACTTATCAATCATTCTGAAATAACTTTCGAACATTCAAAGTATAGCAAATCTTTTGTTAAATGTAATAAACAAAAAATTCTGCATTAATATCAAGGGCACCCTCCCCTTTTTTGACGATTTTAAATCTAATGTTATAGATTAGTTTTCTGAACAGTATTATTAGTTACTCAAATTATGTATTTTTCTTTTTTTTATGCAATTAATTTTTTATACATTTCTAATAAATTGTAATTTAAATTTATTTTAAATATTTTCTTATTTTCTTTTTTGATTTCTTTTTCAATTCTTTTCATTTTTTTAATTACATTACAATACATAAAAATAATATATTGTGAAAGGGAGTCATATCTCGTGAAAAACAACTCGTTGTAAATGGTTTCAATAAACCATAAACATAAAAAGTAACGGCCATAAATATAAGTGTTATCTCATGCGAATGTTTTAAAGTACTAATATTGCGCTCTTACCCTTCGAGTGTAGCGTCCTGTTAATAGGCCATGTCTTTATATAAACTTCTATTTTGTTTTAACAACTATTTCTTTATTGTCTAAGTAAGGATGATAGTACATTTTTACTCTATTCTTATTATGCCTTCATTTAGATTTCAACAATTAGTTATTACAGAAACGGAAAAAGGAGGGCTTGCCAAAATCTCTTTGTACCATTGATTATTCCTTTATTTCAAACATATGTTCCACTCTAAATTTAAAAACAGGCACCAAACGGTTTTTCTATGTTAATCTTATAAAATTACTAGAAGATTGTTCTGCCTGTTTAATCCTGTTTAACACAAAATGTCCAACACGTCTTCAAAAATTTCTTCTTAGTCTAATGTCATAAATAGTGCAAAATATTCATCAACCATTTGCAACGAGTTGCTCTTGATGAGATATATGTACTCTTAATGGGTCGAACATAATTTTTTCCAATATTATAATTACTTATTTCCTTTTAATATAAATTAGCGTATTGTAATTTAATATATAGGATTAAATTCATATTCTCCTCAAAGCACGCAAATATTTGAAAACACTAATACATTATTCTACATTTGAAAGCACTTCTAACAATACTTACTTAAAAACTTGTAAAGCATTTCGATATTGATAGGAACACAAATCTATTTCATTTTTTATTTCTTAGGGAGATATTAATTTATCTTCCCGGTTGCAATCGGAGAACCAACTAACCGTTTATTAAAATTGCATGTTTAACAAACTAATTAAATCAAATTTATCGAGCATTTACAGATGGATTTTCAGATATTTTCGAATACGTGGATTAAGACAGATATACAGATAATAGAAAGCTGCTCACCGAGCTCTACAGGGTCAAAAACAACAACAACAACAGATATTTTCGAATCGATATTGACCATTCAGAAGTCTGCATATTTGCGAAATCTTTTGGTATAGCTAGAGTGCCTCTATATCAGAGTGACGACACGAGGCTAACGACCAGGCTACCATGGTGCATTCCACTTATCTTTTTTTACAGAGCGCTAGAGTGGCTTGATGCTCTTTTCGTACACCTGCATTGGTGGATTCGAGCATCACGTGACTCCCGCGGTCTATAAAAAGAGATACGCGTAAAACCGCGACCTACGTTATGCACGGTCGGTGCATGACGTTTAAAACGTCACATGGAGTGGATCATTTTTACACAGTGATTGGTGCAAAGCGGCGCTCCCACCGTTTTGCACCAATCACTGTGTAAAAATGATCCACTGCATGTGACGTTTTAAACGTCATGCACCGGCCGTATATAACGTAGGTCGCGGTAAAGCACCGCGGTAGCTTTTCTTTTTCGTTAGCCTCGTGGCGACATACGTGACGTAAAATTTGAATAATTAAGAAGATTTTGGACAAAAACGAACAGCCAAGCACGAAGAGCCTGCCATTATTGCCAAGCTAATATTTATTATATTGTCTCGCCCTCATAACTTTTTCCAACCCTGCTAAGCTACGGAGCCTAGATATGAGAGGGGCGACATATGGAGGATATAACATTTGATTGGTTGAGGCGATTCTGGACAAAAGTGAATTGTCAATCACCTTGGCGAGCCTGCCATTACTGCCAAGCTAATACTTATTAACTTGTCTCATTCATAGACAAGAGGTACGGGTGACGTGCACTTTCGCGTTATTACTTCCCTTGCAAAGTGGCACCAACATATTGAAGTCAGGTCCACTGTCGCTAAAAGCGGGACAGCGGCTTGTATATCGGGACATGAAAATACTGTAAATCCAACGAAAATAGAACTTATAAAAAACGGAATCCTGTCTTAAACGTAAAAAGTCCATGGTCCCGATGGAAACAGTACCATACAAATCTACTTGCTAAGACGGAAATTTGGCTAAAACAACATTTTTCTTTGATCACTTGAGATTCCATCTTAGTAAGTTTTACTGTATTAAATAAACACAATAATCTTAATTAGTAAAATCTCTGTAAACAGAATCGCTAGTGACCGAAAAAAATTCCGTATTGCAAAGATTTTTGATTCAGCAATTATAATTGTATGCTTTTCATGTAGGGACCATGAATTTTTTACGTTTAAGATGGGATTTGTTATATGCAGGTCCCGTTTTTGCAGGATTTACTGAATTAACCGAACTATGTACAGTAAAACATGTAAAAACAGAATTGCCAGAGACAGGAAAATATTCCGTTTTAGGCCGGTTTCCGTCTGAGAAAGTAGATTTATTTTGGCCAGACCGTAATTTTTCCGTTATAGACAGGTTGTGTTTTAACAGGTTTACTGCATAAAGTTCTACTCGATACAGAATAACGAATAGCATGGTAGTTAAAGAAATTTAAAGAATTTGTACACCATAAAAATTCGGGACTTTTTGCATCCCACGTAGTGGTTCCACGGGCTGGATCTTAAAAGACTTGAAAATGGGGGCAGCTGGCAAAACTACGCCAACATGACCGGTTATACTCATGTAATGAACATATATAGGTTTAGGCAATCTAACACATCTCACTTCGCTTGAAATAAGTAATAATATTATTGGAGACATTGGAGTTCTGCATTTTTCTGCACACGCAGCAAACGTTTCACAAATCTTACTTCACTAAATGTAGAAAACAACAACATTATTGGATTTTGGCGCCATCACGTTATCGCTTTCTTGACAATTTCAAAATTGTTGCGGTATGTGAAAAAATTATAAAAATAGTCAATATCCAGATTATGCACGTGAAGTGAAAAAATATATAAAAATGGTGTAATATTTTTTTGAGAATAAATTCAAATTATATTAGCAAATATATATGTTGATGACTGCACTAGCTGTAATAGATGGATTCAGGGAAAAAAGGAACTACTCAATATTAAAAATTAAAATATTATATAGTAATATCACAATAAATAACGGATACACAGACAACACTATTAATAAAGTAATTACGAGCATTTACTTATAATAAAATCCGAAGGCAAGAAAGTGTCTGTAACGGTTCCGGGCTCGACCACTCTGATCTGCGAATCGACCATAGTTAAACGCCATGTTAGGCTTAATGAAAAAGCTATGCTACATCCGATTCTGCTGTTAAAATATTTAAAAGCATATTAGAGCTTTTAAATATTTAAATTTTTTTTTAAACCTTCAAAAACTATTTCATATAAAACACGTATATCAACATTTCTGTATACATTTTTTTCTGTAAGCACTTTTCTTTTCAGAAATAGCGGTGAATTCTTTCGTACGGAGGATTTGAGTGATCAATCCAGTATATTGGCGCCATCTACTGGCGGATTTTTATGCGAAATTCTCGGGACCAAAGGCTTTCCGAGTTTTGAAATTTTCCGGATTTTGGGTCCTGCCGAAGTTCACGATTATTTGACAAAATTCATGTTTTTTCCGTGATTCTTTGACAAAATTTGCATTTTTTCTGCTATTCTTTGACAAAATTTGCGTTTTTCTTCTACGATCCTTTGACGAAATATCATTTTTTCGTGGTCCTTTGAAGAAATTTGCGTTTTCTTTTTGCGATCCTTTGAAGAAATTTGCATTTTTCTGCAATTCTTTCAGGAAAATTGCGTTTTGTGCTATTCTTTGACGAAATTTGCCTTTTATTCACGATCCTTTGACAAATTCGAGTTTTTTTCTGAGATTCTTTGATGAAATTATCGGGGTTTTTTTTCGCGGTCATTTGACGGAATTCGCATTTTTCTGTGATCTTTTGACAAAATTTGTGTTTTTTTTTCCCTTCGATCCTTTGACGAAATTCACTTTTTTCGCGATCTCTTAACGAAATTAGAAATTTTTTTGCAGTGCTTTGAAGAAATTTGCGGTTTTTTTCGCGATCCTTTGGAGAAATTCATGTTTTTCCGCGATTATTTGACGAAATTCGCGTTTTTTTTTTTGTTTTTTTTCCGATCCTTTAACCAAATTTGTGTTTTTTTTTTGTGATCCCTTGATTAAATTTTATATTTTTTCGGAGTCCTTGGAAGAAATTTGCGTTTTCTTCGCAGGTCTTTGATGGAAATCACGTATTTTCTGCGATTTGTTAACAAAATTAACGTTTTTTCGCAATCCTGCGACGAAATTTGCGTTTTTTTCAATCCTTTGACGAAATTCAAGTTGTTTCCGCAATCCTTTGAAGAAATTGTCTACTTTTCCTTCGAACGATAGACATAATTGTTTTTTATTTTTCGGCGACGATCGTTCAAAATTCGAGATATTTTTTATGTTCGAATTTTTGGACTGAAGACTAAAATTTTCGAAACCGAATGCCTTAAATTTTTAGGAAAATTCGGAACAGAATTACTCTTGATGAAATAAATATATAACTATTTTTTGTTTCTAATGAATCGTAATATAAATTAATTTTAAACTAAAATTTGAGAGAAAAATGATTTGTTTCTAATTTCGGGAAGAGGTGGGGGGGAGGGTGTGTTCATCCGCCACCGAAGTAACAATATTTTAGTGATTACACGCTGAAACACAATGGACTGAAAAAAAAAAAATTAGGAATCGGTAAAATTTTCGAAAATTTTCAGAAATTCTAAAACTTTAGTAAAAATTTATAAATTTAGAAAATTTTCGAAATATTTTTGCTGATTTCGGGTTTTACCAGATTTTGGAATTCCGGATAAGGGGTCATATACTGTAAAATGATTCTTTCTTATCAAACGTAATTAAAATATAAGGAATACATAGTACAGCGTAATTTGCATTTAATTTTGCTTATGTAATCAAACAATGAGTTATGTGGTTAGTCAAGCTGCTTAGAAACTCATTAATAACACTTTTTTACAAAAACTTTCGCACATGGATCATTTGTTAATATTTAATTTGAATGTTTTGTCCAATCGTTGAACTACTCCCGAAATTTAATACTGAGTAATATATATATATATATATATATATATATATATATATATATATATATATATATATATATATATATATATATATATATATATATATATATATATATATAATATATATATATATATATATATATATATATATATATATATATATATATATATATATATATATATATATATATATATATATATATATATATCCTCATCATTTTTATTTGTAGAAATAATTTGTCATTTTTAAAATGTACATTTCTACAGTACAAACCTTTCAATAATAAAATCTCCATGCTGTTAGTTTGTATGAAGTCTTATGAAAAAGAAACGCAGATCAACAATCTGTCATTTTTGACGGGGTTATATACTAGTGGATAATAAAAAGAAGAAGAAAATTTTCAATGAACAAAACTCAAAGTTATCAACTTTACAATATTTTCCTGGATTCTTTGAAAGATTAAAATACAAACTTAACAAATTCAAATATTTTCCTTATCGCAAAATCTTCCCAAAATTGTAGAAAAATAGATCCAATAGAACCTGATCAACTCTCCGGTGTTTATGAAATCCCATTCACCAGGGCAGATGGAACATTACAAAACTATATAGGAATTACAAACAGAAAATTTAAAACAAGAATAAAAGAACATATGGCAGATATCAAATATGACAGAAGAACTACAGCATTGGCTAGACTACATAGAATACAGCCTTTGCAGATTGATTTCAAGAATAGTAAAATAATTTTTTCCATCAAGAATTTATTTCCCATCCATTAACCGTGAATTAATAGAAATATATTTGTGGAACGAGAACATATGCAACGAATCAGCTTCTTTTGAATTACCTAAACTTTGGCACGCGATGATTTACAAATTAAATAATCAATAAAATAATTTTCACATTTTTAAGTTTGACCAATTTAAGCACCTGCTTACATTAGACACGTGATCGCGTGATTTCTGTTTATCATTTTCAAAACTTTACCACAGTTTATTTATCATTTTGATCTTGAAGAAGTCGGCGTTAGAGCGCATGAAACATATGTCATCTATATATTAAAAGGTATTTTTAAGCCTTTTGTGTTATGTTTTTATCACTTTAAGCAGTAATTACCTTTTAATTTAAAAAAACATGTTTATCATTTACATTTCATAATTTATAAACGGCATGCTCAAATGAAAACGATTTCTGAGCACCGTTTATTAAAAATATACATTAAAGTTATACTAGTATAACTAGTAAATTAGTGTACAATGTAAAATAAGTAAAACAAGGCAACTTAAAATATGTTCTAAAATAGTAAAAAAAGCTTCTCACTTTCATTTAACGATACTGTAATTTATTTATTTTCCTTTCGCAAACGTATGCTAACCCGTGGCGATAAAATAAGATGCAAAATTTCGTAATTTCGAATAGTAAAAAAAGTAATAAAAGAAAAGAACATATCACGTGACTATTATATTATATATTGGCTCTACTTTAAGGTTACCAAAGCTCTCTCTCCACCCCTATCTCTTCTCTATAGTCTCATTCGTATAATCGAACATGTTTAGGTGAATAGTGTTAAGTTCTGGAACAGAAAATATCTAGGTTTGTTATAGTTTGGACAAAAGCGTCTGTATAAGCTCAGTCTGAGCACGACATACGTTATACACGGCTGGCGAGGCTAACGAAAAAGACAGGCTACCGCGGTGCATTACGCGTATATTTTTTTACAGACCGTGGGAATCACGTGATGCTCGAATCCACCAATGCAGGTGTACGAAAAGAGCAACACGTCACTCTAGCGGTCTGTAAAAAAAGATAAGAGGAAGCAACCGCGGTAGCCTGTCTTTTTCGTTAGCCTCGCACGGCTGGTGCATGACGTTTAAAACTTCACATGGAGTGGATCATTTTTACCCGGTGATTGGTGCAAAGCGGCTCACCCACCGTTTTTCTCCAATCGCTGTGTAAAAATGATCCACTCGAGGCTAACGAAAAAGACAGGCAACCGCGGTGCGTTCAACTTATCTTTTTTTACAGACTGCTAGAGTGACGTGATGCTCATTTCGTACACCTGCATTGGTGCATTCGAGCATCACATGACTCCCGCGGTCTGTAAAAAAAGATTTGCGAAATGTACCGCGGTAGCCTTTCTTTTTCGTTAGCCTCGGATCCACTGCATGTGACGTTTTAAACGTCATGCATCGGCCGTGTATAACGTAGGTCGCGGTCAGAGCATGACCTACGTTATACACGGCTGGAGCATGACGTTTAAAACGTCACATGAAGTGAATCATTTTTACATGGCGAATGGTGCAAAGCAGCGCACCCACCGTTTTGCACCAATTGCCATGAAAAGTGATCCACTCCACGTAACGTTTAAAACGTCATGCACCGGCCGTGTATAACGTATGTCGTGGTATGAGCACTGTATGTCGCTTCTCTCATATCGAGGCTTCCTTTCAAAACTGCATACATAGTAAGCGTTAAAAGATAAATGGCATAGGCATCCGCCAGATCAAAAGCAAGGTCATGTCACTCAAAGTTGTACGCCACAAGTAGCGGAAGGGGTTGAACAGCAAGGTGATTAACTGTTTATACCTCTTGCTTGTAGTGTAGTAGCGCGACCTACGTTATACACGGCCGGTGCATGACGTTTAGAACGTCAGATGGAGTGGATCATTTTTATACGGTGATTGGTGCAAAACGGGGGGCGCGCCGCTTTGCACCAATCACCGTAAAAAAATGATCCACTGCATGTGACGTCTTAAACGTCATGCATCGGCCGTGTATTACGTAGGTCGCGGTAGTAGTTCCTATATCTATGAAATAGCTGCGCAAGCGTAAACGTCATGTTTTCATTTGTATTAGTGCTAAATTGCTGAACGTTAGCATATTGTAATAACAATTGTATTCTTTGTTATTCGTGATTATTTTGTATATTATTACTTTTTTACAAAATATTTTTATTATATTTTTACAAAATATTTATTGAAAATCTACATTGTTTTGAATCTTTAGTGGATAATCATCTTTCTAGAAGGGACAATATATGATATTATTATAGTCTGCCATTTTGAACATCATCGAATAGTCAACAGATTTATGTCAAATTCTGTTTGTTTCTAATATAAAAATATTAGTTATAAAAAATATTAGTCTAAAATATTAGTTATAATGTAATGAAAGTTTGTGGTAGATGTTGAAATAAATATGTGTTATAAAATTCAGTATCCATCTATCAAAATACGTGGGTTTCAAGCCACAAAAGTTACCACACTTTAAAAAATTATTTTCACGCCATTTTATTATTCGTTACATGATTTATTATGTAACTCAACTTTAGTTCTTGTGTGTAAAGATGGAATTTTGTAATCCAATTTTACTCAATTTCTGATGTGCTAAAATTATAAAAATTAGGTACATAGGTGTTTTTCCGGTAACAAAATATTTTATTAAGTTCAGAGGGTAAGGTATTTTTTCAATATAGTGGCATTGGCGAGAAAGAGAAATATATATAAATTGACCATCTGCGCATTCTCCTGGGTAAATATTGTCAATCCTTACTCACTAATGGAAAATATATTTTATTTACCAGATTTATTGCGAAATGTTTTTGATACGGTTTGTCTATTTTGATAAAAACATTTATATTTAAAAAACATTCACTATACCTTCTTAGTTTCGGGAGAAAGGGCAATAATGATTACATAGGGCTTACATAATGCTTATATATTATTACTTTTACTACCGAAACTAAAATGGTATTGTAAATGTGTTTAAATGTACAAATTTTATCGAAACAAACTGTATCAAAAATATTTGGCAATAAATCTGGTAAACAAGATGCATCTTGCAGCAGTAGTAAAGATTAACAACATATACTCAGGAGAAAGAGCATATGGTAGAGTTTGTCATACCGAGGCTAACGAAAAAGAAAGGCTACCGCGGTGCATTACGCGTATCTTTTTTTACAGACCGCGGGAGTCACGTGATGCTTTAATCCACCAATGCAGGTGTACGAAAAAAGTATCACGTCACTCTAGCGGTCTGTAAAAAAAGATACGCGTAATGCACCGCGGTAGCCTGTCTTTTTCGTTAGCCTCGGTCATACCTAATGACGTCATCCTAAAAGCCCGCGAGGCTAACGAAAAAGACAGGCTACCGCGGTGCTTTCCACTTATCTTTTTTACAGACCACTAGAGTGACGGGATACTCTTTTCATACACCTGCAGTGGTGCATTCGAGCATCACGTGAGTCCCGCGGTCTGTAAAAAAAGAAGAGCGTAAAGCACTGCGGAAGCCTTTCTTTTTCGTTAGCCCTCGAAAAGCCGTGTATTAGCATTATCAACACCGTCCACAAGATGGCGCAGTTTTGTCAATTTTGCGTAATCGTAATTGATAGTCTCATTGGTTGTTGCGCGCTCAATTTCCAGCAAGTTTTCCTACCAATTTTGGTGACTTTGCACTGGTTTGGGTAATATAATAGCCTGTATCAGTACAGGTCTAATATCCTTGATAATGTATTTAGTAGAACTTTAAAAATAGTGCTCTGGAAGACACCTGAAGTAAAGCTAAGTGTTGAATTAAAAATAATAAACAAGTCATTTGTTTCGTGACTACAGTTCTTTATTCAAAGTAAACTTAATCTTCATTTAAAACGGTTAAAAAATCTTCAAATTTATTTTTAATTCAGAGCAAACTTAACATGATAAAAACGAGCTTCAAAACCGGAAAAGATCCCACGTTAAACGCGATTTAACATGGAGTTTTAAAACAGTGTATTGAAAAAAAAACTAATTCCTTAAAAACAACTTAAACTCTCTTTTAAATTATAACTAAAAATCTTTTATTTAAAACACCGTAAAATTATATCATTTTATTGTAAAATTAAATTAATCCAGTAAAAAATGACATAACTAAATCAGTTCAAAACCTAATGAAGCGAAAGAAACACGAAAGAAGCTAAGCTCCTGACTCATACCGTTGAAAAACTTTTATACTTTCGGAAAGACAAAACAAGGCGATTCCACTTTAGAAAGAAGGAATGTTCCGGAGTGTGTCGACCAACGCCATCTATAATATGCTTTTAAATTAAACTGTAGATTTTTAAACACCGAAATTATAATGAAGACCAGCTATTAAACTAAAATAAGTTTAAAACCAGTATAGCAGTATAGCCATAAGTGGACAAGTAAAACAGGCTGACTAGATAACATGTTACAAACAAAATAAAGCAAAAATATGTTTTTTACAGTATAATGAGCATTTTGCTGAAATCGTCCCCTCATAGGACAGCCCTTGTTCTGCAGCAATCTAAAAAATACATGAATCTTTAAAAGCGCTGAAAAATTAAATCTGATAAATATCGAGCAATATTGAACGATAAATGTCGATTGCAGCAACACCAGCTAGCTCTTCACCGGCTGAAACGTTTTCTCAGTTCACGTCTTATAGAAATTTTATGTTTGAGCTACCAGATGTCGTTGCGATCGACATTTATCGTTCAGCATCGTTTGACTTTTATCAGCTTAATTTTTTTAGCATTTTTGGAATAGCCAGTTGCCATACAAGTTATTTTAGAAGCTATAACTTTATGATCCGATTCTGATCGCTGTCGTTATACATTTAGATATCGAAGAAGTCGATATTTCTATGACAACAATATATTTCTATATTGTTTTCTCCGTCACTAACGATATCAAAATGTAACAAATAGCGTTCAGAATCGAGCCCCAAGAGCGTAAACTGAGATGCAGATTGATTTTGAGAAATTTTAACGTAAGCAAAATTTTATTACATTTTCAAAACTGTACAGAGGGATTCAAGTGGATTTTTCAGTATTTTTTAAACAAGATTGACCACTCAGAAAACAGTATTTTGTCATATTGTTTCAAAAGTGCAAAAATTCCGCAAAATAGAGCCACGAGATTTGTTAAGCTCGTTTTAAAAATTGAAAATATCCAGCATCCCTACCATAATGTCAAAATATTTTCAAAGGGCCTGAACTTGAAGGCTGTCATTATACATTTCGATACTAAAGATGTTCTTTCAATGGCAACAATATTAGGGTGCTTATATATGAAAGTGACGATATACGCACATTGCGCATGCTTAGACTGTGCTAAGACCGCGACCTACGTTATACACGGCCGGTGCATGACGTTTAAAACGTCACATGCAGTGGATCATTTTTTCACGGCGATTGGTGCAAGGCCGCGCGCCCCCCGTTTCGTACCAATCGCCGTATAAAAATGATCCACTCCGAGGCTAACGAAAAAGAAAGGCTACCGTGGTGTTTTACGCAAATCTTTTTTTACAGACCGCGGGAGTCACGTCGGAGCCAATGTAGGTGTACGAAAAGAGCATCACGTCACTCTAGCGGTCTGTTAAAAAAGATAAGGGGAATGCAGCGCGGTAGCCTGTCTTTTTCGTTAGTCTCGCATCCACTCCATGTGACGTTTTAAACGTCATGCACCGGCCGTGTATAACGTAGGTCGCGGATATACACGGCCAGTTCTTGACGTTTAAAACGTCACACGGCTAGGATCATCTTTACACGGTTATTGGTACAAACCGGCGCGCCCATCGTTTTGTGCCAATCGCCGTGTAAAGATGATCCACAACGATGCTAACGAAAAAGAAAGGCTACCGCGGTGCTTTCCGGGTATCTTTTTTACAGGCCGCTGGAGTCACGTGATGCTTGAATGCACCAATGCAGGTGTACAAAAAGAGCAACACGTCACTCTAGCGATCTGTAAAAAAAGATAAATGGAATGCACCGCGGTAGCCTGTCTTTTTCTTTAGCCTCGATCCACAACGTGTGACGTTTTAAAATTCATGAACCGGCCGTGTGTAACGTAGGTCGCATTCAGACCGAAGATTTTGTCCAAACTATGACAAAATCTTTGCGATAATCCATTCTTTGCGGTAATCGATTGGATGAGTTCGATTTTACAAATGAGACAAGATAACAATCATTATTTGGACGATAATTTCAGGTTCGCCAAAATGCTCCGTTTTTGTCCAAATCGCCTCAACCAATCAAATTTTATATCCCTTAAGCTATCACTTTCATATAGAGGCACCCTAGTTCCTCTCTTACGTTAGACGTCTAACTACTGACTTTCGTCTATTTAGACAAAACAGACGTGTAAACAAGCATTAGCTTGGCTAGAGAGCCTAGAATAAGTAGTGTGGAAACCGGCTACAAAATAGTACTAAACAATTGAATCCGATGCTGATCGATAAGAGGTCGATCACAGCCACATCTACTAGCACTCTTCAATGTAAACATTATATTATAATCAAACTGAGAAAACGTTTCGGCCAGTGGTAATTATTTTAAAAACTTAAATTATATCCTGGTTCTTCTGACTTAGATAGTGATTGTCATAAGCTTTAAAATTATGAAAGATAGTGATCATGACTAAAAAACAATAATGATAATTTACAATTTACAAAATTTTTGTTTACGTTGAAAAGAGCTAGCATATATCGCTTCGATCGCCATATTATCATACAGCATTGTTGCATATTTATCGTCTACAATTTTTTAGCAATTTTTAAAAGCATTACTGGGATAGTCGGTTTCCATACTATGTATTCTAGACGCTGTAGCTTGGCGATAGTAGCAGCCTCATCAAGTTCAAGATAATATAGTAAGATCGTCAATATTTAGTCCAAATTCGTAAACAAACACGTCTCTAGTACACTCTGGGACAAAAAAGGCCGTACTTGACATTTTTTTATATTTCTTTGAAAATTTGCCATTTTTAACACTTTCCAACATTCTTGGAAAGTGTTTATGACCTCGGTTTGTTTGTCGGCCGTCTGCCGTCTGTCAGTGTTGTAACTCTCATAAATATGCTCGGATTGTCATGTAAATAGGGTAAATGTACCAATAGTCGGCCACTTAACTGTTTTTTTTTTGTATTTAAATCTTAACGTAGAATTTTTTAAAAACGACACAACATTTTTAACAGTGATATATTTTAAAACTTACGTTTCTTATTATGTTTCAGCAATTATTTTTAAAAAAACACGGTAATAGTTTTTTTTTAGACAAAGTTAAGTTCAAAATGGGCAAGTTCTCCAATAGTCGGCCAATTTTACTCTAATGTTCGGCCATCACTACACCAATAGTCGACCACTTCAGAATTTTGTTTTACCTGAAAAACGACTCTAACAAATTTGACTAAATTTTGCATTCTACCATTTTCGGTTATAAGAAGATAATTGAGCTATCTCACATGTTCAAGAAAATTAAATTAGTGGGTCATTTAGGGTCACTGCGGGTAAAGCTAATTTTATTTTATCTGCTAAATGGCTATAACGATTTTGACTAAGTTTTGTATCCTACATTTTTGGGATACAATAAGACCATTGGACTGGGTCGCATGTTCGAGAAATTTCATTAGTGGGTCATATGGGGGTCACTATGGGTCAAATAAATTTTATCTAAAAAACGGCTCTAACAATTTTGACTAAATTTTGTATCCTACCGTTTTGGGGTACGAAAAGACCATTGGGCTGGGTCACATGTTTGAGAAAATTCGATTAGTGGGTCATTTTAGGATCAATACGGGTCAAACTAATTTTATCTAAAAACGATTAAAACGATTTTGACTAAATTTTGTATCCTACCGATTTGGTGTACGAAAAGACTATTGGGGTGGGTCACACGTTAAGGATCACATGTTAAGGTCCAAGGTAATTTTATGTTATCTAATAAATGTCTTTAACGATTTTGACTAAGTTTTGTGTCCTACCTTTTTGGGATACAAGAAGACCATTTGGCTGGGTCACATGTTCAAGAAAATTCGATTAGTGGGTCATTTGGGGGTCACTATCGGTCAAACAAATTTCATTTAAAAACGGTTTAAGAGATTTTGACTAAATTTTGTATGCTACAGTCGACTGCAAAAAAAAAAAAAATAATAATAAAAAAATAAACGCTGGTACGCCTTCTGGTCGCGCTCAAATTGAAGTTAGATTAAAGTGGGTTTTGAATCGAATTATGCATTTTGAATCCCGCAGTGGAAAAACGAAGGGAGGGGCGGTCCCAACTGCCGCATTCCAATCTACTTGTTTTAACACTTTTCAATAGAATTGAGAAGCAAATAATGGGGGTACCAACTGCCGCATGTAATCAAGTTGCTTTTAACACTTTTCAACATAGTTGAAAAGCAAATATGTATACATTCGTGCATCAGCGAAGGGGCGGTCCCAACTGCCGCATCACGGCATTCCGATCTAGTTGTTTTAACACTTTTATGCATTTTGAACATGAAATATATTTAGTATGTAGTTTATTAGTATACGAGTTCATTTTGAAACCGAAGTGGAAAAGCGTAGGGAGGGCGGTCCCAACTGCCGCATTCCAATCTAGTTGTTTTAACACTTTTCAACAGAATTGAAAAGCAAATAACGGGGGTACCAACTGCCGCATCTAATCTAGTTTAAGAAAAAACTACTGTGTACGAGCATTTGCGACTTAAATGTAACCCCGATCTCGAATATCAGTTTTCTATTCCTATTAATTTTAAATAAATCATAATTTAGAATGATAAACAACAATTACTGATTATTTAAATTTTTTAAATTTCGAATTTTATAGAAACGATTCTTTGCGAGAGTTTACATCTTAAAAGAAATCCCCATGCAAAATTTGAAGTTTAAAACCCAACAGTATCACAAAAATTGCAATTTTAGAAAATTTTTAGTGCCTTTTAAATTTTGAATTTTTCAGAAACTGTTCGGGTACGATCAGACTACTTACGTATGGAAAAGGTTATCCATGTCTAATTTCAAGTTTCTATTCTAAAATTTATAAAAAAAACCTAATTCAGAACATTTTCCTCTCATTTCAGCATTCTAAATTTCCAAATTTTTAGAAACCTTTCTTAGCCGGTCTCGTATGTCTTAAAATTAACCACTGTGCCAAATTTTAAGTTTCCAGCACCAAAACTATCACAGATTTTGAAACTTTAGAATGTTTGTTTGGTCCTATACCCTTTGAAATTTCGTTTTTTTTAAATAAACTATTTTGTACCAGCGTTTACATATTAAAAATGACAGAATTGGCAAATTTTAAATTTCTATCCCTAGTAATTCCATATAAATCGTAATTTAGAATGTTTTTAGAATGTTCACAGTTTTTTTCATTTTCTAAAACTCTCCCCTTTTTTACGTGCCTTGATCCAGAATTTACGCCTTAAAAGTAACAGACATGTTAAATTTCAAGTTTAAATTCCTAACAATTCTACATAAATTGTAATTTAGAATTTTTTCCACTCATTTCACACTTTTAAATTTCGATTTTTTTAGAAAACAACAACCATGTCAAATTTCAAGTTATTAGCTCCTTCAATATTACAAAATGGGCAAGTTTGGAATGTTTTTTGTTCATCCATCTACTTGCGAAAAGTGGCTCTGACGTAAAATATAGTCTATGTCGTAGCTTAGACTGCCACCTTTACTTTTGAAATTCTTTCGGTAGTTCCAGTAGTTTCCCCTACAAACAAACAAGCACATAAAATTTTATATATATATATATATATAATATTATTATAGCTATAGACATAAAGTTATATCTACCAAACAATTAAAAATAAACTCAAAAAAGTATAATAAGTTATGTATTCAGTATTCAGCTCCTGGTGGCCGACTATTGGACATGTAAGCAAAATTAATACCCAATGGTCGGCCACATTAAAATGAATTAAAAGCAACAAATTTATTTACTTTTTATACTCAAAAACATTAGTTTATTTACCCTGCTAATACTGGAGATTTATAATTTTAGAAAAAAAATAAATTAATACTTGCTTTTTAAAAAAAATGCCATCAGTTAACAAAAAAATAGGGAAAATGGTGATGTGACCTCTATCTTGAAAAAAAATGGCTGATTAAAAATTCAATAAAAATACCCACAATTCTTTGGTGATGGTTTGTGACTTATGAAAGATGGCTGCATATAACCAAATTGTAATATTTCATTTAGAACCAAAAATAAGCTATGCGTAAGGCATTTTATCTCAATGTGGCCAACTATTGGGGGATGGCCGACTATTGGTACAATTTCCCTAATATGTTTTTTTAGGTTTACTATGGAATGTGTGCTATTGAAAATGGGGTGCGTAGTATTTATAGTTCATTTACAGGTACACTAGAAAGAAATCCGTTAAATTATGGTCTACGGAGAAAAATCGTTTGCGGTTTATTTTAAGTATGATGCACTATTTAAAACAAAATAAAATTTATATTCATTTCTGAGGGACACTAAAATATTGTTTCTGTAGCTGTATGGAGTTAAATGCATTTATCATTCATTTACGGGGTCACACAAGAGAGTTTCATTACATAATGATTTACAGAGCTATATCTTTTGCAGTGTATTTTAATAATATTACACTATTTGAAAAATAATGAATTTATATACATTATTGAGATGCGCCACACGATGTTGCGCAGTATTAATCCGCTTAGTATTATCTAAAACTTTTATATTGATAAGTTTTTTATAGGACCAACCGTTATAGCAAAAAAAAATTAAAAACAAAAAAATCCCTGCCGGCTCCGCCTGCAAACAAATTATTTTTCGAAGTAGGCGGTTCCAACTCCCGCATCTTTTCGAAACTGATACATAAAATCAAGGGGCATAAAATCTCGGTCAAGTTCGTTAATGGGCAAAATCGAACCAAGGGGGGTATGGGGGGGGGACTTTTTGTGAAAACAGAAAAAACCCATAATTTCTTAATTATGATACGTATCGAATCCGTTTGAAGTTATTATTACTTCTAGGAAAAGGGCCGAAAGTTTATGTATGACAGATTTTTGATATAATTAAAAATTGTCTTAAGGGGGGGGAGGGGGGTTTTAGAAGAAAAAAAAATTCATAACTTCATCAATTCCCAAGATTTCAAATTCGCTTAAATTTATTATAAATCCTCTTAATCCTAATAATATTATAAATCTGATTGTGTACAAATGTTAGGCTGAAGCCAGCGTCAAAATGAAGCCTTTAATTATTCTGTATCTTTGCATATAAGTTGATTATAACCCTCAAATGAACATACAATGGTTTTTGTTTATTTTATTTTAATATTTTTCTTAATAATTCAAAATTTCATTATTTTCATAGAGAATAAATGGACATTTTTTCGTATATTTTAAAATGGTTGGTTGGTTTGGTCCAAAGGGCCCGATTTTGCAGCTTCTTTTAAAATGGTTAAATTTATTTTACCGTTGCTAATACTTTATCGTTGCCAATATAAAATAAAACCCCTGAGTAATAATTTTTAATCAACAATTTATTTTCAAGTGAAAAATTTCCACGTGAAAAATGAAAAGGAAATGAATTATTTAAGAATTAAACAGAATATGAAATGATGTCATATTAGAAACAAAACGTGCGTTTTCAAATATTTGATAATAATACAAAGTGCATAAATACGAGTAAGTATGGAAAGCAAGCGAATATGATGTCATATATAGAAAAATAAAACAGATTTGTTTTGATGTTAAAATAAAATGATCTTGGGTTATTAAATTATTTGTGATTAATTTCTCTCTTTTTTTTTTTTTTTTTTTTTTTTCTTTTTGACATGAAATGAATTATTTTACATGTACGTAATATATGTATTTTAAATGTATGTGTTGTAAATTAAAGTTCTGTGTTCTAAGTTAAATGAGTGAAAGATTTATATTTTTTATGAATGCAATACGAATGATGGGATAGGTTGGCAATTTATCGTCTGCACACGTCTAACATAAAGATACCATATTTTCAATTAAAATTTTAAAAAGTAAAATAAAATAAATAATATATATATATATATATATATATATATATATATTGGATGGCAAATGTCCATGATATGCATCTCAAAATTATCCGTATCGAAAATCACAAAATCTTAATAAAAATAACGATATTTTTTAAAAGAAAGTTGCTTTTCTCATAAAAGCTAAAGATTTAATATGATTGTGTCGAAGTAACAGCATTTTTTCTCTATCATTTTCCCACAATTGAAACACATTTGTAAATCGTCGTTTCGAACCGGAATTACATTTTACATTTCTTTTAGTTTTAAAATAGGAAAAACTTTGTTGTCGTTTTTAAATATAGCTTTTTTTTAAAGTTGTTTCATAATAGATTTTTGTAAAGTCTTGTAGGATAAGAAAAATTGCAAAGATTTTAAAGCAATGTTTAAGTAAAATTACAATATTTTTTAAACTTAAAAAACAACAATGTTATCGAACAGAAAATCGATTTTACCAACAAATTCGCGTAATGCAAAAGCAAAGAAGGAATCAAAAAGTAATGAATCTTTTCTTCCAGCCGAATTGTGTAAACTTGAACAAGCCGATCGTGCCAATTCATAACATTATAAACGTGAAAGCGCGTTCTATATAGTAGAATTTTTTTTACATATAGGTAGAAAATTTCCGAGAATAACAAGGTTAGGGGTCTGTAATTAAGTCCATAGTCAATTTGCTTTTTTTTTATCAAGTGAAATTTGGCGCAAAATTAAATACATTGTTGTAACCAGATTTGTTTTTTGCGTGGTAAACACTTAATGGTATTTTAGATGATCATTTCCCCGCTCACCTTTGATGCCAACTATGACTGTAAAACATATTAAAAACTATTAGCCAATAATTTTCTAATTTTCTTATTGCTTCATGATGGTTCATACTTTAAATCTGAATCGGTCATGCCATTGTCGTTCAATTTTTATTCCTTATCCTACCCCTAATCGTATCCTATCCTAATCCTGATATTAACTTTAAAGAATATTCTTTGACACGAATATGTAAATTAAATCAATATCCATAAATGGAATGAATGGAAAATAGAATAAATAGAAATGGCAAAATAAAATAACAAGAAAGTACATTTATTCGACACCTAACCCTAGAGAAAGCGTAAAAAATTTCAAGCACATGAAATAAATTAAAATAATCCTATATATACTAACAAAAATATGTAAATTTAGATAATCAGATTTGTGTCGTCGGTATTTATTTGCTAATAGTGTTCTTGACGCGATAGAGAAAATATCGAGGTTAAATTGGGCAGAATTTAAAGTACTTTCTAGCAACCTTTGTTTACATTTTAGAATCGCATCAGATTGTTATATCTTTGTAAAATATCTATCAATGTATAAAATCCACAAGCAGTTTGTTCACTATTTACACCACTTAGCGTGAAACAATTAATTTAATATATACATAAACAAGATAATGTAGTAAGAAATATATAACATATGTCTATGCAAATAAACAATATAATAATGCCCATTTAGCAATGCACACATATAAAAATTGTACACCAAATACCACCTAAAATGCACTGTTGTATAGAAGAATTCTACCAGTGTTGTTTTTCGTTTTACGAAAAGGAATTCCTCGATTTTCACGATTTTACTGGGTCTTCCTTTTTTCATTAGTTGCAGTTTCATTTTCGCGATTGTATATATTATTTGGCAGGAAATTTCACTTTTTTAAGACTGGGTTATGTCAAGGCCCCTATAGCAAACAAATACCGTATGGTCTCCTATAAAATGTGATAAAGCTTTGGTTAATTATATATGTTGTTAATTATCAAGTGAAATGTTTTGCTAAATTAATGCATTTATTCTTTTTTTAATGTTACGTGAACGAAGTCACGGGTAACAGCTAGTATTATCTAAAACTTTTATATTGACATGTTTTTTATAGGACCAACTCTTATAGCAAAAAAAAAAAAAAAAAAAAAAAAAAATCCTTGCTGACTCCGCTTGCAAACAAGTTTGGTTTCGAAGTAGGCGGTTCCAACTGCAGCATCATCACAAAAAGGTCATTTCTTCCGCAATTCCCGAAAAACAGGCGCCCCACTGTCTGCGTCTGCGAAGTCTACCTGTGCCTGTAGGCCGAGCCGTCAGGGATTTTTTCTAAACCAGATGGTCACCTAATAACAAAATTTTATATAAAAAATGAGTTTGATATAATGCCTCAACATATAAGAGACTTAGACCAAACTTCAGGCATGGTAATTTCCATAGAAACAGTGCAGCGACGGCTACATGGAGCGGGATTAATAGCTAAACGTTGTAAAAAAATTACTACAGACAGAGAAAAGGAATAAAACAAAACTGGAATTTGCAAGAAAATTCAAGACATTTAAAATATTGCACTATTAACTATTGGTCTCAAGGAACATTTTCAGATGAATCAAATTTTTATATTTTTTACCTGGATGTAAGACATAGAACAAAAGGTATAATGCAAATTTCACTCTTAAAACAGCCATATGCGGCCAACTTACGTTATGGTATAGCGTTGAATAATTCATCATTAAATTGTCAAATATTAGCACTAAGATGATCATAAAACACTCAAAAACATTTAAACATTATAAGAAATCGTGCATACCTCATCATAGTCGAAGTTTTTCACAAGCTTAGAAAATCACACTTACAAGACGATAATCCTTTTTTGCTATCGGGCATCAGAGAAAAATAAATTTCAGCTTTCAGGATGAAGTTAATCATCTGATGTGAGTCAGAAAACGTATCTATCATTTTTTTTAAATTTAGGTATATTATCATAAGGTACGTCTCTGATTTCATTATTAACATAGCCTGATAATAGTTAAAGCCCAATTCAGATTTAAATCAAGTAAAAAATATATAGCCTGAAATAAGGTTGAAAGTCGATTGTTTAATGTTGGAACTTTATCAGAGTTCGTCAGACTTATAATATTACATAATAATATTATTATAATGAAATATTTAAATATTATAAAAAGATGTATGATAAAATATTTAAAAAATACATTAAAAAACTATTTAATTTGAGATCATATTGTCTGAAATTGTTTAATTAAAAAAGTGGAGTGAAATTTTGAACTCTAATGTGTTTTTATGAATACATGTTCTTAAACACGTGTTTCGACAATTTGTTCTTTGATGATACTTTTTTCAAAAAGCTAATTTCTTTAATTTACATTTAAAAAGAAAATTTCCTTTAAATTTGTTGGGTATTATGAAGAAATTAAGTAGGTTTTTCAAAATTGTGCTTTTCCATTTTTTTTATTAATATGTGTATGTTGAATCTACTAATAGAAAATAATCATAGCCACATGTACACACAACTCCATCCGAAAAAAAAATATAGTAACTTTTTGGAAGATATTTGAAATATAAAAGCTTAAAATCCCATTATCTACTTTGCAGCATTTGTGTTATTTGTGTCCTGTGCTGTAGCAAAATAACATGGAGCCAGTATTGTTTACATTGACTATATGGTGGAAACATCTTGACCAGTGTTATCAATATTGACATGAAATATTTCGTTTTTTCTTTTCAAATATTTTCAAATTAATGTCAATATTTTTGCTGGCTGTTATGGCAGAATTTTATTCAGGTATTTTCTATTGAAACAATGTTGGAGAAATATCGGTCTTCGCTGTAATCAATTTAAGCACTATCGGTTTGTTACCAGAGATTATAACCCTACTTTATGAACACTTAAAACACGTCCGTCGAAGTAAAATTATTTTGTTTATATAGCATATGTACCACTGGATATTTTATTGCGTTAAGGGAGCGTGAAAAGTTGCGAAATTAGATGTAAATCTCCTGAAGTGGATCAGGGTTCGTACACCTCAGGGGATTTGAATACCAGGTTTTTCGTAAAGTAATAGTCGTTAAATTTAAAACAAAATTTCTTCCTTATATAAGACGATCATTTCTTAACGTAAAAGCTGGTATCAAAATCCACAGAGGTGTACAAACCCTGTGGATGTAACTTTTTTTGGAAATGACTGAAGCGATTGCAATATTTAAATATTATAAATTGGTCGGCTCGAAATAGAAGCAGAAAAAACGAAGTTTAAACGATTTCATAAACAAAGATAAATCCCATGTAAAACAGCTGTCATTCATGTATATTTTTCTTGAGACTCACTGAAGCGATTGCAATAATTTTTAACAGTTTCCGCAGTAGCTCTTCTATGCATTGATCGCTCGGCACGGAGGAAGAAACAAGAAATACAAAGATTAAACGATTTTGCAAACAAAAAGTAAATCACTTGTAAAACAATTGACATTGATGTATATTTTTCTCGAGAACTGAAGCGATTGCTATATATTTTTTAGCTATTTTGGAAGTAGCTAAACTATACATTGGTAGCTCGAAACAAAATTCATAGTTATGTTTATTACAATGTTAGTAATATCGCAAACAAAAATATCTAGTTTTTATTTGAATATACAAATCTACTGCATTTTTTATTTTTGGCCAAACGATCAAATTAAAGTTTTGTTACTGCCGAAATTATTAAAAATGTCACTTCAGTAGTTCTTGAGAAAAAGTTACATCAATATCAGCTACATGTAATTTCGCAAATGTTGTCATCCCCTTAAATTATTAAAAGTACACAGTAACAATATATATTAGAATAAGCATAGTCGTTATTAAACTGTTTAAGCGTTTTCACATGAGTTACATGTTTTATTTTCGGTTTTATCTTATAAATGTAAAATAATGTATTCAAATATTTTCTTGAATGTTCTGAATGGAATATCTTAAAATAAAATAAAATAGATTTTTATTAGCACTAAGAATAGGATTGGAAACTTGTCTTTGAAGTGGAATATAAAGCACGCATTTCAAAAAGCAGCAGGTGATGTATTTTATTTTACCAAACCTTAGTTTAAAAAATATAGAAGCTAAACACATTATCCAATGAGTTAAAAATGGAAATTTTTAGTTATCTTTTATGTGTAATAAGTTGGTCTACAAATGTATTTTTTGTAATCATATAACCTTTGAACCACCAAAATGTAATTTATTTAAAAATACTATTTTTCGTATTCTCTAAATATTTCAAATAATTTATTTTATTATGTAAAAATTAAATTTCTATATATTTTTTAATTTTATTGAATTTAATAAAAATTACAAACTTTTTTGAGAAATATTGATATGACTTTAATGCAAATATAAACATTAACTTAAATTTTTATCCAGAGAAGAATTAAAATATTAATATTCTTTAAAAAAATCAACTTATTTTGTTTCAGATAAATGTTACTTCGTTCAAAAGAAAACAATGATATTTCACTTTTAATAACAACTATTTTCATTTATAGCTTGCACAATTATATATAAAAATATAGAGAGATTGAACATTTGATTCTATTTTTTCTATGTATATAGAAATATATGATTATTTTATATACATAATATTTCTTTTATTATGTATACAATATAAATATTGTTATGTGTTTAAATAAAAAAGAATGTGAGGGATCATGGATGTAAAAGGCTTATTAGGGATCATGTGAATCAGTGATGAATCTAGGGGTCTGCTTTTTTTGCTTTCTTCCACCGGAAATTTTGAGATTTTGTGTTTGGCAAGAGTTTAAAAGTACAAATTCCTCACCGGAACTCCATCACACCGAACAACGAAAAAATATAGCACAACCAGTGAGCGAACAACAAACATGTACAAACAAAAGGAAGAACAGTGATCAAATTGTTCATAGAAAACATCGATCTTATATTACAATAAATACACCTGCCCAGCAGCGTGATTCCTGAATAGCATTTCCCACACTCAAAAGACCTCCATTTGTAAGTATATATTCTAATATATCTATTTTTTTTAAAAGTAGCAACGGAATCTCTTTGTTACGTCAAAAAAATCGTTTTTTACAGCACTAGTGAGAAGTGGTAGTTATCCGTGACGGACTGAATTTCACCAACTGATGAAGTCAAATAATCAACAAAAGTGTACAAAACACAACAAAGTAATTGGTGAATGCAAAAAGCACACCTGCCAAAGAAAGTGAATAGTGAAATAAAATAGCGTCTCATCAAGTGAATACAGACTCATAGGTATATGACGGACTAACGGCCACGGTACAAGCCCCACTCCATTAGTCCGCCAAGTTTCTCAAATAACAAATAAACAAGTTGCACAAAATGCAAAAGCAGTGACAGCAGCCATTAGGATTCAATGGACTGTGCGCATTAAGCGTATTCACGAAGGAAAATATATATATCAAAGCCCCCAGCTATATTGCCCGAGTGAGTTAAAGACAACAAAAATGAGAGTGCAACATCCATAAATGTGACAACCACCAGTAACAAAAGTTACAGTGTGACAAAACCCACGATAGTGACATAATAACCAGTGAATCTCTCGCAAGACGACCAAGTTTCGAAATGTCACAACCAGCACTAGCAGAAGCCAGAGTTATCAATTTATCAAGATAGGGACAAAACTCAACGAATGATAATAGATAGAAACAACACACAACAGGGGAAAGCCCATAAAAAAGGAAAAAACCCTGAATAAATAACGGCAAAAACTCTGAGACAAATCAAACAAAAAGTGACATTAGCTCATAAAAGAGGTGATAAACACTACAGCGACAACCCACCATGAACGTGACAAGCCAACAGACATGGCAAATATGTAAATCCATGTAAGCTAATGGCACCTGGTGCATGTAAAATCTGTCGTGGGTGTCCTCCAAGTTCCTTATGAATTATACCTCTGGGGGTGCCTAGTCAGGTGAAGGTCTCGTCGCGTGATCAAGGTTCTAAATTACGAGATCAATTCCTTTCTCTTCTTTAATGTCTGCTTTTTTTAAATCTGCCAATTCAACAAAGTTAAATAGAAACCTTGAACCAGCAAACAAAGAGAACTGTAACAATGCACTAGACTAGAGAGTACTGCAGCTATGCCAACAAGGCTATTGTCAGGCGAATATCGCCCCGTGACCAGGTACTAACTCGTCAAGCTAGGCACTCATGCCGAGCAGGTAGGAGCCAGGTTAGCGGTATAAAAAAAATTTCCCCTCCAAGAGCTGCAAAATACCCTAAGGGAAATGGCTGGATTCAACAATAATGTGAATTTTTGTTTTATTATGGCGTAAAAAATGATTAATAGATAAAGATTTTTTTTTTCATAAACTTTCACGTCATGCGTAAAATATATGCGAGTAGTGACATATAGATAGATTTTGAATTATGTTTTTCATAAATTTTCAATATATAGCAAAATTCATTTTAATCAAAGTTGTAAGCATACGAACAAATTTTTTTATGAAGAACTGGAAACTAATTTTTACATTCAAAAGTTAAATAGTCTCACTTTGAACTAATCATTTTATCAAATAGTCTAGACTAAAGGTCAATTGCGCTATCCCATTTGTTTGAAAAACTACTAATTTGTATTTAATGTTTCTATAATTTTTGCTTTTTTTATTTTGTAATATTGTCTAGACATATGTTTGCTAATATAAAAAATAAATGTTTGTAGAATTAAGTTATATGTAATATTAGTAAATAAAAATTTATCTTTTAAACAAAACACGTTAAAGGTATGGTGTGCTTTCAAAATAAAGACACAGAAACGAAATATGAAAAGAAAATCAACAAAAATTAGCGATTGATTTAAAATTCCCTTTCATAATATATTAGATTCCTTTTATATTAATCTAAATGCAACTTAAACTCTATTAAGTTTTAAACCCATTTTACCAAATTTTCAAATCTTACTTCAAATTAATTATTAAAGTTTTCTATGCGAAATTGTTTCTGCCATTTCCTTTTGAATTTTTCACATGTGTTAGTGGTTTTGATTTTTGAAATACATGGGTACCAATATGCAAATAAAGGAGGAATTAACAACGCGACAATTATCAATTGCAATATTAAGATAAAATTTCGAGAATGCTTTCCCAATTTTTGTAACCTATATCTTTAATTTTAATTAATAGCCTATGTAAATTGCGAAGTCACCATGGCCGACTTTTTTGAGTCATTTGTACCTCGACAGAAAACTGAGCAAACAGATTCGACAGAGATGTGGATACGACTTGTTTACAAAGTAATATGCAACAATGTAGACAATAAGAGTAGAATTTGCATAACGGTACTTTTACCCTTTGGTCACATACGAGGTCATGGTGCACAGTATCGAAATTTCCCAAAACGCTGCGCTGGCCAAAACCCAGAAATAAAAGCTACATTCTTTATACGCACAACTTTGCATAATTGTATATCAAATGTCATTAAAAATGTTAAGTTCACCTAAATTAGTAAAGTAAAGGCATTGCAGTTTATTTTAGCTCAAATCACGGCTATGTTAAAAAATTTTAAAATGAATTACCTTCATTGTTTAAAACGAAACTCTGAAAATAAATCGTTCTTGGTGATAATCCATTGTGTTTTACCATGGACTGTGTTATCACCAGCTACCGGTGATGGGCTAGCGTGCATGTGCGGCAGTGTATTACTGCTTATTTTACTGTTTATTACTTTTAATTTTGTGGTATAATACTGGCAGCTGGGGTGCTAGTATTATACTGTAAAATCAACAAGTTTTGTTTGCAGTGTATGAAAAAGTTTGAAATTCAACCGAATCCAGTCGGATTAAAAAATGAGAGGAGTACTCTACAATCTTATTTTTACAACATAATCTTAATTAGTCCTTTTTGCTATTTTCAGAAAAAAATGATGCGTTAATTATTTTACTCAATAATTGTTTGAAATGATTTGAACTAAGATTCAGAAAATTACACAATATGGATCACTAAGTTTCATAAAAAAAAAGACGCTCTTTAATTATTTAATAACTCAATTTACCATTCTGACTATTAACTCGTTCTCGAAAAAGATACAGAGAACCAGAAGAATATTGACATTTTGGCCAAGATTTCTGGAAAGTTCGCCACTGGGTGGTGATATTAGGGTGTTTATTTCAAATCATTCATAATTTATAGAGATTTTACAAAATAGAAAAAAAAGAAAGAAAAATCATGTGTTAAGCATAGATTATGAAACACTTTCCAACTCGTGCAGTATAGTTTAACAAGACATCGCCGTTTTATAAGTTAAAGAAGATACCTAAGTAGACAATTTAGAAAATATATAACACATTTGAAAATCTGATTTCAGAAATTACCGTCAATAGGCGGAAAAGTGCTATTAAGGAAGTTATTTTAAATCATTCATAATTTATAGTGATTTTACATAAAAAGAATGAATGAAAAAAAAAAGAGTATTCTTAATTTGGAAGTTCCTTAAGCCTATAAAATCGAATCAAGCCACCGAAAACGCGAGACAAAGTTTGATTCAAAATCATTCTTTAAGTCATGTTGTTGGACGCATCTAAAATAATGTTGGAAATGCAAAAAAAAACGTTGGAAACTAATAATTATATGTGTGAAAATATAAAGGATTACTTAGAAAAGATTAACAGACGTGATGTTACGCCTTAAAAAAATAATAATTTTGAAGGAAGTGTACATGAAAAGCAGCCAATAGCCTTAATCATACATATCGGACAAAAGTTTTTGTGGTATTTTACTTGAAATAAATTTTCAAATCATTGTAATAGAAAAATACCGTATAGAAAATTTTTTATTATATTTGTTTATAACACGTAAAGATATTATTAGATAAAACTAATTGCAATCAAACATAATTTAGTAAATATTTGAAGGTAAGAAGGCAAACAAAGATTGATTTTCTATGTGTATAAACATTTCTTTTTATTTACTCATTGTTTAATTCTTTCCTTATTATTTTCCTTTTCCGCTTTCTTTTTTGTAATTTTACTCCTGCCTCTCAGGTGATTATATCTGTCCGCTCTTTCCACATCCAGTTTTCATCTCTTCCTTCCCTTCGCAATGATTTCTGTTTCCGCTCATGCTCCATTTTATTGTTTTTGCCCAACCAGTGGCTGAGAGGTTGTGCTCTCGAAGCTGGTAGACGGGAGGTGCTGGGTTCGATCCCAATCGCGCCCGTCGGCCTAATCGTTCGGAGTTTTCGTGGTTTTCTTCGAGCCGTGGATTTATCCATGCGTAAATACGGATTAGGTTACCTTAGAAAGACCCCCACGAAGGGCACTCCCCTCGGGCCTATATCCCTTGCGTAGATAATTGGCCGTCAATAATCAACCCAACCCATTTTATTGTTTTATCCTGTTTAGCACTTTCCAACATAGTTAAAAAGTGTTTAGGAATTCCGTTTGTCTGTCTGTCTGTCTGCCGTCTGTCTCTGTGTTTGTCTGTCTGTCAGTCTGTCTAACTGTCCGTGCTCTAACTCACGTAAATATATCCGGATAGTCAGGCAATTGATATATGTTATTGAGATTTACTATAGCATGTTCGGTATTGAAAATGAAGTGTGTAGCACTTATACTTCTTTTGCAGGCGCACTCAAAAGAATGTCGTTACATTACAGTCTAAGGGGGGGAGGGGGTCCTTTGCCGTGTATTTTAATGATGTGACACTGTTCCAAATATTTGGAAATTGATATATATCACTGAAATACACTTAAAGATGCTTATTATAGAACATGGTACGTCTAGCACTTACACCTTTTTTACAGGGGCACTCAAAAGAATGCCGTTACATTATGATCTACGGCGGAAAATCCTTTGCAGTGCATTTTAATGATGTGACACTATTTCAAATATATTGAAATTGGTATACATCACTGAAATACGTTACAAGATGCTTACTATCGAACATGGTACGTCTAACGCTTATAATTAGTTTACAGGGAAACTGAAAAAAATTCCATTACATTATGGTTTAATGTGGAAAATCGTTTGCGGCGCATTTTAATCATGTTACACTATTACAAACATAATGAAATTGATATCAATTTCTGAGATGCACTAAGACTTGCTTTCTGTAGAATATGGAGTGTACAGCTTTTTTCTTTTATATACAGTGCCACACAAAATTTTTCTTTTAAATAATGGTCTACGGGGAAAACTGTTTGCAGCATATTTTAATTATGTTACGCTATTTCAAATATAATGAAATTGATATACATTATTGAGGTTTACTACAAGATACTTGTTATGTGCATAGCTTGTATCGTTCATTTACAGGGACACACAAAATATTTCGGGTACAGTACTGTGTCCGAAGTATTGTTTATAAGCCATAATTGGAAATGGGATTTTAGTAAGGTATGCGTTAATACATGGCTGTACAAATTAATTGAAGTAAGTTTCCGTCTATTGGTAGAATCTGCTGAAGATGAATTTCCAACTGTGTTAAGTGTTTTATTACTAAACTAAATTGTAGCATACTATAGAGTATATACAAATAGTATATAAATTATATACAAGGCTGCAGAAAAGAATTGGAGTACTTTATTTACCTTATTAAACAGCGATGTTTAGTTAAAATATTCTG
Source organism: Maratus michaelseni (assembly GCA_963931845.1). NCBI lineage: Eukaryota > Metazoa > Arthropoda > Arachnida > Araneae > Salticidae > Maratus > Maratus michaelseni. Next base: position 415,088,958 of record OZ007586.1, read on the forward strand.
TTAGTGTTGGAAAATTGTTTTATAATCTATGCTTGGTGCATGATTTTTCTTTCTTGTTTTGCTTTTCTTCCTTTTATTATGCGCGTTTTTAACACTTTCCAACATAGTTGAAAAGTGTTTATGAATTCGGTTTGTCCGAGCTCTAACTCACGTAAATATACTGGGATTTTTATGTAATTGATATATGTTATTGAAATTTACTATGGCATGTTTGGTATTGAAAATGAAGTGTTTATCATCCATAGTTCATTTACCGGGACACTCTAAATTATTCCGTTACATTATAGTATATGGGGTTTAAATCGTTTGTAATGCACTTTAATCTTGTTACGCTATTTGAAACATATTAAAACTGATATACATCACTGAGGTCCACAACAAGGTGCTTACTGATGAATATGGCGCGCATAGCATTTATTATTCATGTACAGGGATACGCAAAAGTGTTCGGTTACAGTGAGCGATAATAGCTGGAAATGCGTTTTCAGTTGCGGTATGCCTTTTTAAATAAAAAAAAATGTTTTGAATATTACTTTGTACGTATAAATTATATAGATCATGTACAGGGCTTTACAAAAGGATTTGAATACATTTCCGTTTATTGACGGGAATTGATGAAGAGGAATTTTCAACATTGTTAATTGTTTCTTAATTGAACTAAATTTCAGCATAATATGTAGTATATATTCAAATCGATAGATCATATACAGAGATTCAAAAAATAATATGAATTATTTTCCGACTATAGATGTCAATTGCCGAAATTGATTTTTCAAATGCTTATGTATTTTCCAAACTTTTTACTGAGATATCGTCTTTCACCTCATTAAACGGCGAAGTTTTGTTACAGCATCCTGAATGTGTTGGAACGTGTTACATAATGTATGCTTGACGCATGATTTTTTTTTCTTGTTTTCATTGCACCTGACTTTTTACTCGCCTCAGAAAGGAGCTTGTTAATTTTTTTTCGGTCCGAAACAGTTCTTATGAATTGTATATTTGCATACTCTTATAAAATGTATTTTCCACTTCTAGTAATTCAAATGTTCGTGTTCATAAACACAATTGTTAATTATATAACATCAAACTTACTACTCGTATGTATCGAAAATCTCCATATTTGACATTTTTAAATCGATTAGTTGTAAACAATAAATCTTTAAAAAAAGGTTTTATTTGATACTTTTTTTTCTTTTTCTACGCTTTCACTTTCAATATTCTAGAAATTGTCTTTCAGAATATCTTTCATTTTCAACAGAATTTTTTGTTGGTGAATTATTTTTATTTGTGTGCGTTATTTTATTTCACGTTTATATAATGCTTCGAAAAGATTGTATTGGAATTGAATACTCATGAGTAGAGTGCACATTCTTTTTCAAAATTTTGTTTTATTTTTTTTAATCTAATACTAGCAGTTGGAAATAAAGATCCACAAAAGAATCTGCTATTTTACATAAATATTTGTACACATCTGCATATATACATATGCAGATAAAGAGTGGTTATAAAATAAATTTATCTGTTTGGAGACATTTGAAAAAAATGTAAGGAACCGAATGAGATCGCATTTTATGGTTGGACATGAAGCAAAAAGAGGAACATTGCGAAAAATGTCAGAACTGTAATGCAACTACCATGTCATTGTTGTATTTTGATGCAACAAGGTTATACATATACCAAGTACGATTCGTCAGTCATTCAAATATATTGTTTACCTGGGAATTTTCAATGTCTGTTGAAGAGATATTAGTGGAATTGTTGTCACATACGCACAAAACAAATTTCATGATTCAATTTATTAATGACTAGCGGAGCTTTCTTTGCCCACTTCGCTGCTCGTTTTATCCCAAATGAGCCTCAAGTTAAATGAACAACGTACACTCATACAGACTGCGCTCTGTTATAATAATTTTTTTATTTCGATCCATATTAAATTAAAATGTCCAGCATCGTCGTTCACGTTAGATGTTGGAAAAGGTTTGCATTCTTCCAAATGGAATTTAATCACTGCAATAGAAAAATTTGCTGGCTAGTTCGTTCCATTTCAGAAAAAAAATTGTCAAAAAATCGCCGCAGAATACGAAAAACCGCCATCACTCGCATACAATTAAAAAAAAAAATTAAATAAACAGAAAAAAACTTACTAAATTGGACTAAAAAACTGAATGTTTACCAATGTCAAAAAATAACCACAAAACGCAAAACAATTCTAAAAATTGCATAAAAATTTAAAAAATCGCTGTAAATTACAAATAAACTTTACGAGCAGGAAAGACCGAGCCATGATCGGTCAAAATTAAATTTGAGTTCAAATTTGAGTTCAACCCTTGACCAAAATGACGCACTAATTGAATTTTCTCGAACATGTGACCTGGCTCAACAGTCTTCTCGTGTCCAAAAACCATAGGATGCAAAATTTAGTGTAAATAGTCTGAACAGTTTTTAAGATAAAATATCTTGACCCCTAATGACCCATGACCAAAATGACCCACTAATTGAATTTTAATACACATGTGACCTAGCCCAACAGTCTTCTCGTGCCCGAAAACCATAGGATGCAAAATTTAGTGTAAATAGTCTGAACCGTTTTTTAGATACAATTAGCTTGACCATGACCCAAAATGACCCACTAATTGAATTTTCTCGAACATGTGACCTAGCCCAACAGTCTTCTCGTGCCCGAAAACCATTGTATGCAAAATTTAGTGTTAATTGAGCCGCTTTTTAGATCTTGACCCACAATGACCCAGAAATGCCCCACTAATCGAATTTTCTCGAACATGTGACTTAGCCCAATGATTTTATCGTGCTCGAAACTCGTAGGACACAAAATTTAATCAAAATCGTTAGAGCCGTTTTTTAGATAAAATTAATTTTACCCGCGTTGACCCAAAAATGACCCGCTAATCGAAAGTTCTCGAACATGTGACCCAGCCCAATAGTCTTCCCGTGCCCGAAAAGGGTCGGATACAAAATTTCATCAAAATCGTTTGAACCGTTTTTTAGATACAATTAGCTTGACCATGACCCAAAATGACCCAAAATGACCCACTAATCGAATTTTCTTGAACGTGTGACCTATCCCAATCGTTTTCTGGTGCCCCAGAACGGTAGGATGCAAAATTTCGTCAAAATCGTTAGAGCCGTTTTTAAGATAAAATTTGCATAACCACACACACACACAAGATTTGCTCGTATTAGAATATATGATTTTATATTATTATTTTTATATAATATTATTTTATAAATATGCTATATTGGGCGAAAAGAATGAAACCTGATTCCTTTCATTAATATAAAAAAAATCGTCGCGTAACGCAAAGAAATCACGTAAAAATTAAAATATCACAGAGGTCAGAATTTACTATATTGGGCTAAAAGATTGAAACCAGATTCCATATAAAAATGCCTAAAAATCCCACGAAATGCGAAAACTCTAAAAATTGCATCAAAAAATCGCGAAACATTCAAAAACCGCGGTACAATTTCCGAATAACCGTTATTGAAAATAAGTCAAATTTTGAAATAGCCTCAAATAGTAAAACCGGATTCCTTTTAGTAATGTGACAAAATCGCATACAAAATCACTAAAAATTCAAAAACTGCTGTGGACAAAAATTTACTGTAATGGTATTGTAATGGTACCGTATTGGTATTCCATTTACGAATGTTAAAAAATCACCGCAAAACGCGACAAAAAATTTAAAAAACGCATAAAAATATTCGTGAAAAATTCTAAATTCCAAAAATCGCAGAAGACAAATTTACTATGTTGGACTAAAGGATTGAAACCAGATTCCATTTACGAATGTGAATATTATTTGAGATATCGGGCAATTTTTTGCGATCCTTGCATACCTTATACATAGCTGCTTTACATTACGCTTTTTTATTACCAATAAAATTTAGTGGTATGTTTTTTCTTTATTTAATGGCCAAAATCTGTTATATTATGGTAAAAATTTCTATTTAATTTTAATGGTAACCAAAAAAAAAAGTAAAAGATGGCAGCTATGCCACACAGCGTCACAGCTTATATTTTATTGTTACTGGTTTGTCGACAGAGATCAGCCTCTTACACTATCTTAACATTGTAAACTGTACGTAAAATAATGATATTCAAGTCCAAATTTTTCTTACCACTTCACCCTGCACGCAGTCCAGACAGTACTTTTGCTATAACTTCGTATTCCTACTAAATGAAGATTGTTATAAATATTCAACACTTATAAGTGAAAAAAATATATATATCATAACCTTACAAAAATAGTTTTTCAAAATTAATTTGAAACATATTAAATAAGGAGATACAAAGGTATTCCTAATTTATCGCGTTTACCTCGTGCATCACTTTGAAGATTATGTAAATTCAATTCTATCTTCTATTTCTTATAAATTCTCTGGTAACTTTTAAAAAATATCATTAGTATGTAAAGTCGAAAGGTCTATATGTAAAATATTCCTGGTCAGACATTCAACAGGAGAATAAATAATCTTACAAACGGTTTGGTAAAATTTATTTATATTGATTACGTAAAAAATTAGCCTGAACGAAAGAAAATTCTTCCAATTAAAACTTTAATGTATTCAAAATTCCAATGTTTTCCCGTACTTTTAATTTACTGGAATGTTTTGCAACTGTATATGTTATTAAAATGATTGTTTTAATTAATAATGTAGTATTATGCGGAAGACTTAATTTTGTTTCGAACACTTTGGGCAATATGTGAAACTTTAATGAAATTTCATTAATGACATGTATTTTCTGTTGAATTAATTTTGTGAATTTGTTTTTAACTCTGTTTCTTAAACTGAAAAGGCATTGGTATATTTTGGATTTATTAATTTAACGTTAAATTTAAGGATATTTTGTAATTTACGAGAAGCACCAAAAAATACATTTGTATATTATCATTATGTTTGAATAATATAATATTGTATAATACTCTATTTTATTGCATAATATTGTATATATATTTCTGTATTATAATTATGTTTGAAAAACTGTTTTAATTTGTATGTACGAAAATTAATTATAGGAAAACTTATGCTTTTAAAACTTCGAAATAAAGAACACACACAACTTCAAAAACAGCACTCCACAACTTTAACAAGTTGGAAATTGTACGTCAAACGTGACAAATGAGGTGCGTTTGTACTATAACTAGTTTTATAAATATTCAGATGTTGGTGCAATAGCATGGAATAGGTGCAATAGCATGATGTTGCACTCATATGCAAAAATTGATGAATACAAAACGTATTTTATGTTTAGATTTTCATATTATAGATATTAATTTTATTTTATGAAATTAAGTTTCAATACACTGTTACAAATAATTAATTACAATTCTGTTACATTAAAATTATAGTATGCGAAATGTCCAATACAGGACAATGTAAAATAAAATCATCGTTATCATTTCAGTGAAGTGGATTATACAGTCTGTTATTATGATATGATTAATTTCCGTAATCAAATAAGTATATTTTAAGTTGGCAACATTGTATCTTTTGTTGACATTTACTGAAATTTCCAATGTAAAACATAAGCCTAGCTTTGAAAAATTCAGAATTTGGAATCCATATTTAGACTCTTTTCCATTTAATATCTATTTCTCCGGAAACATCTATCCAAAAAACTGTCGGTAGATTATTGCTATAATTATTGCTATAATTCAACAATGTTAGTATACAAATTGGGTTTTTTAATTCATTAATACGGAAAAAATAGGACTCCGGACTCCGTCTTAAATATGACTTAATCACCTTGGCAACCTAGAATCATTACTTATCATGGGATATCATTGAATTCATTATGTATGATAGGATTTAATAGAATGAAGAAAACTTTTATTAATATCTTTTTAACATTTGATCCGATTTTCATAAAATTTGAAATTACTCGACAAAATTCTGCAACGATTATACACTATATTGCCAAAGGTGACCGGTCACTTGCGATTTTAGACATTTTGTTAACTATCTAGAAAAATACATGACGAATTAACCTGAAACTGCATGTGTGTAAACAGTATAGTATAGGTTATTTATTTCCGTTAAGATTTTTTCATGAAACCCCATAGGGAACTGTCAACAAATTGAAAAAGAACGAATATCTTTTGGATAACCCTGTAAAAACTAATGTAGCAAAGGCGTTCAAACTCGAGATTATTAATAAGTGGCTTATTGTAATATACTGTGTTCATTTTTATGAGGATATCATGTATACTCGTAGAGAAATTAAGGTTTTTATAAAAACAGTCCGAAATTTCGCCTAGTTTTTTGCTTATAATTTGCAGAGTTCTTAATATAAAAAAAAAGTTATTTTCAGAAAATATGCCAAACAACATTGTACATAATACTCTGCAATCAGAATTAAAAAATGATAAAAATTAGATGAAAATGAGCAGATTCACTAAAAAATGTTTCATTGCGCATGCGCGAATGCAATGAAAATATAATAAGCATAATTTATTAGCTAAGTAGTATATAGAGGAACTTTTGTGAAAGTCTCAAAATCATAGCTTGAAAATTCTGAAAATTATTGTCGATAGAATAAGCTCGAAATGCGTTGTTCCCAAAAAGAAGCAAAAAGATGAGGGGTTGTATCAAATATCTGTTGATTAGTGCCAAGATAGCGTACACAATATTGCACGTACTACTATATTTGGATACAACCCCTCATATTTATACTTCCTTTTAGGAACAACGGATTTCGAGCTTATTCTATCAACGATAATTTTCAGAATTTTCAAGCTATGATTTTGAGATTTTAAAAAAGTTGCTCTATATACTTAGCTAATACATTATGCTTATTATATTTTGAATGCATTCGCGCATGTGCAATGAAACATTTTTTAGTGAATCTGCTCATTTTTCATCCAATTTTTTCTATTCTTTAATTCTGATTACAGAGTATTATGTACAATGTTGTTTGTCATATTTTCTGAAAATAACTTTTTCTTATATTAAGAACTATGCAACTTATAAGCAAAAAACTAGGCGAAATTTGGGACTGTTTTTATAAAAACCTTAATTTCTCTACGAGTATACATGTTATCCTCATAAAAATGAACGCAGTATATTACAATAAGCCACTTTTTAATAATCTCGAGTTTGAACGCCTTTGCTACATCAGTTTTTACAGGGTTATCCAAAAGATATTCGTTTATTTCAATTTGTTGACAGTCCCCTATGGGTTTCGGGAAAAAATCTTCGCGGAAATATATAACCTATACTATACTGTTTACACACCTGCAGTTTCAGGTTAATTCCTCATGTATTTTTCTAGATAGTTAACAAAGCGTCTAAAATCGCAAGTGACCGGTCAACTTTTTCAATGTAGTGTATATATTAAATTTCAAACCATTCGGTTCAGTATTTTTTGCGCTGTTATATGCGGACAGACGGACGGACCAGAAGACGACTATAGATGCTACGTATTTATATAATTACGAACGCACCTAAAAATAGCAGAACACAAAATGATTCAATTAAACATTTTAAAGAAATATTTATTTTCCTGAGAAAATAACTATGAAATTTATCACACAGTTTTCATCTTCTCATATTTTCTAGCCAAGAAGAACATCAGTAAAAATGTTATTCAAATATTTGGTCAGATGTTGATTTACTTTTTATAATGCAGCGATAAATTATTTCTGTTTTCATAAAATACATATTTCATGAGACATTAACGTCAAATATTAGTTTAGTTTAAAGCATGGGAAGTATATTGCGATAATAAATTATTTTTAGTGACACTTGTCATTTTCTATTTTTGCAATCTATATTATAAAGCGAAAACATGTCCGTGAGTAACACTGATGTCATATCGACGGTGGTAACATCTGACCAATAAATTTTGCTCTTACTGCATTTTTTTTTCTAAACATGGCACAATTTTGATTTTTAAACCGTTGAATAAGAATAAAAGTATTCTTTCAAATGCAGATTGTTTGAAAACTATATCTTAATTAACTGACATAATTCTCAAGTATGATTTTTTAAAAATCTATTTCTATCGCGTGTAGCCCAATTATGAAAGATTAACCCATATGCACTTAAAATAATATTAATAGTTCAGCATTTGTTTCCGGATAATATTTCATAACGAAATTAAAACTTCGTCAATAATTAATAAATAAATAAAATAATATAAATAAAACACAAATTTAACATATGTATTCGAACTACTAGTTTAAAGCACTGAAATTATCAGAATCAAAATGGCTGCTGTAACAAGTGATCTCCGTCGATTTATTGGCTATTAACTCCTGACATACGGCTAGTAAAAAAATATCGCTTTTAGTAAATTTCAAAATCATATTTTAATGCATAATTGATATTTTTTATATAAAATGCTTTTTGTTGTTGTTAGGGGCAATCTAAAAAAAACATATTAACTGTAAAATGTTTATTAGAGTTTCTAGGAAAAGAAAATAGTTTTCATCTATGTCCTGTAGCGCGGGAAGATTGGGTTGGATTTTTATTAATAACTTTTCAATTTGCATTTTAGAAAATTTATATTAAAATATTAAAGTACTATACAAATATAATACTGTGTAGAATAATAAACCCTTGTAATGTTTTTGTAAGTGCAGTTTTTGTTTCAGTTTTCCACATAGCTTCCGTTAAAAAACATTAATAACGAAAATGTTGAAATCGCCTATACTATTTTGAATCTTTTAATGAATAAGTTCTATCGTTATACAATAACCAAATTTTAGTATGCCTTTAAACAATTTTATAGTGCTAGAATTCTTTAAAAATTTTCACTAAAATTAGGGTTTTATAAAGATTAATTATCGAATGAGCATGCTTTACTGAAATAAATTATAAATGTGTGAACAATCATCATCCAAAATTTGGAAGAAAACATTTTGAAGAATTGCTCGGATAGTTAGTTTAAGACCACTGGCAATGTAGCTGGACTTCCATGAAAATTGCTGGAAAGTCAACCCGTGTTTAAAGTTCAAGAAAATGTTTAGAAATTAAAAATTATGACTTAATCAGTATCAGTGTCTCAGCCACAGATATTGTAGGAAGTTTCAAGGTTATATGTTCATCGTATTTAGCGTGAATACAGCCCAAAATTTTTAAATGTCCATTAATAAAAACAAGTACTTATTCTAGTCCTAATTATTTGTCTAGTTTAATTAATCTAGTTCGTAACTAATCGTAGTCTAGTTTAATTAATGTTAATAAATTATGAAAATACGACGAATTTCTTTGTGTATTTTGTTTTTCTTCAGAAATTTAGTCTTTCTTCAAATAACAAATTGCCACTAACTTGCTTTTTAACTGAACTTATACAAATGTTTACATTATTTAATGCAAGCTTCGGCTAGTACGGACAAAAAATGGCCGCCTTTGGAAGTGTGCACTAACAGGAGTTCACTGTAGCTGTCGGAAATATTCCGTGTATAAAAAGTATAAAAATTAAAAATTGAAATTTATTATCATTGTTTGTCCACATCTTTCAAAGAAAGTTACTTAAAAAATTCTAATTAAAAGCATCTAGTATCATTTACAAATTATTTAATAATAGTATTATTATTTACTGATTATTTTTACTATTTGCTTAATCCAAATTATAGATGGGTATCAAGTCATTTACGTACATATAATTTAATGCGAAAGGAGCATAATCAAATGCTTCGTAAAATATATTAAGTTCACTAATAGCCTTTTATTAATTAGTTTAAAAAGATATGAAATATTCTGAAAAGAAATCATTCAACCATATTCATAACAATATCATTTCACTATATATGTATTACTTTAAACAAAGTCGGAATTAGAAGTTTAAATATTTAAAAATATTTTACATCGAAATAAGTAAATATATTAAATTACACAAAAAATTATACTTTTTTTATTTATCCGTGAAGAAATTACACCTAAAATAAATTACGAAACTTTTCTACTAAGTGTTTTGCGGATGAGATTTTCAGAAGTTAATGATGTGGCAGTTAAATAGGCGTTTCGTGTTGCTGACGATGACACTTTTTAACAAAATAAATAATAATTAAAAAAAAATAGATTTCTGTAAGCAATGCTGTTCATCACAATGATATTTTTCTTAAACTCTTCCGTATCCGAATTTCTTTAGAAATTGGGAAAAATTACTTTCAAAGTAGCTATCCAAATCCCAAAAGTTAAGGTTTACTAAAATTTAACGAATATATTATTTAATGAAATCTAACAAATATATTTATTTAGGGTACTATTCATATGACAATACGCTAAGGAAAAAATTGGAATACATTAGGAAAATGTCGTATTAACCTCTTCGCGACGAGTGTTCTTTACAGAATTTTTGATCTTTTATCACCGGTTTTTTTAAATAGAAATTTTTGCCTTATTTAATCGTACGAATACTTTGAATAAATACGGCATAATTTTCATTTAAAAATTACTGGTAGGATCTGTCACGCATACGTGATCCTCGTCGCGAATAAGTTAATACAGGATTAAACAGACATAACACTTATCTGGTATTTTATGTTGTATCACAAATTATTCGTTCGAAAAAGTAGCCATTATTTTAAGTTTAATAAGAGAAGCATATGTTTGAAAAAAGAATCGCCTACGGTATAAGCAGAATTTACTATTTTATTAATAATAATATTATTATTAAATGTTGAAAGATAAATGAAGTCATAATAATAAATGCATAGACATATACTATCAGTACTACATGCAGATAACAAAAATAATTGTTAAGACAAAATAATTCTCAATGAAAAGACCCCGAACGGATTAAAAAAGAAAAATTTAAAGACTAACGCATTTTCTTTTTTCAAAGAGACGCTTTTAAAGTATTGTGTATGAAAAACAAAAATAAAGAAAAGGTGATAAAATACATTTATAATGCTGTTGAAGGCTGCCAAAAAAAATAAAATAAAATACAAATTTATCGATATTTTTTATGCATTTTTTAGGTTTAAAATTTTGCCTTAGAAATAAAAAATTTCATTTTCGATATTAACTGAAGCATTAAAATACTACTCCTTTCCGTTTAGTCTGACAGTAGGAAAATAAAACATAAAATAATTACATATTGTTCTATTTTACTGTCTAACAGGGTCTTCACATATTCAGTTAAAATACTTTTCCGTCATTTCATTAACGCAATGTGTCTGAAAAAACATCAATAATCTCAAATGCATTTCTAATTTTTCTTGAACAGGGATCAGTAGATGCGAAAATTAAAAAAGCAGTTTATCAGGGTCGATTAAAAATTATATGGCCACAAGCAATTAATAAGGAAATATTAAAACAGTAGTCCCTATAATCTGACTGAAAAAATATTTTAAAAAGTATGTTAACCAAACAATTTTAAACAACGCTAGTGCAAATTTCCATTTCTGTTATTCACGTCAGTTTTTTTAGTGTCCTTAGAGGGCTGTTTTCCCGTGTTTAACCTTTGAACAGGCGCACATAGTTTGACGCAATTTTTATGCACAGTATTTGGAATAATACAAATGCAAGATATTTTATAACAGTAATGCGAAACATTTTAAGACCAATTATACATATCAGTATTCAAGTTGTATTGTGGCATTTGTAAATACACAGTGTAGGAAAAATAGCATTTGCCGTAAAATTTGCGTCAGAACTCTCTTTATAATGTCACAATTCAGCTCACTCTATCGCCGATATCGTCCTGAATTTTCACGACATTCGACTACAGTTGGCTACTGAATTATGGAAAAAAAAAAATCTTTGCTATCGTTGACGCATGTGCAGTTAAAGATTATTTCATACAATTTCTCATATTTCATCAAATATTTAATATATTTACATTCTAATTAAACTATGTTATTTCTACTGTACTTTGTCAAGTTTTCTGAAAGTGGCGTTAAATTTGGTTGAAAACCCTGCATGGTATAAAGAAAAAACTTGCGAAAATGTTTTGATTTTTTTTAAAGAAATCTTTATATTCCCATGAATATACGTGCCATTCTTACACAAATGAACACAAATATCCACATACTCAAGTGCTGCAGCTACAGATAATTTCGAGTACTTATTTTACAGTGTGATCCCAAATATTATATTTTTCTTCAATTTGTTCTAAGTACACTAAATTCCTTTGTGACCAAACTTTTGCTGAAAAATATGAATTCAGACATTTTCTTTATACTCCCTAAGTTCCAGAAGAATTTGTCAGGTATTTCTTTAGATATTCGACAAAATGTGCAGAATTAAAATTGTCTGGTGATTTTTGGCAATATGGCGTAATAGCATACTGATTTTTTGAATTAACCCATTCGTTAATTGTTTGTGTGATAATTTACAAAACAAATTCTCGGAAATAAAAAGTATGTACCAAATTGTTAGTAAATAAACTGAATTTCATCTAATTAAAGAATTTAAAATTCATTTTTTATGCGTTAATGGTGTACTATCCTGTTAATTAATTATATTAGTAGTCATCTCTGTAATACGAGATTAAAAAAAATATTTGAAAACATGGAATGCGAATTCTTTCTGTTTCATTTTATGAATTTTTTATGGCCTATCGAATGCTAGATTTATACTTTATCTCAAAAAGAATCACTAGATCGATATTACCTTGATGTGATGATGAGCTGGAATACAATCATGCCATGAGCAATAATCAATGTTGGGCTTCACGACTAGAAAGTATTTCTTATAATCCCGTGTGGATTAGATACGATGATTGTAGAAATGTATAACCCTTAATTTCTGAATAGTTTTTATCATTATAGTTAAACATAGCTTTAAAAGTTGAAAAACTTAAACGGCTCTTTTTATACATATAAATAGATTGCATTTAATCATTTGAGTATATTGTTTCTTATATTAATGTTCATCAGAAAAAAAAATTTCTCTGAGTTTTATTTATTTTTTTAATACGCTATACGCCTTTAACCGTAGTATTCAAATATTTACAGAGGTATTCAAATATTTACAGAGGAAGATATCAATGAAATACATAAGGGTTTATTTATGAATAACTTAAAAACTATAGAAGTAATTTATTATGCATAGCAAATATCTATTTTGATGGAATGATCTGAATATTTTTACAGGCATATGACAAACTTTTGATTTTTTCTTTCATGTTCTAGGCTACATATCATAATTATTTAGAATGCTGAATTTATAATTAGTATTTCATGCATAACATATATATATATATATATATAAATTAATTAAAATAAAATATTTTATTTGTAATACTTAATATTAATCTAAAAAATATATCAGCGTAAAAAATTAACTATTATAAGGCGTGCTAGGAGTTTAAATTTTCCATCTGTAGGTTTTATAAATTTCCTCACCGTATAACTTGCAGTTGACAGTTGAGTATCTGAAATTAAAATGTACCGTTAAATTAACTGAAACTGACAAATTAGATCGGAATATTGTTTTAAATCTGGATATTACAATTAAAAGTCTGTTTCCATTTTGACAAAGGCAGCCCCACAATCTTCATTTGTGAAGAATTACAACATACTCAATTTCCCTTCGAATGGTAGGTACCTTCTGCGTCTTTCCACAACAATTGGGTGATTAGACAGTATGGAGCGTTCTCTCTCTATATATCTTTTTCGCCATTTCTCTTTTTATGTCTCCACGATAAACATAATTTTGCTATCACCTCTTTCTGGTTTTATTGAGTGTCAGAGTTATAAAAAAAAATCTCACAAAACCTGTGTATTATTGGGCTTGACTACAGCTTGCTTCTTATTGAAAGTATTTTGTAAAAATCTTAAAGCATTTTTTTTCGGAAATACATAAAATAATCGGAATGCTGCAATATATATATATATGTATAGTGTTTGGGTAATGTTTCATTATATACACTCTAAGAAATTTCACTGCTAAATTACGGTCAGTGACTGGCAAAATGTGTGCCAGTCACTGACCGTAAAAATAATGTTATGACCGTAAAGCTGCCATGACCATAAAAATACAACTTTACCCGTAAACTTTTGCCCGTAAAATGTAAAGTCACTGGCCGTAAATTAACATTATGCTCGTAATAGGTTTCTTAATTTTTTGTAATGATTCTTTCGCAGAACTTAATGTGTCTGCATTGATGGCATTTACTATCTTTTCTTTTGATATTTGATCAATTGTTATATTATCCATTACTGATAAAACAGACTGAAGAATATCATCTTTCTGAGTCTCACTAAACTTACTTAGTTCATTAACTATAATTTGAATGGTGCTGGCAGGAATATTGTGTTTACACTGTAATCTTAAATAAAACTGACTCAAATCTTTAATTCTGTTATTTAGTTCATTGTTAGTTTCAATATCCGAACATTGCTGATAGTCAGCTGATTGATCATCTATGGTTGGAATAAAATTGTTGCTATATGGCAGTTGATTACAATAAGAATTTTGTTTCTTATGGATACGTGATACATGAGAACAAAATGATGAGTAATGACTGTATTGTCTTGAACAAGATTCATAGGGACAGTTAATAGTGATGCCAGCCTGAATGTGTTTTTTTAAGTGTTTCTTTAATTCACACATGGAATGGAATTCTTTTAAACATGTACCCACAGAACAAGTTAAGTGTTTAGTTATTTCTACATTAACAGACGTGTGAAATTTATGATTTCTATACATGTGAGATCTAAATGCATTATGTGTTCTAAATGTTTTGGCACATGTGCTAAAACCGCATGGAAATTTAATATTTGGGATATTAGAGTGAGATCTATAGTGATCAATGTAACGTTTAATTTTTGGTTTGGGAAAATGTTTTGAGCATATTGTACAGGTTAACATACTGCACAAGGATTGCTGTAAAATTGAAATCTTCAATGTACCTTGTCACTAATCTAAAAAGGAAAAAAAAAAAAAAAGGTGGGATAAATCCTTTAGGATATTATAATAAACATTTACACAATTAACAATGCGTTTATTAAGCACCATTGAGAAAAGGAAGGGAGGGGGGGGGGGTTCTACAATCTTGAGACAAACTTGAAAGGAAGGTAAAATACACGAAAAGAAGCAATTTTGGTATAACAATGTGGGTCGGAAATGAAAACGAGAACTAAATGAGAACAAATTTATCTACACAATGAAACATTGATACCCTGAAAATTTTTATAAACAATCTTGATTACTAATAATAAATATTTGATGTAGTTTGACGAACATAATATTCCTTTCTAGTTATTCAAATACTTCTTGGGTTTCTATTTTTTGAGTGACAATTCAAAGTCAACATTTTTGTTCATTAAATTCAGCAGATAACAGAAAAAAATAGACTGGTATTTTTAAAATGCTATAACTAGCACCCAGTTTCTGAATACTCTATTATTAGACTTTATATTTTGATTTTAATTCTTAAAGATTATCTGCCCAATCAAGAAAAATTTCTTTTACACCTTAAACAAAATCAGAAGTGCATATATGTGGCTCCATATTCAGAATCATGCATATTATGACAGATTGCTTTAAATATTCTGCATTTTTTTTATGAAAATATTTTATACTAAATATTGAATACCTTTAATCTATTTTATCTTTGATAAATTCACATGGTTTAATATTTTTCTTTAGAATAATAGACATATCAGTTTCCCCCAGGTTTCAAAAAGGCCTCGGGCCAAACTTTTATACCGGGCAGGTCCCAAAAGTTTTCTACGTATCGGGCTGGGCGAAAGGTCCGAAATTTTTGGCACATGCAGACTTTTTTTAGGTAGATTAAAAAAAAAAAAAAAAAAAAAAAAAAAAAAAAACTACCTATACATTCTCCCCTATGTTGGAATTTCTAGAAAATTTTTGCATATCTACGCCAATCATGACTCCCAGAACCCAAAACCACCTTTCCAGGTTCAAACCTTCTATCTATCACTTTTTTATGGACACAATATCTTCAACAATTCTGCACAAATCTCTTCCAAACCGATACATAAAATCAAGGGGCATAAAATCTGTCAAGTTCGTTAATAAAATAAAAACCGGGGGGGGGGGGGGAAGCTTTTTGTAAAAACAGAAAAAACCCATGAAGCCACCATAACTTCTTTATGATACTTATCGAATCCATTTAAAGTTATTATTACTTCTAGGAAAAGGGTCGAAAACTTATGTATGACAGATTTTTGATATCATTAAAAATGGCCTCAAGGGGGAGGGGGGGGGGAATAGGGGTATAAGAAAAAAAATATTTATAGCTTTGTCAATTCCCAAGATATCAAATCCGCTTAAATTTATTATAAATTCTCTTAATATTATCTACAACTTTTATATAGACAAGCTTTTATGGGACCAACCCTTAGAGCAAAAGAAAAATTAAAAACAAAAAAATCCCTGCTGGCGCCGCCTACAGACACAGGAAGATTTCAAAGTGGGCAATCCCAAATGCCGCATCATAGCAAAAAAGATGATTTCTTCTGCAATTCCCAATAAACAGGCACCCCACGGTCTGCATCTTCGAAATCTACCTGTGCCTGTAGGCCGAGCCGTCAGGGATTTTTTTTTTTGTGTGTGGTGGTGGTGGTGGGAGGAGGGGGGGCGGGTGACGGACCTGCCCATACAATAGATAAAAATGTATAACATGACATTGGAATTAAAACATTTGTGTGTAAGATAGTGCACAATAATTAAAATTAATGTATTTTGAAATTTTAAAAGTATTTTGCATTTTAGGCTCTAAAACCAATGTATTTTGTATCGAAAATGGTTTTTCAATGTATTTTGCCCAGCTCTGGGTGCAGCACCTTTCTGAAACTGTCTGGGGGTAAACTCTGATATATGTTTATCAACATATACTAACTTTTATCCTATACATAAAGAAAATGACCTAAACCCACCATATCTACTGCTTATTGTTGAAATAAAGTGTTAAAAGTAGAAATTATTTGTCCAATTTGAAAAACTTAATTATCAAGAAAAAAAGAAAATGTTAGATTTCTTCTAAAAAAACCAGTTGGTTTAAACCATGGTTAAAACTAGGGATGTAACAAATAGTGATTTGGCCGAATAGCTGAATACCAAATATTTGGCGGCCGAATACGAACTTAAAAAAAAAAGTTATTTTTTTTTTCAATTTTAAAATCAAAAATTAAATTAAGGACTAATTGAAATTAATCTTTTGTTCAAAAATCATAGCTGAATGTATGCAAGCACGGTATATAGTGAACGTTTGTTTTCTGAAGCTGGTAATATATATGAAACCAAACAAAACAGACTTCTTCCTGAAAATGCTGAAAAGTTATTTTTGCATCACAATTTCAGGCTTTACAGTGAAATAATTTTGTTATCCCTGTATGTTATTTTGAAGTAACTCATTAAATGTTTTTTCAGTATAGGTAATAGTTGTTTTCTTTTCAATGTATCAAACTCATTAGTTCGTTTAATCAACATCTAATGTTTAATTAGTAAAGTAGCCAGTAATGGACCATCTTCAAAGTTTTTGGTTTATAAAAAAATAACCAATAAAAATTTAGCTTTATATATATTTTTTTATTATTCCTCCTTCCATGTTTTATAATCTGGGTTACTATTGACACTTTTAATTAAACCAATCAAGAAACAGAAAATAATGTTTCACAGTTCCACAGATTTTCTGTGAAATTCTTAATGAATATGCTAAGAGCTGGCTTCACTTAAATAATTGATATCTTTTTTATTTTCTTGAAAAAATTGAATGTTTTTGTTTAGACAACAATAGAAAACTTAGAATTTTACATACTAATGGCAATTTACAAAATTTCACTTATTTTTCAGGTTTTAGGACCATGGTCCATTACTGGAATGCTTAATTAGTCAATTTCCAGTAATGGACACCCCATGTGAACATTACTGAAAAAGCAATTTCAGTAATGTTCATAGTGCATATATTTTTTTTATTTAACTGAAAAGCTAAGTAGTCAAATTTAATTTTTAAAATTTTACTTACCAGAATGTAATATATATTTTTTTAATATAAATAGCTGTTTTTATTAATTTCATGTAATTAAATTTTTTTTTCTAAGATTGCTATCAAATTTTTTTGTAAACCGTACCTTACATAATATAATGTTGCAATCAACACCCATTAGGAAGCAGAGAATAATCTTTAAGGGCATTTGAAAATGAGGGTCTCATGGGGTTCACACAAAAAAAGACAATTTTTTAAGTCACACAAGTTCTTAAAAATCTATTATTTTCTGTCTTAAATGTTTCATTATTCAGCTCTGACAAAAGAACTACATACATAAAAAAAAAAAAAACCTATAATATTAAATTTATAGTAAGCAATGAAAGTAGTAAATCTGCAGATCAGGGGGCTCAAATGTCAGTTCTGATATTTTATTTTGAAATAATTTTATTTAGTATTTAAAAAACATTCAACCTACACATTCATTTATTTGATATATTTTATACAAATTGCTAAAAGTAATATATAAAGCAGTTTTAGGAAGTTTAACTGTTAAGAATAAAAAGAAATATGATTCCATGCACTGGTACTCCTAGACACTTCTTTTGTTAAACTAACCTTTCTACCCCCCCCCCCCCCTCAGTGACTTAATAATTTGATAAATACAATTCTTTGAAAGTTAGTATTTTAAACCTTCTATCTAAAATAATTAAAATATTGATCTTGTGATAATGACAATAATTAATTTAAACTGAATTATTCTCATGAATATTTTATTAATTATTGATATCCTAATGGTTAAATTTATTTGAAAATGACTATTTTACTTCATTAATATGCTTTCATTAAATTCTAGTTTTAAATACAATCATAAAATCTATTTACCTATTATTTTTTTGTGGGGTGTCCATTACTGGAATTTAGGGTGTTTTGATTTATTTCTGTTATTTACAATTAAATTTTGATCCACATTGGGAAATGTGACTGTGAGCATGATTAAATATTGTTGATAGATTAATATAATATTAAAAAAGTGGAATATAATAATAATTATTATTAATTAAAAAATAATTTTTAAAGAAATTCCTTAAGGGTGTCCATTACTGGCACATCTACCCTATATTCGAAAAAATTAGCACTTGCCAACCGGCAAGAAAATAATGAATAAATGAATTTATTAAATGAAGTCAGCTCTTAGCGTGATCATTAAGATTTTCACTGAAAAACAGTGCAATATCGAAATATTTTCTGCTTCCTGAACATTGAAAGGTGTCCGTTACAGGCAAACCTTACTACAACATAAAATACTAATATTTTGAAAACTTTCAGCTTTAGCAATAGTTCAAATTATTAATATTATGTGGCGCATATAAGCCAAACTCAATAATATCTAAATTACGATTGATTCTATATAAAATTTGGGGCCGCTGTTTTCTCAATATTGGACACCTTCTATTAATTTTCGAAGGGGAGCCAAGCACGTGCTCGTCTATTCGGTAATCGAGCCTGAATTCCTTTATTTTTTATAATATTCATTTATTTACACTGTTGATAACATATAAAAAAATAGTAATTAAATTAAGAAATAGAATACTTGTAAAAAGGTATATAAAAAAACTTACTCAGCAAAGATCCTGCGTAAAGATTAGATTTCGGCTTTCAAATAAACAGAGCTACTTCTTTCCTGTATAACAAAAACACACAGCTTAGTAGAATCTGCTATCTGCCTGCTTGTGCTTGCAAACCGTGCGTGACGTATAGCAGTGACGTATGATCTCTAACAGCCAATGGCAGGTGATCACGATGAAGTCTTCTTCCCGGCCAGAAAATTTTTACGGGTACTGACCATCTTTCTAGAAGAATGGCACTGACATTATAAAATAAGGCCAACGCCATGAATTTTACAGCAATTTGTTACAAATACGGGTAGTGGACATTTTTCTCAAAAACGGGAACTGGCCTTATAATTTTACGGTCAGCTCTCCGAATTTTACGGAAATTTTTAACAGTGTATATATAAACTTAAGTTTGCCTTTTTCCGTTCTGATTTTCTTTAAATTGTGTTAATGGTGATATAATTTGAATATAATATTGAAACAAATTACTTTTACATGATAAAAATGATCATTATAACATTTGTAATAGTCCCTCGCAGTTCTGGAGACAACAGGAAAGCCTAATATATCCGTGGCATAAAGAAAACTTTGGAAGGTGGTAATAAACAAGAAAATATTTTATATTTGTCTCGAAAATATTAGTTTAAATATACATTAAGATTTATTTAATAAAATTAATGATAGAAACTGCATTTTAATTCTACATTTATTCAAATTGACTTATTTACAAGATACGTGAAACATGCGATTTAAGTAGAAATTATTATTTTTTTGGGATATATGTAACAGGAGCAATGCAGTGCTTTACAAACTATAAGACAATTGAAGAATTCGTGAATTGTTGAAGAATTAGGAATATTATACAATCTTTGCTTCATCAATATTCAAAATTCATAGTAAAACACTTTTCGTACTAATCACAACTTTAAAATAAACATAAATTTTATTAAAATTTATTCATCTTAATTATAAAATATTTTTTTTTTGTGTGTGTGTGTATATGCTTGTTTGTTTTTTGGCGGTGGATAGGGGAATCTATCGCACATAGAGTTCTGCAAATGTGGTTCTGGATAAATGATGACAGGTAGAAATATACCTGAGGTTCGGGTTTTGGATTTTTTGTTATGTTATATTGAACGGGACAATTCCCGGCTATTATGCTTTACACCCAGGCACCATTATATATATATTTTTAGCAGTTAAAAAAGGAAAAAAGTCGACAAACTTTGGGAATTTTTTTCCCAAGGGTCCTCCCCCCTCACGCGAAATCTCCCGCTCCATAGTGTTAATCCTATGGGACAGTTATTTTCTAATATTTCGCTTGTATTTCAATATTTTAAAGCTATTTCTTTTTTTGCATTGGTTAGCTGAGATCTACCTCTATTTCCGCCGTTAATTACTTTTTCTATTTTCTTTACGGACTCTTTTTTACGAAGATACTTTCACTTTCTAAACCGGTTCCGAAAGTAAAAGTATCTTCGTAAAAAAAATTCGCAAAGAAAATCGAAAAAATAATTTACGGAGGAAATAGATATCCATATCCGCTATCCAATTTAAAAAAACCGTTTAGAAATATTGAAATGTAAACGAGATATTAGAAAATAACTGCCCCATAGGATTAACATTAGCGAGCGAGTCTCTATCTTTCTCTATTCACGGTATTGAACAATAATTATAAACCTTCCTTGAACGAAAAGGAACGAAAACGCAATCACTTAAAACGTGAAATGATATCTGGGAAGGCATTGAGAGAAAAAAAACTGGCAAATGCATTAAACAACTTCCAGAAAAAAAAAAGAAATATATATATATATATATATATATATATATAATCCGGGAAAAGGGATGACATTTTAAATCTGCAAAAAATAAAACGGTAAAACATAAAAACGAATATGAAATCGATCTCTGGAAAAAAAAATTACAATTGTAAGGGTTAATATTTTTTAAACAAAAGATGCCGTTCCGATCAAGAAATAACATGAATAAGTAGGTTATTTTTTTTTTCTATACGAGAAACGGGGGTAGCAGCTTAAAAATTCAGAAAAAAAGGAAAACATTAAAAACAACATGAAATCCAAACTTCCGAAAATATTTTTGAAAATAATAGTATATTCTTTTAGTATATCATATATTCTAATACGAGCAAATCTTGTGGGTGGTTATATATATATATATATATATATATATATATGCAAAAATTATCTTAAAAACGGCTCTAACGATTTTGACGAAATTTCGTATCCTACCGTTTTGGGACACCAGAAAACCATTGGGCTAGGTCACATGTTCGAGAAAATTCTATTAGTGGGTCATTTTGGGTCATTTTGGGTCATGGTCTAGCTAATTGTATCTAAAAAAACGATTCTGACAAACGATTTTGACAAAATTATGTATCCGATCATTTTCGGGCACGAGAAGTCTATTGGGCTGGGTCACATGTTCGAGAACTTTCGATTAGTGGGTCATTTTTGGGTCAACGCGGGTCAAATTAATTTTATCTAAAAAACGGCTCTAACAATTTTGATTAAATTTTGTGTCCTACGAGTTTCGAGCACGATAAAAGCATTGGGCTAGGTCGCATGTCCGAGAAAATTCGATTAGTGGGTCATTTCTGGGTCATTGTGGGTCAAGATCTAAAAAGCGGCTCAATTTACACTAAATTTTGCATCCAATGGTTTTCGGGCACGAGAAGACTGTTGGGCTAGGTCACATGTTCGAGAAAATTCAATTAGTGGGTCATTTTGGGTCATGGTCAAGCTAATTGTATCTAAAAAACGGTTCAAACGATTTTGACGTAATTTTGTATCCGACTATTTTCGGGCACGAGAAGACTATTGGACTGGGTCACATGTTCGAGAACTTTCGATTAGAGGGTCATTTTTGGGTCAAAGCGGGTCAAAATAATTTTATCTAAAAAACGGCTCTAACGATTTTGATTAAATTTTGTATCCTACGAGTTTCGGGCACGCGAAAATCATTAGGCTAGGTCACATGTTCGAGAAAATTCGATTAGTGGGTCATTGTGGGTCAAGATCTAAAAATCGGTTCAATGTACACTAATTTTGCATCCTATGGTTTTCGGGCACGAGAAGACTGTTGGGCTAAGTCACATGTTCGAGAAAATTCAATTAGTGGGTCATTTCGGTCATGGGTCATGATATTTGAACTCAAATATAATTTTGACCGAGCATAGCTCGGTTTTCCCTGCTCGTTTTTAAATAAACGGTAACTTTAGAACTGAAAAGGTACTGTGAATGAGTGGATATTTTTTTTATTTCTATCGCGGACACGCGTATATCAGTTTAAAACTTCATACAAAATTTAAAACTTAAAAACTAATAGCAAATCCACCAAAGAAAAAAAAATGTTTCTTGAAATAGTAAATACTAGCTGATCAAATATATACATTTTACACAAATATTATTAAAAATTCTATTTTTCTTCATACATCTGTTTGAATCTGAAAAGTGGTGGATTCAGACCACCAATTAGCATTTTTATATTTTGAAAATATTGAGTCGGTACTTCTCTTCGTTTACCTTGGCGATATTGTAAATATAACCTTGCCAATAAAAGAAACTAGTCAGATGTGCCAATCTCAAAAATTTTTCTATCTCATACTTGTTACTACTTCAAAAAGCGCAATTTATTTAATTACTAGCAGATCCGCCCGGCGTTGCCCGGTCCCGTTAAAAAATAATACGAAATCACTGTAAAAATCACTGCACGAAACCGTTCCTCTGGTAATTCTGTGTCTTTAAGAAATTAAATACATATGGACTCCGAAGCGGAAGTAAATTCAATACTACCTCCTCAAATGTCTGGATCATTTGATTCAAAGCGGGTCAGTTTTTGGTCAAAAATAAAAAAAAGTTACCGTCGGATTTTCACAAAATTTGCATTTCCGGAATCAGACTAATAAACTACGTACAGACTGTGAGTTTCAATTTAATACCTCCATTACTTTCCTTAAAACTCGAGGATGAGTGAAAATGAAACTATCTCGTTGTCTGGGATTATCAAATCGGTAACTTTCTTTTGAGGTCTCAATAAAAATAACCAGTTTCGGAGCACGCGCAGGAAAATATTTTAGTTCCACCACCAGGGGATGCATTCTGTTCTAAACAAATTTCCGACACGTGTCCCCGCTGCCTACGATACCGTGAATTGCAGACGTGCTGCGCACGCGCTGCAAAATCTTTTAGTTCAAGTTTCCACCACCAGGTGGAACATAAACCTCTCTAAATAAATGTCTAAATAATGGTCTGAATAAAACTCGTGGTCTAAATAAACCTCTTACCGAACAAAACTCCGGTACTCGTTCCCGCTGCTTACGGCACCGTGTAGAAGGCGTGCTGCGCACGCGCGAAAAATCAGCACTTTCCACCACCAGGCAGTACCAAATCTATGTTTTAATTAATTAGCTATATCTTAATTAGTTCATGATAAGTTGAATGAACCGATTCCCGTTGAAATCGGGCACATAGAGCCTGAGAAAATAAATCACCTCCCGGGATATTAATATTCATAAATGGTAGGTAATCAAGGGCTGAAAAAATTATACCAAAGTTTATCGCCAAAACGTCCGTGAAGGCTCACTGTGGAGACACGAAAAGTTTTTGGTTTCTGTCTGTCTGTCTGTCTGTCTGTCTGTTCCGCAATAATTGCCGTAAAAAACGTCCGACTAGATTGATTTTTGGTGAGTATGTTAGCGAGGTACCCGGAATTAGCTGTATAGTTTTTAGTTACGTTTGGTTCATTCGTTCGAAAAATATAGAACATTTACTTTTAGGTCATAATGCTTTTTAATGGGAAGTCAGACGATTTTTTTAAATTTTAACATTCACCGAAACGAAAATGTCGCATTGGGATAATTGTAAATGCTAAATTATGGATTCTAAATTTACGAAATAGAGGTCTTAATTTAAATCCTATCGCTTTGAAAATTTGCCAGTATATTTATAAAAATTTCAAAATTAATTGCATAAATTATTGGGAAATTTTATGCATTAATTTGAAATATATGAACCATTTTAATTTCTCATTTTTTATTATTGAATTTATTATTATTACTTACCCATCATACGTAGTATGATGGGTCTTGGTATGGTAAGTCTTGTAATCGTTTTGAAAATCGAAAAAAATTTTTTGACGGATTTACACGTTTCAGACACTGGAGATTCCGAAAAACATATTTTTAGAAAAAAAAATTTGCCGTCCGTCTGTATGTCTGTGTGTGTGTCTGTATGTCTGTGTGTCTGTAAACGATCTATCTCCCGAAAAAATTGACATAGAGACTTTCAATTTGGTATGTACTTAGTATGTAATAATGGGAAGAAGCCTATTTCATTTCAATAACCTCGATTAACCGGAACTATTTTTTTCGGACTCTCGAAATATTCGTTCTGATAAAAGGTATATAAAAATTTTCGAAATTGGTTATTTTAAGAAATGAATATAAAAGACAATAAAAAAAACAAATTTTGCATAAAGCATGAAGTCGATCGGATAATTAGTTGTCGAGATATTTGGAATCCTATTTTCCACAATCTTCGATTTTTCATGACCCTGTATTTCATCCAAATTTCACTTCAAATATATATTTTAATTGGAAATTTGACGCTTAATCAGATGCAATAAACCGCTAGTTAATAGGATTATTATTTTTGGAGTTATAAGGATGTTTCTTTCAAGCAATTCAGTAATCGAGCCTTTAAAGTTTGTGACGTCATCAAGCCTCGATTTTATTTGAATTGCAATGCATTTTATAAGTAGTTTACACATTTTTTATTTTAATATTTTACATTATGCATGTCCATGATGGGTTAGTATTACGGTGGCCCCCAACGACTAGTTTTTTATTATTATTTATTCTCAAAATTACCAATGCATTTTTTACTCTTTTTCATTAAATGGTTGCTAAGCAACTATATTTCAAAGAATACCAACAAAGGAAAATTCAAGTGAATCGCATTATTTTGACGCGAAATTTTATTAAAAATAGCTGATTTTCGTGTTATATAAGTTTTCAATATGCTTTTTTTAATGAAATAGCTAGATAAGAATTTATTTTAACTACGAAAAAATTATTACCAAATCAAAATAATAAAAATGTTGAATGCGTAAATTGAATATAGGTCACATAAGAGGAATTTACATTTGTTTAAGTATATATTATACACGAAATTTTATTCA
The DNA here is from genome assembly GCA_963931845.1 of Maratus michaelseni. Classification (NCBI taxonomy): domain Eukaryota; kingdom Metazoa; phylum Arthropoda; class Arachnida; order Araneae; family Salticidae; genus Maratus; species Maratus michaelseni. The sequence continues at coordinate 415,114,641 of OZ007586.1, forward strand.
ATTTCAGCAACATATGATGTTTAGTAGTTGAAATATAAGTATTCTTTTAAGAATAAGATAAAATCTCTTGAACAAAGAGATGACTTATCTGATGAAATTAAAATAGTAAATACATTCAGACATATACTCAAGAAATTAAGTGGCGCAATTACTCGAAATTGAAAATAGAATATTAAAGCGACAACGGGGGGTTCAGAGGGGCGGAGCCCTTTGAAATAATGTATTGTTATTCTGAAAAAATACAGTAATAAGTAATTTATTCTATCATTGCATAACATTGTGTTTAGTTTCCGGAACTTTCGATAAATTTTATATTTTTATAAATGTATAAATACCCTAAAAAATTTGAATTTTAGGATATCAAATATTATGCAGATAATGTTAAAAATGAGTGAGATTAATGAACAATGATTTGTAGAGCTGACGTTGATGCCTCTGATCTGTAGATTTACTAGTTTAGTACCTGGGAGACCTCGGAAAAATTTTAGAAAAGATTTCGTTTGAATCGGACCAAGGGTAAATGTAAAATATTTTAGTTACATTTTCCATTGCCAGGGGACGCACTCTGTTCTAAACAAACCTGTTTCCGAACGAAATTCCGACACGTGTCCCCATTGCTTATGACACCGTATAGAAGGCGTGCTGTGCACACATTAAAAGTCTTTTAGTTCCACTTTCCACCTATAGGGAGCACCAGACCTATGTCTCAATTAGCTATCTATATCTTAATTAGTCCATGTTAACTTAAATGAATCTATTCTCGTTGAAATCGTGCTCATTGTGTGAGTCGGACAAATTTTAAATGCAAAATCTTTCAGTTCCACTTCCGACCGCTAGGGGCGCACTCTGCTCTAAATAAAACTCTTTCCGATCGAAACTCCGGTGCTGCCTACGACACCGTATAGCAGACGTGCGGCGCACGTGCTGCAAAATCTTTTAGTTTCATTTTCTACCGCCAGGTGGCGACAAATCTGTATCTTAATTAGTTATCTATATCTTAATTAGTTTGTATTAAGTTGAATGAACTAATTCTCGTTGAAATTGGGCCCATAGAACCCGATAAAATACCCCTCCCAGGTGATTAATGTTCAGAAATAGTGGTAACCAAGGTCTGAAAAAATGATACCGAAGTTTATCTAGTAGTTGGGTGAGCTGAGAAAAGGTTTCGTTTGAATCGGACTAATAATAAAAAGTTCTGATTTTGGAAGCAGGGGGAAGGAGGGAGGTCGATCATACCATTAACGCGATATTTAAATTACAACCGGACACTCACCCCCCCCCCCCCCCCACCCTCCCCACACACACAGAATTAAACCAACGACGTTAAAAAATTAGGAATGATGATTAACTTTGAAAAAGAAACAAAGTGAGATTTTTTTTTTTTTTTGACATACAAAAATAGTAAGTTATCGTTGCCAATTTCTGAAATCAAATACATAAAGGACTCTAATGTGATGAATTCAATTAAATGAAAAAACTCGCATAAAACAAATCGCGAAAAATTCACGGCTCGCTGTTCGAATTGCAATCAGCTGACGGCATTTTCATCTGTCAATCACAATATCCTGGTTGACTTCCAGCTATGCCTACAATCCTATCAGCTACGAATCACATCTGACCTCCAAAGGTGTACGACCTCTAGTGGGCGATTTGTAACGTTATTTGAAATAAAAACGCTGCAGAAAATGAAAAAAAGTTTAAAAACGCATAAAAAATGAAATTTAAAAAATCTAATAAAAAAATCGGAATCATTCATAATCCGTCCTTCACTTTTAAAATCATGATTTTTTATCTGTAAAGAATTACTCTCTCCAACAACTCTCTCCAAGCTAAAACGGGGAGAAAAAAATGACGATTCTGAGCGTAGCTGATGACGAATTGGACGTAACCACCGAACCAATCAAGCATTTTGGGCAAAATTTATTAGTGTCGAAGGAAAAAATTCGCCACAAATTCAAAAATGGCGGTACAAATTTCGCATAAACTTTATTGAAAAGAGGACAAAATTTAATATATTGGGTGTAAAATTTTGGAACTGGATTCCCGTTACTAATGTGGAAAAATCGCAGCAAAACATTAAATTAACAATAAAAATCGCATAACCAAGTTAATTTAAAAAAATCTGTTCAAAAATTCTAAAATAGGGCTTCGGGGTGCAAAATTACATGCATAGAGGTACCTTCCCACCAAATTTTGTAGCTCTGCGTGCAGCGATCTCTTCAGAACACAACCGACAAACACACAAACACACAAAATTCCTTCTTTATTATAGTTGGAGATTAATATTTCTTAAGGAAAAATACTGTTAGAACAGGAAAGGTACACTGCATAAGTTAGGGTTTTTTTCCTCCTTGTGGGACAAGGCAATTGCGAATTCAAAATGCAAAAAAAAAGGAACCTCCCTTTGTCTGCTTGAAGTATCGAGAATTACCCGGATAAATGCACACACAATTGTCGGCATTATGGAAGCTCGCCATTTTGTGATGTTCATTAGGGGTTTAATTAATATACCGACTGCTTCTCAAAAAATGAATAATCTGAACATGACTTGCATTCGGATCTGTCCAAATTCGAACCTATCCTTATCCAAATTTTTAAACATCTAAATACTGACAGCACCCCGATTTTCTAAGCTGATGTTACTTTATATACTGCCGTATCTGTTTATTTAGTGAATATAATCGACTGAGTGTTTTATCAGTTCCCGTAAAAGGGTATTACGGGAAGGAGAGATTTGCTCACCAGGGAAAATTAAACTGAACTTATTTTAAAAATTACAGTGCTGTCACTTGTGATTAATTTTTATTATTTACTCTACCACTATTTCAAAAAATCTCCATCGTAGATTTCTACTAAACTTTAAGGTAGATTATTTTTGTTGGGAAATAGTGGTAGACAAAATAATAAAAAAATAGTCGCCAGTGGTAATTCTGATATTTTGAAAAAAAAAAGTTAAATTTGTTTTATCGAATGAGCAAATCCCCCAGCAATCCGGAAACCGTTTTACCTGCACCGATAAGCTTCTCCTTTTATAAGCAGTGCTCCACTATTTCACATTACATTCACTAAATAAGCAGATACATCATATATAGTAGTGGCTGGTTAGAAAAACGTTCATTGTATGTGCTGCAAAGAACAAAATTATTTTTATCTCAACCGAAACATTTTGTTTTTTTACAAGAGTTATTTGTATGAAGCAATAGAGATGTTTTTCTCAATTTTCGAGAGTTCAGACATATTTTTAATAATCATCTTGATTTGGTTTAGCAATAATCCTTATTTTTCTAAACACAATGAATAACTATTTACCTCAAACAACATGTTGTTATAAGAAAATGTATCTCTGTAAAATAATAAATTAATTTTGAAAATTGTCATAAGATTTATTTAATAGCTTAATATGGAAAAATGATAAGAAGTGGCAAAAATGTTTTGTTACTTGAGAAAGAGATTGTTAATATTAAGAAAAAATCCATACGAACATAAAATACCAGACGCAATTTGGAGCATTTAATATTATGTATTTTTCAAATGAATGTTTAGTATAAATATACAAGAGATAGAGAGAAATGGAAAAACGAAAGCGAGAGAAAGAGTAGAGGAAGTGATACCTAATTACGAAACATTCTATTAAATATGATATTAGCACGTGTTATAATAATACTCACGTGCTGATCATTACTTTAAAACAGAATGGTGATCTGGAGAGAGAATTATCCTCTCTAATTGCTGCAACGATACACTTCACATTCCCAATAATTTACTTTATATTTTAATAAGCTAATAATAACTTTAAAATCTTCAACGCTAACGAGACACGAGATAATAACGCACGTACACTATATGCAAGCTAGAGGTTTCATTTATTTGAACTTCCAAATAGGGGTTAAAGGTAATGCAAAACAGGTTAGCAAGAGAAGAAAGGGGATTTAAGCTATTGTCTATTCCCCCTTTTCTTCTGATCCGGGGATTCAACTTGAAGAAGGTTTTAAATAAGCTGGCTTTTGTAATAAAGAGGTGAGGGAAAGATAACTTTCTCTCATACTTATCGCCTGTTTAATTAAGTACGCTATATGGCCATTTATATGTTCAATGGGCGCTTATAATTTCAGTGTGATTATTAAAATTAATTAAGTATAATAATTGAAATTCTTGAATTATTTTTGTACGTAAAAAGATCAATTATCACATAATATTTTTAAAAATATTAAAAAATTGGTTGATTTACGGAAAAGAGAAACAAATAATTCTCTTTATTTCAGGTGTGAGAAACTTTCACTTATTAAAAATATTTATCTATTAAAAATATTTATCACCCCTCATCCTATACACAAGCCCTGAAAGTTTGAAATTATTAAAACTCTTTATATTTTAACATTTTTTTCTTTATTTGTTATCATTACAGACCGGCAGAACAAAATTCAAAGAGGGCCAAAATTTCGGAACAGATGTGATTGTATTCCGCTTCCAGGACCGCGTTTTTTCCTTTTAATGTCGAATATAAACATGAAATAATCTTTCTTTTTTCAGAAACCCGGTGCAGTTTTTAAAAATATGAGATATTTTTTTAAACATATATGAACATAAAATATAAAATTTAACTAATCAGACATATTAAAAATCCCCCCCCCCTCCAAAAAAAGAATATGTCGTCATTTTTTTAAATAAAAAAATTGGACCATATCTTCTTTCATCAGACAGGGGGGAGTGGAAGTCTGTGCCCCCGTGAACTCATCGTTTCAGATTTTTTTTTAACAGATGAAAGTAAGAGGAAAAACACGTCTTCCACGTGGGATTCAGGGAAGCAGAGCATACCTGACGAAAAATCATTAGATTATTTTTACTTGGTGTTTAATTTTTTTAAACCATTTGAGAAGAATAAATTTATAATAACATTTATGTTTTAGATTTTTTTTAATCATGGGAGAAAAAGAAATTTTAATAAATTAAATTTGAAAATCTAGAGAGGGGCAATGGCTCTCCTTGATCCCCTTGGAATTGCCCATGTTTGTTATTTTGTTATAACAATAAAAAAAAACCATCAATCATCTAAATTAATGTGAATTATTGAATTTATGTGAAATAAATGTAATTTATAAGAAATTTATACGTGTGGAATATTGAATATATTTTTTTATCTCATTTTCAAAAATTTAAATCATTATTTTTTCAACTTCACTTTTTGTTTCAAAAATGAAAAAAAAGAGAGAGAAAACAGTACTATATAATATCTGTTTTTATTTTATATTTCTACTTTGATCTTTCGAAGAAAAATTAAAAAACTATTATACATGTTAATTTTAATATATATATTTAATATTCCCGATAGTACTCAAACAATGGGGAAAAATCGACTTAAATTAAATATTCCAAATCCCGTCCGATGTTGTTAATTCTAATCGGATCACTATCAGATAACAGATATCGATCCAGCGCCATTTGCCGATATCTAACTGTAAGGGAACCGATATTAGTAACCGGCATTCGAAAGAGCACTGTTCTTTAAAATGAGTTGTCAACATACTACTGACACTTGACCGATACCACTGTGTTTCGCGGGCACTAATCCAACACTGCCGACCGCGGTCTGGTCGTTTGCCAAAGAGTATATTTTTGCTGGGTAGTTGCCAACTGATCAGAGAAGAAAAGGACTAAACGTGACTCAAAATTCGCTAAAAGCGGGCTAGTTTAGTTTTTTTTAACCACTTTTAACCCGTTTTGCAGCACTGTTTTGGAAATGTGCTGAAAATGCAAAATAAATTAATACTAGATTTGGGGCTAGGGGCTAAAGCAACATTTTTTTCGGGAATAAACGAGACAAAAACAAATTTACAATAAAAATACATTTATCTCCAAAAGGAATAAGTTGGCAACACTATCCTAGACTAGAACGAGGGAAATAATTTACCGTCACTGAAGTAGCTCCACAGGATTCATTCCAAATTCACTTATCTTGGCAAAATCCACACTATTTTATCATTATACAACCACAATATTTATAGCCACTATACAACAACAATAACCTACTTAATATACCTTTTAAAAATACAAGTTGCAAACAAATTTCCGGAGACTTTTCAGAATTTGGACGAGTTTACGGACAGCAACCTGAATTATGTAGCAGTGCTCTGTTACACATGAGTAAAACGAAGCGTTCAGAGACCGATATCACTTGATTTTTTACAGGTTACTCGTAACATTCAGAGCCGGAATTTCCCCAGACTTCTGGTCACCCACATTACCTACAGAATTTTATTGGGAAACGTGGTCACGTGGTTGGGAGACCTAGTTTGTTTGTTCGATTTGTAGCTAACTGCAACTGTTAACTGTCGTTATTTATGACTCCTACTGTACACTTGATTTCTGACCATTTGATTGGTCTACGTTTAAAAGGTTTATGACATAATTGGCTAACGTCACCAGGACGATCCCGAGGCTAACGAAAAAGACGGGCTACCGCGGTGCATTCAACTTATCTTTTCTTACAGACCGCTAGAGTGACGTGTTACTCTTTTCGCACACCTTCATTGGTGCATTCGAGCATCACGTAGGGCGTATCGAAAAAATCGAAATTTCTTAGATCTTTTTGCGGTAGTGCGGAAAAGTTGTGAATTCCCTTTATTAAAAAGTGTGCAGAATCTTAAAACTGTGGGTTGATATCTTCTGTCGCCTCAGTGGGCAGAAAGTTCCAAAAATTGGACTAAAAATGATTAAAATACAAAAATTAATAAATAATCACAGATTTTGCTGATCAGTTTGGGGTAGTGCTTACAAGTTACTATTTTGTAACAACAACAACCATAGAAAATTGTAGAATTATAGGTTAATATTGCCTCATCGGCATCCAATGTTGGAAATTTTTATGCATTTTGGTAGTTTTCTGCATAACTGTTTACTGCTTGTACAATGCACAATCAAGACAGACAGGGTTTGGCGGTCTGCCAAAATAGTGGAACACCCCTATTTTCATGCCGAGAAACAACAATAACAGCCATAAAAATTTTTAGAATTATACATTAATATCTTCTGCCGCTTCATCGACACCAAATTTTGAAAAATGAAAGCAAAAATTTAAATAAATACACGTCACACTTACCTCATTTTAATGCGAACAAAAACTTTATTTTACCTTTTCAACATACAAATGACAAAAACATTACTTCTTGTAATCATTTTTGTTTAAAATTTTGACATGTGTTTTCTGGATTCTAGTGTCGCTCTAATAAATCTATTCCTGTTATGCGGCCCAACTGTTTTTCCGGAGCTGCAGTGACCAGTTTCACAATCCGCCCAACCGCTTGTGTGTGTGAAGCAAATTTAATAAAGTCCCAGCAATACATTGGCAAACTGACCTGAATCATCTTCAGAAATTCTTGAGAACTGATCTCTCTGAGAACAGGAGGTTTATATCACATAACAAGCTTGCCAGTCATTGAGATCTACATTGTCTGTAGCTCCAAAGTTAACAGTAGGAATAACGAATTTGCGAACACAATTTACGTCTGGGCTAATTTCTATTGCCTTGATAATCCGCCGAGCTGCAAGGGTTCTAATATGGCACCTATCATCTGTTAACATGGCCAAAAGCATGTTTTCTGGAGCCGCAAAGTAAGCGTTGCGAGAAATAACTCGGTCGATTAAGTCACAATACTTTTTTGGCAATTACCGATATGAGCTGATGAAATGCCACAGGTGTCTAGCACCATGCTTTATGGAATGACGAATCTTAATTCGGAACCATGAGGGTGCGTAGACTCTTAGAAGGAATACAATCAAAGTTAGCAACTCATTTGATGGGTCGATGTAGATATAATAACCTCAGTATTCGATTGGAAGTTGTTAGACAGCGAGATAAATTCAACTTTCCGGTTCCCGGACAGCTAGATCTGAACAACAAACGTCAGAACTAATGGCAGTACAAATGTCTAATAAGTATTTCTGATCTGAACTGAGGGTGGTAGGATCAATGTCTGGAAACTTGCATTCATTACTATTAAAAGCAACAATTGAAAGCTTTTCGCATTCTTTCAGGTTTCGTCCATTGCCTCCGGTGTAAGATGTGGGGCCAGATGACTTGCCGTTTATGGACGCAAACAGGTGTCGTAATGGCAACTCATTGAAATGAAGTAAACAGATAATCCATTGGACTGGCCTCTGAAGTTTCAATTCAAGCCTGCGAATTACGCCATTTGACACTCCTGTGTTCATTACAGTGCTGTCACACCCGAGAACAATAAGGTTGCTAAAATCATCCAATAAAGCACTTGCTACGTGTTCGTAAATGCTATTAGATATATCAAGACTAGATCCGCTTTCAGGTGTAACATGCCCCATGTACGTAGAACCAGGCTCCGATAGAATACAGCAATGCGATTCTACAAATGTTCTTTGAAACTGCTTGTCCTCGAGTGTTTCTGTCGTCCATCAAAATAAAGGCCAGATAGAGTGGAACGATTTTCATTTGATTTTGAGACCAATTTTTTGTGAGTCCTCGATTTTTTCCTCCATATTTTATTTTTGTCTGTGACGTGGCTGATATCTGATTCTGATATTAAACCCAAATCTTACATAACACTCGATACAATAGCAGCAGTGGCTCTGTTGGAAACACCATACCTTTCACTGACAGGAACTGTGTTGTGCAGTTTTAAACGCATTTGAACACTCCTTGTGGGCTGCTGAAGAGTCGATGTGTAAGACGCGTCGTTGATGCCCACCTTGTCTTCACTATTTTGGCAGACCGCCAAACCCGGTCTATATCGATTGTGTATTGTGCAAGCAGTAAACAGTCATGCAGAAAACTACCAAAATACGTCAAAATTTCCAAAATTAGATGCCGATGAGGCGACAGAAGATATTAATCTATAATTCTACAATTTTCTATGGTTGTTGTTGTTATAAAATAGTAACTTGTAAGCACTGCCCCAAACCAATGATCGAAATCTGTGATTATTTGTTAATTTTTTTATTTTAATCATTTTTAGTCCAATTTTTTTAACTTTCGGCCCACTGAGGCGACAGAAGATATCAACCCACAGTTTTAAGATTCTGCACACTTTTTAATAAAGGTAGTTCACAACTTTTCCGCACTACCGCAAAAAGATTTAAGAAATTTGGATATTTTCGATACGCCCTAATACGCGTAAAGCACCGCGGTAGCCTTTCTATTTCGTTAGCCTCGGACGATCCCTGCAATGATGGCTATGATAAAAATGTAGTGGTAGATTGTTTTACTGAAGTGTTTGTTTGTAAACATGCCCACAACTTTACCCAAAAGTGTTCAACGCCATTTTAACCGAACTTCCCTAAGAAACTTATTTGACGTCATTCCCCAATTACACGAGTAACCCGCGTTTCGGTCTCTGAACGCGCTCCTATTGAAACTTAAAGAGAAAAAAACTGGGTTTCAGATTCACGCACAAAAGTTTCGCATCGCAAGATATCACGATCGTTTGAAAACTCATTCGACCACTATGGTACCCTTGTCACGAGTAACTAGGCAAACTATCACAAACTTTATCTCACACTATAAAAAAATTTCTTGCAAGAAAATCGTCATTTTAATTGTAATTTCAGTCATTTACCCATTTTTTTTACATAACGGTTCCTTAAAAATATTTTGAAGGATTCTTATTGGTCGGTAAACACATATTACCTTTACTTTATCAGAATAATGAAACGTTTTATCACTGGTCGAACGAAATCTTTGTAAATTAATAGTCTTTCTACTAGTTTTAGATGCATGGCCCCACTTAGAAGGTAGCCACGGAAAATGGTGGTTTTAGAAAAAAATACAGGGAGAATTTTTGTAAATATATATGACATATCTATATGTTTAAAAAATGAGTTTGCCACAGGAGGTGCTACAAATGTCCTCTTTGATATTATCAACAAGACACTGGATGTTTCTTATGGGGGTTAAACTAATAATAAAAGATTATTCCGCAGGAGGACATATTCAGAACTACCCGGATAACCTCATTCCTTGGACAAACAGGTATGAAATATAATTGTTTTTGTTTTCCTTTCTTCCTGTGCTTTTTCCTAAATCCAACATTTGTTGGGGCGTCTTTCTTAGTGAGACAACACTATTCTCTATAATATTCTCTATACCGGAATAATAAAGTTTTCGAATAACAAAATCTTATTATTTAAATTTTTTAACATATTTAAATAACAAATTAGTAAATTGCATCACTTAAGTCTCTTTTAAGTTAAAGAACTTTATCATATCTTATATAATTAATATAATCTTATTACTACAAAAAAATTTATTTTCTTTCCAAAAGTCATTTTTTTGTAAAAACAAACAACATTGAGGGTATATTGTTTATTACTGGAAATAAAAGTTTCAACAAAAATTACAGCATATACACAAAGGAAAATTGCTTCAAGGGTATATAAATGTTTCTCTTGCTATATGATTTCAAAAGTGATTACAGCAATAAAATTGTTATTTTTTACCAATAGGAAGATTTTTAAATCCGATTTTTTTTTTTTTACCGCTGAAGTATAAACAAAATTGACTTTGTTAAAAAACATATACTTTTGATTTGTTTATTATAAGAGTATAAAAATATGTATTGAAACGCTTCTAACTATTCTACGATATATTAGCAAAAAAAGCCTCACATTTTTCTTCGAAAATTCTTTTTTAGTGAAGCTTTCAAAGGAAAAATATATAAAAAAGTCGTGAAGGGCTTTCAATGTAAAAATGGATTTTAAAATATATGGTTTTATATGAAAATATGATAAAACGAGTTCTAAACATGTTCGTGGAAATATTTAGTAGTTTTTTTTTCTTTCATTTTATATGCGGACAATGTGTGATCATGTTTTAAAAATTATGATCGCGAGTGTTCAAGTATTGAAGAGGCAGTAGTATGGTGTTACTTTAGAATGCTTTACTTACATTATTTCAGTAACACTCATTTAGATTTTACAGAAATATTTTAATCAAATTCCGAAAAGTGGAGGATTTGATGATTGTGGCACATTCCGAACTTGATGGTGTAAATGTGCACTGTTAAAATTTGCAGAATGGTCGTAAGGTTGTCCAGTCATTTGACCGTTTTGATAGAAAACGGTTACATAACCGTAAATTAACTCTATTTTGACCATATTATGGTCGGAATAGAGTAAAATTACGGTTATGTAACCATTTTGTATAAAATCGGTCAAATGACTTGACCGTTTCCTGCAAATTTTTTAACAGTGTGGAGAGGTGGTAGAATTCCATAAAACAAACACGCTTTATAGAAATGTACAAGTGCAAATAACGCACTGACGCACAAATGCAAAAACTCGGCTGAAAAGAAAAATGTAGTTCATTTATGGTAAAAAATCGCATGGTAAAAAATCGATGTTTTGGAGTATAAATCAAATTATGACCACCAGATGAAATATAGGGTGATTGTAAAGTAGCTTTCCAGTTTGTAGGTATCTATACATAAAATTAATGAAAGAATGAGACCACATGTTTTATGTAGACTACTAAAAACACGGGGGACGAATTCTACGAAAACAAATTGTTCCAAAAAATTCCTTCAGTTTGATACAGCACTGCTGCGTATACTTAGCACAATATATCAACCATTTGCATGATTCATTCATCTGAACATCGTAATTAACTTTTCAAGAGCAATTAGTGGCACTGCCGTCACATACGGAAAAAATACTTTTATAACCCATTTTTCAAGTTATTAATATACAAACATCTGACTGATTTCGAGTCAGTGAAACATATTCTCTACAGACAACCACTAATAATTAATACTGATTAATACTATTTTGTCGCTGATTTCAACTTTAGAAGTCTACATTATGTTACAATAAAACATAGTCTCATTCCGTTCACTAGTTTGAGGTACAAATGACTACAAACATGGAAAGTTACTTTACATTTTGCAGTATCGTTGAAGTCAATTAGCGTACACTTTAAAAAATAAAAGATATTTTTCACGCACATGAAGCCTAAAGTATGAGTAAAGTGGAAAATATCCAACCATTCCATCGGTGGTACATGTTTAAAATTAAACTTCTATGGTTTGAGACTTTTTAATATTATTGCCACCATGCAAAAATAAAAATCTATTGCACATATGATAAACATTATTAATTTTTTTGATGGAAAGAACAAAAAGATTTTAAAAAGTAAATTAGCATAGATGACTTATATATTAGTGGTTTACATTATAATCTTTAGAAAATGTTTTCTATTAAAAGTATACTAAATGCTTTAAAAAATCATGCATTTTGAATAAATTTTGTTCAAAAATTATACATACGACGGTCGCTCTGAAAGTTTTGCAACACCAAAAATCTACACTATATAAAAATTTTATTTTTTCTCAAACTAATCACCTTTACACTCAATACATTTATTCCTTCTTTGAAACCAGATTTCATGTTTTTTTTTCACTCATCCATGCTGATTTGTCCGAGGAGGATCAAACAGCGCTACAGCGCAACATTCACACTTGTAAATTTTGGACCACTAAGACATTCCTTCACATTGGAAAAGAAATGAAAGTCGCACGGAGCTATATCAGAGCTGTATGGCGGATTCCCAACCAACTGGATCTTATTTGCTTTAACAAAGTTATTTGTTATTTGTTTTTGAAGCAGCATGTTCTGAGAAATTGCCATGGTGAAGAATAATGCATCTTGTTCCTGTCTTTGGTCGCTTTTCTTCCAAGTTTTAATGACCCCAGGTAAACAAATCTCTGTATATGAATTGACAGTAAGCGTTTTTTGCTCTTTCAAAGATACTGAGGAAATATAGCCACTTTTGAAAAAAAAAATATGATCACAATGTTTTTACCAATGATTCTCGGTCGCTTGACTTTATTTGTCGGTTTTTCCTTTTCAATCACCCAAATTAAATATTGTATTTTAATTTGTGGATAAAATAGGCAAATTTATGTTTCATCTCCTATAACAACTTCATAAAGACGTTTGAACTTGCCAGATTCAATTTTTACCAACATTTGTTGGCACCATGACACACTTGCCTGCTTTTGCTCCACGGTCAGTTCACGAAGCACCGATCTACTACAAAGCTTCCTCACTTTTAAATCGCTATGTAGCAACTTAAGTATTGCTACCGATTCAATATTCAGAGTATGTTGAATAGAATGAAATGTGATATGTGGGTTATCTTTTAAAATTACCTTTACCGTTTCAGCATTTTCATTTGAGGATGGTGTTGAGGGCCTTCTACTTCGCCCGTCATCTTACGAACTGAATTTCATCAACTGATGAAGGCAAATAGCCAACAAAAAGTGAACAAAACACAACAAAATAATTAATTGGTGAATGCACAAAGCACACCTTCCAAGGAAAGTGAATAGGGAACAAAAAAACAGTGTCTCATCAAGTGAATACAGCCTCATAGATATATGACGGACTAACGGCCACGGAACAAACCCCACTCCATTAGTACGATAAGTTTCTCAAACAACAAATCAACAAGTTGCACAAAATTCAAAAGCAGTGATAACAGCCCTTAGGATTCAATGGACTGATCGCAATAAGCGCATTCACGAAGGAAAAAAAAATTAAATCAAAACCCCCAATGCTTGGGTGAGATAAAGTGACAAAGTCAACAAAAATGAGTGTGCAACATACAGAAATGTGACAACCACCATTAACAAAAGTTACAATGTGACAACCACCAGTAACAAAAGTTACAACGTGACAAAACCCATGATAGTGACATAATGACCAGTGAAACTCTCGAAAGAAGACCAAGTTTCAAAATGTGACAACCAGCTCTAGCACAAGCTAGAGGTAACAATATATCAAGAAAGAGACAAAATCCAACGAATGATAACAGACAGAAACAACCCACAACAGGGGTGAGCCCATAAAAACAGCAAAAAACCCTGTCAGAGACAAATAAAAACTAAAAGTGAAATCATCCCCCTGAAAAAGGCGACAATCCACCATGAGCGTGACAAGTCAACAGAGACGACAAATATGAAAATCTATGTACGCTAATGGCACCTGGTGCATGTAAAATCCGTCGTGGGTGCAAAGTACTCCAAGTTACCTGTGAATTATACCTCTGGGGGTGCCTAGTCAGGTGAGGGTCTCGTCACCTGATCAAGGTTCTAAATTACGAGACCTATTAAATCTGGCAATTCAACAAAGTTAAACAAAAACCTTGAACCGGCAAACAAAGATAACTGTAGCAAACCACAAGAGAGCAAGCACAGCAGCGATGTCAACAAATCTATAGCCAGGTTTATCACATCCATGTTGTGATCAGGCGATTTCCGCCCCGCACACAGGTACTAACCCGTAAATCTAGGCATTCATGACGTGCAGGTAGGGGCCTAGTTTGCGGTATATATAAAAAAACAGATTTTTCATGCTTAAATTCTTGAAACCATCTAAATATAGGTGCATATGAAGGATGAGAAGTTGTAAAATACTTTAATATTCTTTTAAACAGTTTTTTTTTTTATTTAAACCTACTGTAAAACACCAAATAAACATTATACTTAATTTACTCGCGAGATTGACAAACCTTTAGTGAGACTGAATCAGCATAGGAACTTGTTTTAACTAGCCCTGGCAGCCACGTGACAAGACGTTGGTGGGAAAATTTTGACGCGTCATCTAGTGAGGACTCGTATTTAATTAAGTGGCCGCCGTTAATGGCATCCCGCCTTCCAACTTTTCCTCTTAAATCTTTCAGAGTGCACCACGTAATAAGGATTTAATTCAAATTTCAGCCATTTGGTATCTGTTGTTCATAGTAGAAAATTATTTTTTTAAAAATAAAAGATGTTAAGTAGGTTGAAAATTTTAGAACTTGTTTTAAATAAATAGAGAGCAATATCTTATAATATCTACTTTTTGTATTTAAATAATTTGTAATCGTAAAACGTGAAATAATTTTGGTATAGAAGAAGACATTACAAAGAAAAAACTGCAGGAAAAAACTGTATATTTTAAAGAAAAAACTGTCAGGCAGCATACCAATAGAAACCATTTATTTTACAGAACAAATCTGTAATTTAGAAATAAAAATTAACAAATTATCTGACCTATTGTACTGTAAAAACAGAAAAATATGGGAAATAAGATATTTATCGTAAAGTAAACGCTCTTATAGACATCGAAACTAACTTTCTTATGTGTATTCAGCAGATTTTTTTTTTGCAATGTTGACGTAATTCAAAATGAATACCATTCTGAAAATTGCAGATTTTCTTAAAGAGATGAAATCCGAATCAATATAATGCTCTATTTAAATATATACTACTATTATAAAGGAGTAAAAATTGTTTGTTTGTTTGTTTGTAGGGGGTAATCTCTGGAACTACCGAACAGATTTCAAAAGTGATGGTGGCAAATTGATGGTGACAACCCCTGCTCCAACATAGGCTATATTTTATGTCGGTGCCACTAACCCCAGGCGGTGCAGGAGCAAAAAAAGTTCTAAAATTGCGATTTTTTAGCTATCAAACTGGCTATCAAGGCCTGAGAGCTTGCCACCCGGTTCTGTATGTATGTATGTACGTACGTAATGCGATAACTCTTCATAGAAATATCCGTTTTCCTTCAAATTTTGTTTATAGGTTCACTGTGTTAAGGCGCTTCCCTGATTAATTTTCGGGATTGATTGGTTAAGTATAAAGGGGGGGAACAAGGGGCTAATTCCCCCCCCCCTTAATTTATATAAATGGGTTTTTCATGCAGAATTGTTCCGTTTTCCTTCAAATTTTGTTTATAGGTTCACTGAGTTAAGGCGCTTCCCTGATTAGTTTTCGGGATTGATTAGTTAAGTATAAAGGGGGGGGGGATCGGGGGGATAATCCCCCCCCCTTAATTTGTATAAATGGGTTTTTCATGCAGAATTATTCCGTTTTCCTTCAAATTTTGTTTATAGGTTCATTGGGTTAAGACGCTTCCCTGATTACTTTTCGGGATTGATTGGTTTAGTATAAAGGGGGGAACGGGGGGCTAATCCCTCCTTAATTTATATAAATGGGTTTTTCAAGCAGAATTATTCCGTTTTCCTTCAAATTTTGTTTATAGGTTCACTGTGTTAAGGCGTTTCCCTGATTAGTTTTCGGAATTGATTGGTTAAGTATAAAGGAGGGAACGGGGGGCATATCCCCCCGTATTTTATATAAATGGGTTTTTCATGCAGAATTATTCCGCTTTCCTTCAAATTCTGTTTATAGGTTCACTGTGTTAAGGCGCTTCCCTGATTAGTTTTCGGGATTGATTGGTTAAGTATAAAGGGGGGGGGGGACGGGGGGATAATCCCCCCCCTTAATTTATATAAATGGGGTTTTCATGCAGAATTATCCCATTTCCTTCAAATTTTGTTTATAGGTTCACTGTGTTAAGGCGCTTCCCTGATTAGTTTTCGGGATTGATTGGTTAAGTATAAAGGGGGGGAACGGGGGATAATCCCCCATTAATTTATATAAATGGGTTTTTCATGCAGAATTATTCTATTTGCTTCAAAATTTGTTTATAGGCTCATTGGGTTAAGACGCTTCCCTGATTAGTTTTCGGGATTGATTGATTAAGTATAAAGGGGGGGAACGGGGGGCTAATACCCCCCTTAATTTATATAAATGGGTTTTTCATGCAGAATTATCCCATTTCCTTCAAATTTTATTTATAGGTTCACTGTGTTAAGGCGCATCCCTGATTAGTTTTCGGGACTGATTGGTTAAGTATAAAGGGGGGAACGGAGGGCTAATACCCCCTTATTTTATATAAATGGGTTTTTCATGCAGAATTATTCCGTTTTCCGTCAAATTTTGTTTATAGGTTCACTATGTTAAGGCGCTTCTCTGATTAGTTTTCCGGGATTGATTGGTTAAGTATAAAGGGGGGGAATGGGGGGATAATCCCCCCTTAATTTATATAAATGGGTTTTTCATGCAGAATTATTCTATTTGCTTCAAAATTTGTTTATAGGTTCATTGGGTTAAGACGCTTCCCTGATTAGTTTTCGGGATTGATTGATTAAGTATAAAGGGGGGAACGGGGGGTAATACCCCCTTAATTTATATAAATGGGTTTTTCATGCAGAATTATCCCATTTCCTTCAAATTTTATTTATAGGTTCACTGTGTTAAGGCGCATCCCTGATTAGTTTTCGGGATTGATTGGTTAAGTATAAAGGGGGGAACGGAGGGCTAATACCCCCTTATTTTATATAAATGGGTTTTTCATGCAGAATTATTCCGTTTTCCTTCAAATTTTGTTTATAGGTTCACTGTGTTAAGGCACTTCCCTGATTAGTTTTCGGGATTGATTGGTTAAGTATAAAGGGGGGGGGGGGGGACGGGGGGGCTAATACCCCCCTTAATTTATATAAATGGGTTTTTCATGCAGAATTATCCCATTTGCTTCAAAATTTGTTTATAGCTTCATTGGGTTAAGACGCTTCCCTGATTAGTTTTCGGGATTGATTGGTTAAGTATAAAGGGGGGGAACGGAGGGGGCTAATCCCGCCTTAATTTATATAAATGTGTTTTTCATGCAGAATTATCTGATTTCCTTCAAATTTTGTATATATATTCATTGTAATTAGAGATTTACCTGATTAGTTTAAGGGTTTCATTAGTTAACTATGAGGGGGGTAACGGGGGGATGACCCCCCCTCTTATTATATTGTTTATTTCTTTATTTTTCGATGGGCTTATTTCAAATTCTTTGAAATAAGAGTATAATATACAATTAGTGCGAATAGCCTATGAACTCAATGCCCTCAGTTTAACTGGGCAGTTTTTTTCTACTTTTTATACTGAAGGAGCTAGAAATTTGAAATTTGTCATTGTAGTTACTTATAAGATGTAAATGCTCTCTAAGAACAAAATAAAAAAGAAATTGAAATTTAAAAGGGTGAAATGAGCGAAAAGCTTTCTAAAAACAGTCTAAATTACAATTTCTATGAAATCTCTGGAACTACAGTACCGATTTCAAAAGTAATGGTGGCAAATTGATGAGGACAATCCCTACTCCAACATAGGCTATATTTTATGTCGGTGCCACTAACATCAATGGGGTGCAGGATCGAAAAATTTTCGAAAATTGCGACTTTTTTATACTGAAGGGGCAAGAAATTTGAAATTTAGCATTGTAGTTACTTATAAGATGTAAATGCTCTCTAAGAATAAATTTAAAAAAAATCGAAATTTAAATGGGTGAAATGAGCGAAAAGCGTTCTGAAGTCATTCTAAATTACAATTTCTATGGAAATTCTGGAACCACGGAACCGATTTCAAAAGTGATGGTGGCAAATTGGCCCTGCTCCAACAGCCTCTTTAATAAAAAACTATGCGTTGCTGACGACTGGGTTTTTCGCTAATTGTTGCAACAAATTAATCTCGGAAAATGAAACATTTGAAGTTACTGAAAAAAATGATAGCACAAAAAGTATTTGTCAGAAAATTGTTAGACAAACTGCGTTTGAAAGGTAAAAAATTGTATTTTTCTTGATATAAATTTCAAATCTAATGATTATGCCGTTTTTCAAATATTGAATTTCAAAATTTACCAAATTTTCCAATGGAGTACCATAGCGAAACCTTCATGCGTAAAAAGATAATGATAAGGGCGACGTGTCCTGACGTGTATATTGGCTATAGCACGAGTCACAAATTATAGTAGCCTTATTATTCTGTTAAAATATAAAAGTTATTTATGAAATGTCAATATTTTGTTTGATTAAAGGTTCGTTAAAAGAAATTGACCAGCGTAGCGGGCGTAGCTTGCTAGTATTCAATGTAATGCTCTATTTAAATATTCAATATAATGCTCTATTTAAATATTCAATATAATGCTCTATTTAAATATTCAATATAATGCTCTATTTAAATATTCAATATAATGCTCTATTATGCGCTATTTA
Source organism: Maratus michaelseni (assembly GCA_963931845.1). Taxonomy (NCBI): domain Eukaryota; kingdom Metazoa; phylum Arthropoda; class Arachnida; order Araneae; family Salticidae; genus Maratus; species Maratus michaelseni. Next base: position 415,133,530 of record OZ007586.1, read on the forward strand.
TTAATAGAATCAATATAATGCTCTTTTCTTTGTCTTCCAACATGAAGAAAAGATAAAACCTCTAATAATTTTTTTGACCATTTTTAAGTGTTTACATAAAAGATAAATATAAATTGGTATTCTCTATTGTAAATGTTATTAAGAAAATTGCAATAGGCTTATAAACTAACATTTGGGCACCAATATGAAACATTTACTTGTGGATTATCACCTTTCAAAATGTTCTCCACGTCAATGGTTAAATGGTGGTTTCCTGATGTCTCCAAAACTGTGCTATATAACGAGAGACTACTTTATTTTCTTTTTTTAATAAAATTTCAGTCTATTTTGTTTCTTTCGTGTTTGCCTCTCGCATTGTTTTACGATATAGTGTTTTAGAATTAATTAAAAAGTTCTTTAGAAACCGATCAAAAGACTGTTTGAAGAAAAGAAAGTTTCACAACGAAACAAAAACGACAAATCTTTTTAAAAGTGAAAATTTCAGTATCATGATTTTAGAAAAGAAGTCTACGTATTAAAATTATAATTTTATTTCAAGAGAAAAGCTATATTTAGAGCTTCAAACCAACTTAATTATTATTTTTACTTGATTGAATAAATTCATTTAAATTGAAAATTCAATGATCATCAAGTGTATTGCACTGAATTATTTTTTTTTTGTTTTACACGAAATTAAAATAAAATAGTTGCTTATTTAGAAGTAGAATTGAAAATATTTATTTTTGTATAACGTCACTTATAAATGAGCTGTTGATTAATTTTTTTAACTACCTTGTTCTTTTCCGAATTTTATCTAATAATATTTTCAAATTTCAGACGATTACAATATCGAAATTTACCCTAATATCTCAATCTTAATAAATTGTACTTATATTACTCAGAAATTACCTGATTATTTTGTATTTATAATCAACTGGTATCCGGTAACACTTTTAACAGAAAGACGATCGCAGATCATTCAAATTAATCATTTTCACTTTTCATTTAAAAATTCAGAAATCTATGATGGACACGAAACAAGCATTCCTTACATGCATATAGCACGTTTTGAATTAAAGTGTAGAAATCTCCTGTACGAAAAAAAATTCTTCATATAAAATAATGCTTAAGAAATTCCTTTTTTAAAATTCTCTATGCGATTTCTAAATTATTCAACGCCAACGATTAATTTAATTTAAGCTCAGCTTCCAAAAATACCCACATTTGTATAATCATAATATACAAAGAATTTATTTTAAAAAAAGAAAAGGCTTCTAATATATGAGCCCCTAGCGACTGTACCATTCAATTTAACGAAATGTCACTTGAGATACTGGTATTCTAAGACATGGGATCAATAATAAGGTGAATAACAAAAATCGAGCTCTAACATACGCGGCTACACTGACATAACAAATGACAACTCCCACATTTTTACATCGTAAAATGATCTTCGTAGTAATAAACCACAAATGACGTTGAAAAGATACTTGCAGCAATTTAAACGAAGAACTTAAAATAATCGAAAAGAAGAGTATTTAATGCTCCACTTATGCTGTAAAAAAACTTTAGTAACATTGCAATCTGACGTCACTGCGCATTTATGTGGTCGCCTTGTTCAACCGAACGCACCTCAATGAGTTTCTGCCTCTTGGGATATTTCAAATATTAAAGTGCGTCTGACATGAAAAGTACCATTAAACGCGATATATTGCGTTGTCTTCTTGTTATGATATATTGTCGCCCACAATCTCCAGCATGTAGTAAGTCATCGCCTCTGAAGGCAGAAACTTGAAATTTTTATAATCCGGCTAAAATGTTTTGTTTTCTGACGTTAGTAAAGATTCATTTGTTGGTGTTACTGTTGCTGTTTGCGCATGTCTTCATTCATAGCTTTAGAAGTACTTCTCAATGCCATTTATGATTTTTCAATGTGACATTGTCATCTAACGCGATCAAAACCATGTGTGTTGTCATTTGGAATTTTCGAAATTCTGTCATTGTAACCGTAACTGTGAGAGTTCAATTGCTGTTCTACACTTTATTCTTCAGCGCATACCTAACAATACCTGCATATCAAATGGCATCCCTATTAACAGTACGGTTGCTAGGCAAAGTTTTTCACACGTAACAGACAGGTTATTTTTTCTCTGACTTTCTCGGTTTCCGGGCATTTTTAACGCATTGTGGATGGGTATAGTTTTCATCTTTTAAACAGGAAGCCCCGCCTATGGATGTTATACTTGCATGTTGCATTATTTAACAAAAATATTTTCTCTGTTCGTGTTTATATTATAAACGAATGTATATAATAATGTTATTGTTTCTGATCGAAGTTTTTATATGCATAGTACTCTATTTGTAAAAATAAGAATTTTGAGTATGTTTTTTGAGAAATAATGTAACACACGAAATGAAAAACTACCGCCCATGGGCGGAACTTTCATATATCAAAAAGACGTGTTTTCACATAATTCTAAGTGGCCCGTCTTATGAAGTCAGAATGGAAAAACGTAAATTTACGTGACCCGTTAGTTAAGTGCTAAAACCGCTTTGCACATCAATTAATATTAGAATTATGGAAGTATTTTCCACAAACTGTGCTTTCTTTATTTTTTTATTTTTTTAACAAGTATATTTATTCTTATATATATATATATATATATATATATATATGATTACAAATTTATTCGAAAAATAAAACCACTAACATACTTTCGAAACTTTAAATGAACTGGAGGCAGAATAATTCGCATTTGGCATTTTAATCATGGGTTACAGATAGAGTTGCAAAGGCTAGAAAAAACCCGGTTTAAACCTGGGAATAAACCGGGTTTTTTGGGAATAAACTTGATTTTTTGGGAATAAACCAGGTCTTTTGGGAATAAACCTGGGAATAAACCGGGTCTATTGGAAATAAACCTGGGAAAAAACCGCATTTTTGCAACTCTAGTTACAGATAACACTTTAAAAGTACGTAAAACTAATTTAAAACTTGATCAGAATCACGAAGAAGGATTTACTTTAAATCAGAATGATTTAAGGTGAATCCAGATATTTTATCAAAGAAATATTTAAATCAAACACTGATTTCTTTTAATTAAAAAAATTACATTTTCCACACAAGTCCATCATGCTCTAAAAGAAATTTCTATTATAGGTTTTTGCTTTTTTGTTTTTTGTTTTTTCACGAGACATGGAACTTTATCTCACTAACGTGCGATGTTTTAAATGTCATTTTAAAAGAACTTTTATTTAAGTAAATATTCTAAATTAATTAGTAATTTTTATTTCAAATGCGTGTTCACTTTTTTTATTTGTGTCACTTTTTACTGATTTTACACAGACAGAAAATAATGTCAAAATTTCTTCGGATTAAATCAGTTAAAAAATCCTCATATTACTAAACTGAGAAAAACATGAAATAAAAAAAAGAAGTTTTTTGCGAAAAATGAATTTTTGGACAGTTTCCAAAAAAATTGCATTGATAAAACGTTTATTTAACAAAAAAATATATATATTTTCTCAAACTGATGCAGTGCTTCATGTTTGCTTTAATGAACCATAAAAAAATTAGTTGAACCATTTAAATGAAAAATTGTTTTTTTTTTTCATATTCATAAATCATGGCAAAAAATAAGTAAACTGCACAAAAGATTACATTTTTAAAAGGATAAGTTTTTTTTCTTTTCATTTTGAATAAGAGGGAAATTTGTTAAATTCCGTTCCAGAAAATAATTTTTTTTAAGTTTATTTTGTTACTATTTTACATATAAAACGCATTAAATCATTACATAATTTATTTACTTTCGAATGTGAATTTCTTTTCATTAAAAACATTGAATTCACCAGTCTCTTTCCGAATAATTATGAACATTTATAATTCTCTTAATTATTTTTTTAGTTATATTACAGTCTTTGTGTACAGAATGAGAAATTTTATTTAGCAATTTCCCTATTGAAATAAAGCAAAAACTTCTCAAAATGTAATTTAATTATTTCACCTGAAAAATTTAACAATTTCAATATGCTTACATATTGCTTTCTGTATGAAATAGAAAGATATTTTTTATAAGAATTTTTTTTTTCTCCAATATGCGAAAATTCACAAAAGAATGAGATGTTTCACGATTATTTCTTTCTTTCGGAAATAATCTTTCAAGATTTTATGCGCAGATATTTAATTTTTTAAATGAAAAAAATAGCAATTAATTTACATAAAATACAAAGAATTATTGAAATTTGTACTATTAATTTACATAATAAATTCTTCTATAGATTGACTGGTGTAAAATTGAACATTTTTCAAACAACTCACTATAAATGGATAAATAATGAAAGTATCAAAACTATTTGTATTTGTCATTAAACATAAATAATAAAATCACAAACTACTATAAACATTTGAAATAAATAATAACACTATTAAGAATAATTAACAAAAAATGACAAGAAAATACACACAGAACTGTTAATTTTATTCGAAATTTGAATTATCGGTGCCGTCCATATATCAGGGAAGTTTCTTGTTTGTTACGAATGACTTTACAATTTTTTCATTCGAAACGATGAAGAAATATATGAGACGTATGTAGTTTTGAAACAGTAACAAGTTCAAATAAAAAAACAAATGATCAAATTGAATAAAATATATGCATCGAAAGTGGTTAAATTTTTTTAACTCACCTTTTATATCTATTTTTAATGAAAGCACAACTTTTAAAGCTAAAACCACCCTTGACCAAAGATATTTGTGAACTCGAAACACATTTGAAATTAACACTGTGCTTCACGCCAGTATGTTATTATGGCAAACGTACAATAATAAATAGTTTGTTCAGATAATACTAGATATGGGTAAAGTTTTTGAGTCTCAGAAGGAAGGCCCATAAATATTGAATTGGAACATTAGGAATTTTCTACATTTTCAGTTACTATATCAATGCACTTATGCATTTTATGCTGCAATTTGTTTATAACTATGTAATACAGTGATTTGTCTTCAGTCTCACACCACCTAACAACCTTCATATTGACTTCATTATTCAAAGTGAATTGATGTTCTTGAAGGGAATATTTTAAAACAGGGAAAAGTTAAAATCACAATGTTTCCAGATCAGGCAAATAATATATACGAGAGTGTGCTGTGATCTGGCAATGGACAGAAGTAGATTTTGCAATTTGTTTATAACTATTTCATGCAGTGATTTGTCTTCAGTCTCACACCACCTAACAACCTTCATATTGACTTCATTATTCAAGGTGAATTGATGCTTTTGAAGTGAATATTTTAAAACAGGGAAAAGTTTAAATGTATCCAGATCAGGCAAATAAGGTATATGAGAAATTGTTGTAATCCGGAAATGGACAGAAGTAGCTTTTGCAATCGCTTATGAAAAGGTGTATGATCTTTTTTGCAAAAGAAAAGAGTTATTTTTATAATTTATGGCAAAGGTTCTTTTAAAACTATTCTCAATAATCGTTCAAAATTTCCCTTTAACGCTCAAAACTTTTATAGCAGTCTTCGTAATTACAGTAAGTAGAAACACATTTATTAAAAATTATTTAACATTAAAGAAAATGTTGATATATTAGTTTGTACAATCAAACGTTTTTCACATCTGATTTAAAATAAAATATCGACATTTAAAACTTTGTTTCATAGACACTTAAGATTAATTTTATATTACATGGCTAATCATAATGTTTTTTTACAAACGAAATTAAAGGTGCTCAATATCCACGTTTGGTTGCAGAACTTATGTCTATACGGTAGTCAAATTCGTCCCAAACTTTTGTGAGCATCTCTGCATCCACTTCTTCAATGACTGTTGTTATGCGTATCCTCAGTCCGGTTAATGTAGCTAAAAGGGGAGGGGGAGGGACACATAAACGTAGACTTTCATAAACAGCCACAAGAAGAAATCACACACTGGGAGGTCCGGCGATGCTGGAGTCCAGACAAACACTGAAGTGGCGAGCGAAGAAAGAACGTTAGCGCTATCTGTTGGCAACTGCGTGAAACTTGAGATTTTCCTCTTTCTACCTATACATTATTCGATCAAAACGGATTAAAAGCTGAATAGTCATATTTTTTTTTAACTGGATGATTCTTTTCGAAACATCCTGTATTTACTGACAAACGGAAATCATATGCATGTTGGCCATAATTAAATACGAGGATTTTAGATATCGTTTTAAAAATCCACAATGCCTAACACAACTAATCTTGAATGAAATATCATTTAGAACATGGAGAATAGATTTAACAAGGAATAACGCGATTTCAGATTTTCTCTACCAGCGATAAAAGTGGCGCTTCAAGCTGAATTTTGACAGTAAAATTTGCACAAAAGAGGGAATATTTCACATGATTGTGTAACATTTCATGGAAGGTTTAGCATTGAAATAAATTTGAACATTTACATTTTAATTTTTTTATATTTATATTATGTAATCTGTTTCTATGCCTGTATTAGTGCTAATTTCAGGCTAAAACGTTATTTTTGGCCCTAGTGGCTATCAGTGCATTTTTCTTGTAAATATATTTACGATGTTTTGAATAGTATTCACACGAATTTATGCTGAGTTTCGCTCAGTGAATTTTTTATAGTCGAGTTCTAAACACTTCTATTGAGTTGATGCAAAAAAATTTATTTACTATATTTTACATTTGATTGATATAGTTCTGCCGTACTGTTCTTTTGAATTATCTTCACACACCTTTCTAGTAGTTGAATAATCCTGCGTACAGAATTCCTGATGATTCTATTTAAAGAACTGTTTTAGGTGATTTTCTATAGAAGTAAAGTTTAAACACCTAAGCTGCTGCGAAGCGATCTAAATAAGTGATAGAGGGTGCAAGGTCGAAAGGGTAAAGTGGATGGACATCCCAGCTAAATTGAAAATGTCTGTGTTGGGTGGTCAAAAACACATTAGGTCTGGCATTGTTCTGGTGGAACACAATGCCCGCTATGTTCGCTAATTAAAGCCATTTCTGGTCTATTGCTCGCTTTTATTCATCTAATTGTGAACAGTATTTCTCCGAATTAACTCTGTTTTCAGGTACCAGCTCATAATAAACGATTTCCTTCGAGTCCCAGCAAATGCACAGCAAAACGTTCTTTGGGTGTAAACTGACTTATGCGCTGATTAAAGGGACAGGTCCGCGCTAATACTGTGATATCCTAAGATTAACATTATTATACACAATCGTTTTTCATCACCTGTAACTCTTCGCTTCAAAAATAGATCGATTTATTTGCGCTTCAATTGCAAATCACAAGCTCTAATTCGGTAAATCAAATTTTACTGCCTTAATTAATGTGGCACCCATATATCCGCCTTGCTAACCCTTCCAAGTTGACGTAATCGTCTTAAATCTGTTGAATGATGTATTCATAGAACTTCTGCCCTTTTCCAAGTTGTCCTATGCCGTTCACTTTCAATTAGAACCAAAATGTCTGTTAACAGCATCAGTCAGTCGTAAATTAAAGTCGGCGAACTTTTGCATCAGCCCAAAAATTGCAACCAACCTGTATTTCCCTTAAAATATACACTGCAGTATATACATTTTTCCAAAAAAGAGTAAGCTTCACTTCGTTTTTCACGGGTAAATATACTTGCTTCTATTTTTTTAAAAAGAAACCATAAGAAAAAATTTTAAAAGTCAGAGATCCGCCAATTTCAATCGAAGAGTCATGGGTAAATGATGATAGTCCCAAATCAATACATGATAGTTATGCATCTTGATTTATTTTAGAAACGTCGACATTCATCGTTCTTCCTTCTTTAAACAAATTTTCAAAGAACATTTATCGTTCTACCCCTCTTTATACCTATGTTCATCCATGCTAATCAATAGATTAGCAAAATTTCTGCATAGATCCCATGTTGTCAAACGATAACGGTTTGTCGTCTGTCGGTCAGACAGTGCCATCTGTCTCATGCGAACAGATGGCACTGTCAACTTCAATTTCATGAAAAAGAACTAACAACATTTTCCCCTTGACCCTTCAATTAAATTACCTTTCATTGCTTTCATTGACTTTTTTACACAATAATTAATTTCCTGTCAAAATACAAGGTTTTATTAATGCTATCCCATACGCAAATTATTAAAATATAAAATAAGGAATTCAATTTGCTAAAAATGACGAGTAATATACAATATAGTATTTGTCGTGGACATATATATATAAATATTTTTTAAATTATATACGTGAATTTATTTATTTATTTTTGAACAATTGGACATTTCAAAAAGAAACCTGAAAATGTAATCTTTATAGAAATACACATGATAAATTAATTAACATTTTGTGACTTTAAAATAATATTTTATAACTCACAATTCATAGTTTTAGTAAAACTTGGAATATATTTAATAAAACAGCCAAGAATTATTTCATTTCATACAATTGACTTTAACGTGTTGCAAATATATAATAGCATTTTCCGGAATACAATGAATGTAGATTGGTTTCTTTCGCATACATTTCCTAGACATGCTGTTTATATCTAACTGTAAGAAAAACTCAGAAAAAAAAAATTGTGTCTTCGCAGCAACAGTACATTCTGTTATTTTTATTAGTTTTTAGATAAAATGTATGTTTTGTCTCTCTAGGTATTAAAGTATACATTCTTTTTTGAAATAAAACTTGTTTTCTAGACTTAGAAGCTTGCAGAATTGAAATAAATCGCAAAATCTACTCCCGCGCGGTAAAAGAAATTTTCTACATTTTCCCTATTCAGTGACATAAATTCTTAGACTCCAAAAACTGAAATAATAAAACTTATTTTTATTATTTGGAAAATGTGGAAACGCTTCTATCTTTTGAACAAAATATTTAGTTCAAAGTGATATTACAGTAAATTGAAAATGCTAGAAAAATAAAAATAAAAATATCTTGCGGTATTGTGCCTTAATTTATGAAATTTTTATTCATTTTCTTAAAATAATAATTACATTCTATGTGTGATAAGTGCATTTTCAACACTGGTTTGCGTTTTTAAGTTTAACTAAATTTTTGCATAGCACGGGGTGTCTATAAATTCGGTTGATCATATACAGGGCTATACACAAGCGAATTCGTAACTATTACAGAGTATGGAGGTGAATTACTTAGCATAGTTTTTAATTGCGTTACGCATTTTCTTGCTGAACTATTGTTAGTAGGCTTATAGAAGTTTGTGGAAAATAAATAAATTCATGTATAGGGGGCTACGTAAAGAACAAGGTAAAATGTCGTTTATGGTTGGTACTTGCTGGAAGTTTGTTTTAAGTTGCCTTACGCGTTTTTTACTTCAATTAAATTTTAGCTTAATACGGTTTGTGTAGAAAAGTCTTTAGATAATATACAGGGTTGTATAAAAGATTGAGTATGTGAATATTCTAAATGAACTAAATTTTATTATGCTATGTACTATATATCCAAATCTATATATAATATACAGGACTGCACAGAATTATACTAACTGAACTAAATGGCTGCACAAAATAATTCGACTACTTTTTTGACACTGGAAGGTAATTTCGAAAACTGTATTTTTAAATGCGGTATATATTTTCTAAACTATTTACTTACATATCTTCTTTCACTCGATTTTACGATGAAGTTTCGTTATAGTTTTCTGGATGCGTTGGAAAGTGTTTCATAATCTATGCTTGACGCATGATTTTTCGTTCTTATTTTATTTTCGCTGCGGGTTATGGTTTGGCTCAAGTTGATTTTTTCTTGCTGTCACATTTAGGTATAAATGATTTTCCTATAGAGAAAAACCAGAATGATTAAAAAGACTATATATTTCAATATGAATGCGTATACACGTTGATTTTCTTCATAAAAGATAACAAAAAACGTATATGTAGATTATTTTTCTATAACTGCAGTAAAATGTGGCTTTAATTTTCGTTCATTTTGAGTTTCGGGTCACTTTTGGTCGGGTTTCGATTTGACTTCTAATGAAGATAACGTGTTCGGACGATTACAACCCCAAACGTGTACGATTCTACAATTCATCATCCGATCTATTTAACAAGTGACTTTGGCATAAGATATTTCTGGCGATCAACGTTACATTTTAATTTTTAACACTGTCCAACATAGTTGAAATGTTTTTATGATATATTCGGAAAGTCATGCAATTAATATATGTTATTGAGGCATGTTCAGTATTGAAAATTAAGTATGTAGCACTTACAGTTTTTTTACAGGGACACTCAAAAGAATTCCATTACATTACGGTCTATGGGAAAAACTATTTTCGGTTTATTTTAATGGTGTTACACAATTTCAAACATTTTGAAATTGATATACATATCACTTAGGTGCACTACAAGAGGCTTACTATAGAATATGGTGTGCATAGCACTTATGGTTCCTTTACAGGGACACTCAAAATAATTCAGTTACATTACGGTCTATGGAGAAAATCGTTTGGGGTTTATTTTAATAATGTTCTACTATTTTAAACATATTGAAATTGATATATAGTATCACTAAGGTGAATTACAAGAGGGTTACTATAGAATAATGTGTGTATAGCATTTTTTACAGGGACACACAAAGTAATTCGGTACTGTCTCTTAGCAATTATTGCTGAAAGTGAGTTTCCAGTTGCTGAATGCGTTTTTAAATTTATTTCATTTTTTGTCAATTACTTGGTGTGTATAAATTCTATAGATACTATACAGGGCAGCACAAAAGTTTTCGAGTACATTTCCGTTTATTGACGGAAATTCCAAAAGGGGAATTTTAAACTGTGCTACGCGTTTCCTCACTGAACTAAAATTTGCCTTTCTACGTAGTATATATACAAATCAATAGATCATATACAGGCCTGCACAAAAGAATTCGGATAATTATCCGAATAGTGTTGGTAATTCCTGAAATAGGGTTTTTAAATATGTTATGCATTTTCCAAATAAATTCTGGGCGGGGCTATTTGAGCTTAAGCTGAAAGGTAGGCCGCCCCGCCCGGTTTAACCTTGACCTTGAATATCATTTTTCACCTTATTAAACGGTAAAGATGTGTAAAATTATTTTGGAAGTGTTGGGGAGTGTTACATTATCTATGTTTGACACATGATTTTTCGTTCTTGTTTATTTTAAAAATGTGTGTTCTAACATGCATGCGTACAATGAATTACATTATGAAATGCTTCAAAAACACAACTTTAACAGTTATTATAATTTCTTAACGTAATTGCTAATATGCTAATCCACAATTAAACATCACTTTTATATATCGCACTTTCCGTTTCAATAAGCATGAGACAAATTCATTTATGTATACTGAAAATCTATTAATATTTTCAAACTGTTTCCTTAAGATCTAATTTTAATTTTTAATAAGTAGATTTTTTAGATATGTCTACATATTTCAGTTACATTTAATTACATTACATTTGCATTATATACACTGTAAAAAATGACAAATATTTCTTAATCAACGAAAATATAATATATTCACGAATAAATTTATAATATAAACTCATCCTTGTTAACCATGATTCTGAAAAGTGTTTCTTTAGCTTTAGAAACCTCAGACATCAATTGTATTTCGAGATTTGAAGAATCATTTATAAAAACAAAATTTCTCTTGCTGGCCGTAATTTTCGAAACGTTTACGAGTAGCTTTTAAAGTGTATTAATCAGTTTTCTAAGCCCGGAATATAGTTTTTTCCGATGCTATCAATTCTCAAGTAAACATTTTCATGTTCAACAAATATGTTTGACAGACAAACATGTAAAATTAACAGCGTTAATAGTAACATTAAAATTAAGATTATTTCTTTACTCCTTTATGTATAAATTAACTTATGCAGCTGAAAACGTTTACTTGAGAATTGATGACATTTGAAAAACAGGTATTCCAGGGTGAGGAAACTGATTAATACACTATAAAAACTATCCGGAATCATTTCTGAAAAATACGGGCAGCAAAAAATACTTTGCTTTTATAAATAATTCTTTAAATTTTGGAAATGTATTGGTTTCTGAGTATTCAAAAGACAATGGAACACGCTTTTCGGAATTTCGGATAACTCAGAAGATTATATTATATTTTCGTTCGTGGTTATAGTATATTTTCATAAAATAAGAAGCATTGGTCATTTTTTACATTGTAGAATTAGGAATACAATTTGCATAATAAAAAAAAAAATTGGGAATAAATGATAAATTATTTCCAAAAATAAAGAAAGTTACAATTGCACTGATTTTTTATAATATTTCTGAAAAATATGGTTTTAATGCATTCCAACATAGTTGAAAAGTGTTTATGAAATCGGTTTACCTGTGTGCCGTCTGTTCGCTGTCTGTCCATGTTGTAACACTTGTAAATATAATCGGATTGCTATGTAAATGATATAGGTGTTTAAAGATTAGATTAACATGTTCGCTGTTGCAGATGAAATCTGTAACATTTACAGTTCATTTACAGTACCCGCTCAAACGAATTTCTTTACATTATGGTTTATGTGGAAAAATTGTTTGTAGTGTATTTTAATAATGTTACACTATTTCAAACATAATGAAATTTATATACATTTCTGAGGTGCATTAATACATGCTTTCTGTAGAATACGAAAGGCAAAGTATTTATCATTCATTTATAGGGTCACACAAAATAATTCCGTCACATAATTTTTCTACGGGAAAAAATCTTTTGGCGTATATTTGAATGATGTTATACTATTTCAAACATAATGAAATTGATGTACTTTACTTACGTGCGCTAAAAGATTTTGACTGTAACATATGGTGTTCATTTATAGTTGATTTGAAGGGACACATAAAAGATTTTTTTGGTTACATTTATGGTACTGTATATGATCGAAAATTGCTGGATATGCGTTTTCAGTTGTATTATGCATTTTCACTTTTAACTTAATTTTTTATATTATGTAGTGTGTATAAATTCTATAAATCGTATACAGGGCTGCACAAATAATTTTTAAGGTTATTGTCTGTGGCCGTGAATTGCTTAAATGTGGTTTTTATTTATGTTAAGATTGTTTTAGCTGAATTATATTTAGTATACTAACAGATTTGTGCAGAATAAAAATAAGTTCATATACAGAGCTACGGAAACCACTGGATACAATGTTGTTTATGAATGGTAATTGTTGGAAGTGCGTTTTTAGTTTTCTTACACGTTTTTTACTTGAATTAAATTTTATTTTCATATTTGATGTTCATAAAAACCTGTACACATAACATACAGTTCTTTATAAAAGAATTCGAGTACATTTCCGTCTATTGGTGTAAATTGCTGAAGGCGTATTTTCAAATTTGCTATGCATTTTCTAACTGAATTAAATTTTGACGTGCTATGTATTACATATACAAATCTATAGATCATATACAGGGCTGCATAAAAATACTCGACTACATTTCCAAATGTTGGATCTTCAAATGTGTTATACGATTCTTAAATTGTCTATTTAGATATCATTCTTTCACCTTGTTAAACTGTGAATATTCGTTACAGTATTCTGGATGTGTTGGAAAGTGTTTCGTAATCTTTGCTTAACACAACAATTTTCTTTCTTGTTTACAATTAAATTAAATTTATTGAGAACTATATTTATACTAGATTAATTTTACCACAATTTTCAAACTGGACGAAAAATGTCCGGGCCAGGATTCGAACCTGGATCCTATTTTTTCGTCCAGTTGGAAAATTACAGCTCATATGATTTCTTTACCAATTTGAATAATTGTGTTAAAATAAATCTAGTGTAATCACGTATTCAGCGTTTTCTGGACTCCAGATTCGTTCAGGATGGCTCACTTTGTAGAGCATTGGCAGCTTCAGCCACGAGATCCCAGGTTCGAATACTGGCCCGGACATTATTCTTCCAGCTGGAAATTTACGACTTATATTTATACTTTACATAAATCAAATTAAATATATTATGCATCTCTTGTTAGCACAAAGCATTTCTATATAAAATGCTTTCATGTAGTTCTTTCACTTATACGATCACTGTACCTAAATGAGATGCGATTCTCATATTTGGTTCACATTTATTGTATATTTGGCATTTTATTAAATATATGTATATTTATTAAGCAGAAAATGATTAAATACTGTGCTTTTAATCAAAAACTAACTTGTTTTTTATAAATTTAATCATTATCTGTAATCTAAGCAAACAATATATGATTGTCGTGTTTAAGTCATTTTTGTCACATTTACAGTAGTTAAAACCTACACGAGGCGTCCAAAATACCTAAATATGACAATAATTTTTAGATGTGTCAGTTCATTTTAAAATATTCATTTAATTTCTATCAATTTTAAAATACTTTATTAAGTTTCTAAATACGTAAAATTACGAGTTGAAATACTTATTATAGAACTACTATATATTAATAACTTAATTTAATAAGAACTTAAATAATAAAAATAACCTTTGAAGATACTTGGTATTGAATATATTATAATTAAATAATGAATATTTCAACATTCATACTTTAACACTAGAACCGTGATGACGGGTCATTTTGACCCGTACCAAATGAATAAGTGTCGATTCGAACCAGAAATCTCTTCATAAAATAAGTTAAATATATGCTGAAAAAAAAAGTTAAATAATTACATTAAATAGTTTCAAATAAAAATTCTGGTGTAAAATATTTTTATAAAACTTCAGTAAAATTTCCCGCGGTTCTAGTGTTAAACATTTTTAACTTTCACGTTGTAAAAAAAAGAACTAATGAATGACCAATACAAAATTTATTTTACCAAAGCTTTGTTTATTACTGTATGTTTTAGCAAATACTTTGCTTTTCAGTATGTTTTTAAATCATTTTGCTCATCATTTTCCGTGTATGTTTCAATATGTTGTTTTTGGTATCTGAAAGGTATGGATATAGTAAATTTCGTTATCTCTTCTGTTTCTGCTGAACCTTTACTTACAGATTGTTTTGGTGACTGATTTCGATTTTTTTCTGAATACGATTTTTAACACTGTGCTTGCTTTTTTAAGCTTTAATTGTTCGTTCTTTTTCCAATTTATGCCTCTGTTTTTGCTCCTTCTCTTCATTGTTCCTGTTTTTTTTGTTTATGCTTCAGTTGTTAAGTATTCTGCAACGTTTGATCCTGGTGCTTTACACTTTTCGGTTGATTTTGATTTGTTGGTGAAACTCTTTTTAACAAACAGTTTTCGCAAGTATGAGATGGATCAGTTTCAGTAAGAGATATGTGGGAATTGGATTCCGTTTGCACACCAGATTGTTCTAAAATAGAATAGGGCCTGATTTTGGTCTTTAGTTTTTTAAGATACGCATTCATTGTTTGCACAAGCCCAAAATCTTCATCAATTATTTTTCTATACAGTGTTAAATTTATTTGGATAGACACATCGCACAGTATTGGAGATCTTGTATTACTACTTTCATGCTGCTCAATTTGAAAACTTGTGCTGGCATAACAAATAGCATTAGTCGTTAAGTCCTCATTAGCCATTGTTATTAAATCAACTTTTCAGGGAAAATATTGACTTCCTTAGCAGGAAGATCATCAATAATAGTTGATTCATTAACATGAAAATCGTCCTTAAAAATAGATTTATTGGCAGGAAACATATCAATGCACAATCCATCGCTAATAGCTGAACTCTCATTAGCCAAGTCATTGTTGGGTGGCCTCGTCTAGAATAATATAATTAATTTAATTCATCTTTCTGGATTTTTAAATTGTTATAGCGCTGAAGGGCATTGGAATCGAAAGATGATTCTGGAATAGCACGCCGGTTGAATGGGGAAATACCAGATATTTTAAATCCATTTTAAGTGTTTTCAATCTACGCAAGAATTTTCAGAGCTTCAATCGTCAAAGCTTCAATCGCCAGAGCTTCATTCAGAGCTTCAATAAGCGTCATGAATAATCCAATGAACATATGTCTTTATTCTCTGCTTAAATATATACCATATTTTTGATTAAAATTTTTAAAAGCATGTATTTTTTTATTTTGATCATTTGAAATGCATAATTAAGTACCAAGTTAAAGGAAAACACTATAGCATAACCACATGAAAATTCCTAATTTATTAATTCAACAAAGCTTAATTAAACCGAGTTCCGGATTTAAACACCATTTTAATACAATATATGAAAATACCACAAAAAATTACCTCAGTATATCTCCTAAAAATATCTCCGCATTTGATAGATCCAATTCGTTGCTAATAGATCCCTAACAAAAATCAGTCACCAAAATGCGTATCAGAATCAAAATCATTTCTAGAACAACGTTAATTTGAAAACGTGACGCCTTTTCCCGATTTCTCTTTAGCTAGATGAAACAGACGTTCAAGGTCTTGACGTGGAGAGTGTTATTTGATCATCAAAGTTAACAAAGAAAAACCGTTATTCCTATTTCGGGATTATTCGTCGCATTTAAGGAATTATAGAGGCGCTTTATAATGAACGATGTGTATTGTAATAGAAAATTCTTTTATGGTTTGGATTTGTCTGGCCGTCTACCAGTCTATCCGTCTGTCCGTAGTCTAACCCTGGAAAACATACTTGGTTTGCCATGTAATTTATGTATGTTATTGAGGCTTACTGTAGAATGTTAACCATTGAAATTGAAATGTTTATTACTTATATTTTGTTTGCACGGATAAACAAAGTTCGTTATATTATGTTCTATGTATAAAAATCGTTTGCGGTGCATTTTAATGATGTGACGATTATTCAAATATAATGAAATTGATATGGATCACTGAGATGCACTACAACATGTTTTTTATAGACTGTGAAGTGCATGGTATTTTTCATACATTTAGAGAGACACAAAAAAAAAAGATTGTGACAGGACTGACCATGACTGATAATTTCTTGAAGTACGTTCTCAGCTGTGGTATGCATTTTTAAACGTAACTAATTTTTTAATGCATTACATGTTGCGTATATATGTTACGGTCAATATGATTAATCCGGTCATTATTAATAATAACCGGTTATTATTAATAATAACCGGCCATTATGTCCGAGCATTATTAATAATAACCGGTTATTATTAATATTGACCGGATTAATCATATTGACCGTAACATATATATTCTATAAATCATATACAGAGATTTAATGAAAGAATTATAACGATATGGACAGCAATTGCAGAAAATGGATTTTTACTGCGTTATGGGTTTATTTTTAAATTGTTTATTTAGATATTACATTTTTTCTGAAAAAATGAAATGTCTTGCAATATTCTGATAGTGAATGTATTTCATAATCTATGCCTGATTCATGATTTTTCATTCTCGATTGAAATTGAGCTTAGATTTTTTCTTTATTTTCCCCTTTCATTTTGAGTATTAATAATTTAACTTAACCAAAACTGTGTGAAAGGGAAAAGAAAAAATTAACTCATGTAAGATATGTTTCGATGTTAAATGAGTCTTCGTAATTTTGGAAAGTCGGGGCAACTGCTAAAATATTGCCCCGATATTTTTAATATTTAGTAGTCGCAACTAAATCATTCAAAACACTCATATTTTTAATTTAACAGCATACTATTCCACAGTTATAATGTAAGAGCATTCTGAATTATAAAAGATAGATTGGTCATTCCAAAAGTTGTCCAAAAATCTTTTTTACAGCATATTATATTCAAATCCGTTCATATACTAACATATATAATTTATTCAAATTAGGGCTTTAAATATGAGTTGCACTTTAGATAATAGCTTCATGCTAAATAACTTAATTAAATGTAAAAATACGATTACTAGTTACATGAAATTCGTTCATATCATAATATGTTTAAATCAATCAGTTATGTCTGCTTATTTCCAGTATTTCGCAAAAACAAATTATATTTTCACTGTCTCTCATCTTTACCTTACATATATACATATTGATGTTTTCTGAAGAATGCATTTATTACGCATTATGAGTTTCCCTATTTATTTTTACTTTACTTAAAAATAATTACAGGAAACTTTATACTGTATATTGCAAATTTGAAGAGACTATCTTCATTATCCTATGCATATTCATAAAGTTTTGAGTCCCTTCTCATAAATTATTCATTAAATGTAGCTTTAATTTAATGAAACGTTAAATAAATTCTGCGCCATTTAAACAGAAGTAATACTCTTCAATTAAAAGCATTATCATAGTAATTTACAGTTGTATGTATGATAATGCAGCGGTTCTCTGTTATTCTCAACTAAATTTCCCTCTCGGTTTCTAATTTTCTCACCTTAACTTATAATATCCAATTATAGTATCCAGTTGCAAATGCCTGCTCTCAAATTTAATAGTTGTTTTCACAAAGTAAAGTAATGCTGTGTAAGTAAAACGCCGATTTTTATTTAAAATACACCTTAGCATTTAAGTTAATTTGAATAAACTTGTAAATAAATAATAAATTAAGTATATTTCACGATTGAATATTTCATGCAACTCATTTTTCATTCACATTGAAATAATACGAAAAAAGTAGTTTTTTTCTTACATAGCACATCCGAGTGTGTCAGGTTTGTTTTGTTTCCCTCTATGCTCAATACTTGGTCAAAATTACAGGGCGTCTCACTCCAATCCGAAGTTGCGTTTTCGTTCACAACTTTAACAGCAGTGAAGATATTTTAATAAAATTCGCAACAGACTCATTTTTGTATGAACTGT
Source organism: Maratus michaelseni (assembly GCA_963931845.1). Taxonomy (NCBI): domain Eukaryota; kingdom Metazoa; phylum Arthropoda; class Arachnida; order Araneae; family Salticidae; genus Maratus; species Maratus michaelseni. The sequence goes on from OZ007586.1 coordinate 415,152,163, forward strand.
AAGCATATTGTAAGGATTTGGTTAAAATATCTTCACTACTGTTAAAGTTATGAAAGAAAACGAGACTTCGGATTGGAGTGAGACGCCCTGTATTTTTGACTATATTAATGGATTACCGACCCTGCTTTCCTATACAAAAATTGTTTGTTACAGTATCCTGTACCAACCCTTAAAGTTTGTACCATGAATTTGGAATCACCCTGTATAATACTTTTCCACGAATACTTACCGCTTTAACGTTTGAAACCCCTTTAAAAACTTGTGGTTTCCCAATGAAAGAAATTTTACTTTGTGATGATAACTGCTTAAAATGGTAGAGCAGTCAGTACTTTCATAAAGAATCTGCCCTTACTAGCAAACCAATATAGGTTATATTGGATATATTGAGACCCAATATTGTATTCATCAGAAATACTTCCAATGAAATACCAAAATGAGTTTAATATTCGTTTACATTGGAAATATTTGCAACGAAACGCAACTATTACAGAAATACTTCCTTTGCAATGGATATATTTGCAATGAAATGCCAGTATTGCAGAAATATTGGTTTTGCATTAAAAATATCATCTAAATATACATTTTATCAAAGATGATACAGATACGGTAAAATGTATGGCGTGCATTGGAATAAAATTTTTCATATATTTTGCATTTATGTTTAGTCATAAAGAAAGAGATACAATCGGAAAAACCTTCTGCTTTAGACTGATAAAAACGATATAAATTCCTTGCATTTACAACAATAAAACTATTTTATGTAACGCTAAAGAACAAATGATTTTTGTAAAATATTTCTTCATGTATTTCATTAATCATCTCTGAAACATGAATAGAATGATGAATTATAGGGTAGTAAAAGAATTTTAATAATGGCAAGATATTTATTGTTTAGTACAGTGAATCTGTTACATTTCGTTTTTTTTTTTTTTTTTTTTTCATTTTGCTTTTTAAAAATTCGATGATAAATTCTAAAATTAAATTAAATAGAAAATATTCTTTTCAGCTTTGTTCTATTCAAAGCTATACACTTTAAAATTCTTCGTTATATGTTTTTGTAAGTTGCGGAATCTAGCATGAAAAAATTATATGTTTTCGTTTACTTTTAGATATACCATTGTGTATATATTTCAAGGAAATGTAATTATTTTCTCAGGTTTTTTTTTATACATTTTTCGTTCAAAAAATATCCACACAACATTGGTCGTAGAAAATCTTAATCTTTTTTACCTGTTTTTGTTAGTTTTTTGGTTGAATTGGGATCCTTGTGGATTTTAAAAAGCTGTTTTAAGATTTTATAAATTGAAAATCTATAAACTAATGAGAACAGAAGACTTTTTAATTCTCTAATATGATAATAATATAGATATGTTTTCAAGTGTTATATATTACTAGTTTTATTGACAAGTCAGTCGATAGATCCATATAACATAATCAACTCAATTTTTCTGATTTATAATGATGTAGTAGTTTTAATGCATTTTTTAATAACTGTAAGAATAGCTAGAAAACTGAATAATTAAGTTATTATTTGAACTTTTAGAATAGTAACTTTTCCTTTTGTTAACATTGTGTTGAATTTTGTGTATGACATTTTTAATATTCGGATAAATTCATTTTGACTGAGACTCTACATTTAAAAATTACAGGTGGTAAAACAAGTGGAATACAAATATTTTGAAAAAATCACCTGTTATCTATTACACTTTTCATCATATTACCTTTTTATACAAATCCTAATCATTACACTAATAAAAAGAGTAATTATTATAGTGGCGCCCAATTATATATTTATCGGATATACTTCCAAAGAAATACCAAATGAGTTAAATATTGGTATTACATTAGAAATATTTGCAATGTAATGCCAAAAGGACCGGATTATGACATAAGCATTGTAGGAATGTACCTAGAGACCCCAAAATTTTGGATCCCTGAAACAATTAGTATATGTTCATATAGAGAGACACTATATACTTTCTCTGCATATATGATTGAATAACAAACAATGTTTTAAGAATGTGTCAAAAAATTAATTCTTAAGTCATTCCTTTAAAATATCAGTGGGTTGGGTTGGGTTGATTATTGACGGCCAATTATCTACACATGGGATATAGGCCCTTAAAATATCAGTGAAAATTAATAACAAAAGCTCCTTTGCATATGTAGCTTCATATACACGCAATTTTATCCAATAGTCATTCAATTGAAGCAACAAATCTCATAAAAAATCTCATTGGAAAAAAATATGTAATTGTGAAAACTACAAATTTTCTTGAAATATTTCTTCTTATGGCTGCAAATATGTTGCTTCATATATAATTATTGAAGGAATTTTTATTTTGAGCAATGTATCACATTTTTCATGTGAATTTAATATGTCTCTTAATCTATCACTTAGAACTAAAGTTTTAAGTACCCTATTGGGCTTTAAAGTTTGGACTTGCATTCAAATACGAATAAATGCTTAAATATTCCACAAGTTTTTCTACAAATATACCATTATAGAAAAGATAGGATGTGGGAGATAAAAACTTTAGGAGCTTTGAGCTTATTCATAGTAGTGGTTGGAAGCTCTATAGAAAGAATGCCGTGCCTAGCGCATCAAAGTGACCTGAATGCCAATATTGCAGAAATATTGCTTTTACTTTGTAAGTACTGGCAATGGAACAATGAAATATTTCTTGGTAATATTGGTCCAATATTGTCAAAATGTAAACACCCCAAAAATGTGGCAATATGTCATGTCAATATTGTCTAATAGTGACCAAGATATAGACAATATATAATCAGTATTGGCCTAAAAATAGACAATATGAACAATATTTGTCCAATATTTTTTTGCTTCTAGGATATATTAGACAGGTTACAGACCTTAGATACATGCGCTGAGAAAATTAATCGAATGAATTTAATGGGATTTTTAAATTACTTTCCCGTAGCAGAAGGGAACTATAGCATTTTAAAAATAGAATAGAACGTGACCAAATCAAAAAATGTAGATCTTGAAAATTTGATGTTTTGAAATATTAAGAAAACCTTTCATACGCACTATTTAATCAATATGAACCAAAAATAATCCTCATCACGAATTCAAGAATGCTCATAAATTAATTAATCTTGAATTTAAGTGAAATATTCCAGTAGTATTAAGTCTTTTCCGTGAAATGCCAAGGTTATTTGTATACTATTGGCCATATAGTGTACGTTTCCTCTAAATGTTAATTTAAACATTTTTAATATATTTTGCTGCTGGAGACATAAAAACTGCATACAAATCTTCATTTAATATTAAACTGGTTTCATTTTAAAATTTGTAAATGAACTTTTATTAATAGAATGTAATATTAAAATTAATATTTTGCATAGAGAGAGAATTCCTAGACTGAAATTTTCACAGAATAGAAATCGGATATTTGAATATTAAATAAGTTAAATAATCCCTTAATCACTATGATTCCGAAATTTTGAATTATATCCAAAGTATATAGCAATATTTTTAGTCATATGACATGTCGCAAGCCGTTTAATCTAGTAATTAAAGTCGTCTAATGTAAAATATTTGTAGTACGAGGTAATAAATGTAGTCCTGACAGAAATAACTTGTTGTTGGGAATATGAAATTTGCGTAATTTGTCGTAAATTACGCTCATCTGAAAGAAAATTATAAATACTTCAGACGCTAATATCTTAAATTATTGTAAAAAAATACATATTTTCAGAGTAAATTCTACAGCTTATATGGGCTTTGGATTTCATCACAATAAGAAAGTATAAAATTACTAATATTAAAAATTGGCGTATGAGGGAAAATACTTAGTATTAGTGATTATCTATAAATTAAAATACACCAAACTTTCATTTTACGAAGTTTTATGTTATTATCGTTGTGTCTTTACCAATGTACCTACACACCTTGGAAATCCAAAGTAGTCTGGCATTACTATTTTTTCTGGTTCAAATATTTCTATTTAATATTTAATTAAAAGAATTTGCATTCATCTCATTTAACGTAGAATTTGTGATATTTTTCTGCAATTAATTAAGGTGAAAAATTCTATCAAATTATTGTCGTAGAACTGTATGCATGCTGCTTTACGGATATCGAAATTACAGTGACCTCTCACTTTTACGCGATGTGCGGTACATTTGTTTTAACAACACCTTTTCTGATAAACATTATTAAGTTTATAAATTCTGCGATTAAATAGTACGTAAATTTCTTTTCTGAAATATTAATACGAAAATATACAGGGAGTCCTAAAATTCTCCGTACAACTTAAAAAATTTATTACAAAAAAATAATAGGCCTACAGCAAAAATAATTACAACAGTACAGAGTAATTTAAAAAGTTTTTTTCTACTGCCTTAGTAAACTACAACAGGAGATAATTTGGTAGCACGAAGAATATAAAGACGATATTCCAATTCAATCCATGAGCGTTTTAACATGCTAAAATCAACAGTAGCTACTGCTGTTTGGATCTTTTGTTTCAATTCCATGAGACTATTATCTTTTGTTCGGATTTAATCAAACAGTTGTAACTGCTGTTGATGTTAGCATGCTGAAATGCATGTGGATGGAATTGGAATATTGACTTGATATTCTTCGTGCAACGAAAGGATTTCGTGTACAAGTATACTAAGGTAGTAGAAAAAACTTTTTAAGTTAATATATGTATTGTTGAAATAATTTTTGCTGTAGGCCTTTTATTTATTTTTGTAGTAAATTTTAGAAGTTGTACGGAGACTTTTGGGACACCCTATATTTACCGAACGTCGCTTATAAGGGGGAAGTCACTGTATTTATTTTTTTCCGATAACAGTTTACAAATAATAGCATATAATTATCAAATGTATCTCATTGGACAAACAAAATACTAACTATATTTAATGAATAATTTTCACCATTCTCTGAGAGCTGTTATATAAAAACAATAATTTCACAAAAACTATTTTTTATTGAAAAATCGAACAGATTTTTTTTCATTTAATATATATTTTTAGATTGCCCACTAAGAACAACAAAAAGCATTTTTATATGATAAATACAAAAATATTTACAAATAAAGCATCCAAATTTATTAAAAGCCATACTTTTCTATTAGCCGCATGTCAGGTGTTAAAAGCCGAAGAAATTGCACAAGATTTCGCTATTTACTTTGTCTTTTTGATTCTGATAATTTCAGTTGTTTAAGCGCGTAGTTCGATTACATGTCTGTTAAATTTGTGTTTTATTTATATTATATTATTTATTTATTTATAAAGTTTTAATTTCGTTCTGGAATATTAGTCGAAAACAAATTCTGACTTACTTATATTGTTTTAAGTGAAAACGGGTTAATATTTCGTAATCGGAATGCACACGATAGAAATAGATTTAAAAAAAGATCATGCTTGAAAATTATTAAAAAGAAACCATGAAAATTCCATGAACTGAGATACATTTTCAAATAAATCACATTTAAAGTAAAATTTGTTCTTATGTTCGGTAGTGTAAAAATTGAAACTGTCCAATGTTTAGAAGTTTAAAAAAAAATGCAGTAGAAGCGAAATTTATTGGTGAGGTGTTGCCGCAATCAATATGACGTCAGGTTTCACACATACATATTTTTGCTTTATAATATAGCTATATATTAATAAAAGAGTGAAGGATTTTTTTACTCGACTTTAATAGCTTTTTACAGATCTAATCATATTTTCTTTTAACTATCAGAAGCAAAACTCTATTAAAATACTTTTTGATTTTTACTCATAATAAATTAAAAAATAAGACAATCTACGTTACCGAACCTTTTAATACTATTTTTTGAACGGGACGATAGAAAAAGACTGAATAGAAAAAAATTTAAATAATAATAAAAAAAAACATATTAAATAATGGTAATTGATTATGTACAGTCTGTCTTAAACGTTTTAGGCACGACCACAAAATGTCGATTATTAAATAACAATAGAAAATTAAACAAAAAATATTATTTGCTTATTATTTTTTTTTAAATAATTCGAATAAATCATATCAAACTAAATAAATAGGTACTCCTAAAGATCTGTAACCTACAGCGTCTTAGAAGTTTAGCACAATGAAAAAAGCATATCATTTAACACTTTTACATGACGCTATTTATTAATAGTAATTTCCTGGTTTAAAACAGCTTCCAATAATAGTGTTTCCTTTGTGAATCATTTAGTTTTTGAAATATTATTGGTGGCCGAGGATAGGATACCAAGCTTTTACAATGGCCAATTTCAGTTTTTCAGTAGAGTCATTTCACGTTACTTCCGTTCTTGTATACTTCACGGATTAAAATACTCGAAATGTTTTCGACAGAATTTAAGTCTGAGCTTAAAACTGTACAATCTAAAACTTTAAAATTTCGTGCCGAAAGTCACTGTTTTATGCTATGTGAATTGTGGATTTTAGTATTGTCGTACTAAAATATCCACTCAAGACCCCCTAAGATGTCACCAACTATAAGTAATTGTTCTTTTAGTGTCTTTTGGTACATTGTTGAATTTTGTTTCCTATGTTGAAATTTCGGGGAAGTTTGGCCCTTAAATCCAATCGCCTCCTACTTCCAACCATCAGAGACTTACCGCTTTGTCGTCTACTGAACAAAATACGTGGCTTTTTCTTGAGGTCAAGCCGGTAATGATCCCAGCCATCAGGACCATCTAGATTCCACTTATTTTCATCGCTGAATAATACGACGAGCCACTTGTCCCCGTACAACATGTACTTTCGAGCTCAATCCATTCTGGCATGTTTATAGTGTGATTTTATGCAAGATATAATTTTTTTAATGTTCTAGCATTTTCTTATGCGCATATGTATTGTGTAATTTCAGACAAGGACACAGAGATTTTTATTTTATATCCATATTCCGATTTTTCGATCAGTCTGAATACTTGTTACACGTGGCTACTCGCATCTTAGTTTTCGGTCAAAATTGTTATTTCTAGCAAGTATTAGGTATATTCTTTGCTTCGAACGATTTAAAATTCTAAAAAATTCAATAAAGTTCTTTTATTTTGATTTCAATTTAATAAATCTTTAATTTTTTTTCTTTTGTGAAATCCATAGACATTGTTGAATTTTGTTTTCAGGTAAAAACTGTCGACATCATAAATAGCCAACAGAATTTGAACATTTGCGCTGTTATACTGCTTAGGAAAAATACACTGCTCAAAACAATTAAAGGATATTTGAAGTTTTATATAAAATAAAGATATAAACGAAATTTTTTTTGCCGAAAATAGAAGAAGAGAATCACAAATGCAAATTTTTCTGGTTTTCAAACTGTGGAGTATGCAAATTTTGAGTTCGACGTCAAAAACGTCGCTTCAGCGGCAGCGAATGAAATTTGACTTTCAACTGGATAAAAGAGAATGAAGACAAGGATGATCGGCATTCAGTGATTGCTTTGTTTCGATGAGTACGATGTCTCAGCGAAGTCATTTGACAGATTCAGAAGCTTGGAGAATTGTTGATAGGTTAGAAGGGGGCCAAACTCAAGCCGAAGTAGCGCAAGCCATTGGAGTGTCACAAAGTGTCATTTCCAGGATCTGGAACCGTTTTTTGGAGAGTGGATGTGCAGGCCGAAGACCAGGGCAAGGTCGTAGACGGGCAACAACGCCCAATGAAGTTCGGTATTTAGCGTTAACAGCTCGGAGACACCGAAACATGAACGCTACTCTTCTCCAACAACACCTTCGCTCGGCTACAGGCACCACGATTTCAACTCAGACTGTCCGAAACCGGCTCCATGCTGTAGGTCTGTATGCTCGCCAACCGATGGTATGTGTTAGATTAACATCAAGGCATCGTCGCGACCGCAGGGAGTGGTCAACCGAGCATGTCAACTGGAGGAGAAATGAATGGAGCAATATTCTGTTTTCTGACGAGTCCCGTTTTTCTGTGCATCCGGATAATAGGCGTATTTTCATCTGGAGGGACCGTGGCAGTAGGAATAATCCTGTGTTCGTGCACGAAAGTGTCAGATTTGGCGGTGGAGGAGTGTTGGTGTATGGTGGCATCTCCATTGACGGGCGCACTGACCTCTACATCATTCGAGATGGACCTCTGACTGGTCGCCCATATAGGGATGAGATCCTCAGACCTATTGTAGTCCCTTACGCTGCAGCAATCGGAGATAACTTCATTTTAATGGACGATAACTGCAGGCCACATCGTGCAAACCTGGTGGAGGATTTCCTTTTCGAGGAAGGAATCGTTCGAATGGAATGGCCAGCGTGTTCTCCAGACATGAATCCAATCGAGCACGTTTGGGACGCTCTAGGAAGTTAGGATCTAGCTTCTGGCCGCCAACAACCCCCACAAACTCTCCAAGAACTGGAAAGAGCTCTTCTGGAAGAGTGGGGAAGAATACCCCAACTCCTCATTAATAGCCTCATTGAGTCTATGCCTCAAAGGTGTTCAACGTTGCTGGCCACCCGTGGAAACCATACCCCCTACTGAAAATGATTTTCTTTGAAGAAAACACCTTTTCTTATTCTTTTTTTCTCATATGCACAAATTGTGTTTTTTTCCTTTTGTACACAAATGCGCAATAAAATGCATTTTTTTCTGCCAAACATGTGTAATTTATTCTCATATAACCTACTATGTCTGTCGACCATGTATCAATCAGCTAAAAAGTTTCCCAGATACAAAATCCACCTAAAACTGCAATATCCTTTAATTGTTTTGAACAGTGTAGTTGGTTAGTTGAAACCAATACAGCATTTGTAAATGTTTGCATATTGTGCCTAATCTTTTGAGACAGTGGTTTTTAACTAAAATAAAAAAGGTTGCTAATGTTACCATATAAAGATCTCCACTATGTTTCAGTTCAGTTGCATTTTGAACATTTATTATGAAATTATACCATATATATATATATATATATATCCCCTTCCAATTGTATTATCTTATTTTGTGCCTAAACGCTTAAGACAGGCTGAATCTTGCAAAGTATCTAAAGATAGAAAATGTCTAAAAATATTTACATATTCTTAGATGTTATAGCTCGGTATTTTGATTTATAAAATAGTTTCGGTGAGCATGGGTGGTGATCGTGGGAATTAGGAAAATTACCCCCGCATATAATACAAATTGGGACTTCAACAGCCTGTCCAAGCATACGATTCCTGCAGCAGTTTTAACAGTAAAGAAGAAAGTGGCAAGGACCTAAGATATAATACTACTAATAAGCCTCTGATCTGATATTGAACAATTAATATTTCACAACTTATTCAGTTACGTAATTGCCCACCTAATTTTTGCCCACTGTGTATTACTCAGAAGCAAATCGCATTATATCGGTAACACCAACTGTTTCAATTGCTGTTTGAGTAGAGAAATTGTATAAGAGTAAAAGCATTTTGGGAAAACTATGTTGTATACTGTATATACTTTTCCAAATAAGTCGACCCCAAATTTCAAAAGAAAAAACACGTGATTCATTTAAATACCAGTATTTTCGCATTGTCATCAGCGCCATATTTAAGTACAGAAAATTATTACGAATTATGCGATTATCTAAAGTGAGGAAAAATATTAAAATATATTGGTTTTCAAACGGAAAGACATTTATCTCTCGAATTTTGGGGTCGACTTATACGCAAGAGTATCGGTAAATACAAAACATAATGTTGTACAGTTTTAGCTGTATCATTGTTAAAAGGTAAAACAATTCAAAATCATTGGTAAAGAAACAAACTACTTTTCTTTTCGAGAACACAGGGCATTTTTTCAGTAGGGTATAAAATAAAGATAACTGAAAATCTGACTTAATAAAGAACAATAATTTAACATCGATATACATAGGAATGCTCTGGGACAAAACAAACCACGCACAACCGATAATGATTTAAAGAGATAAATGTATTATAAAGAGACTTAATACGTTATTTTGATACTTGTTGAGGTCTATTTTGATACTGCTTCTTTGTAGTATCAAAACGAAAACGAATTTTGAAAGTTATATTTTTATACACCTGATTTTAAGAAAATATTTTGTTCAATTAAAGTATTTAATCTTAATTATTTAAAGCAATTTTTGTCATCGTTTGAAATAGTTGTAATCGTTTTATTCAATGAGATAATAAATAAGGCAAATATTACTATTTCAAAAAAGTGGTAACGATCAATTAATCTGCATTAAAAACATCCCTCCCAATTGGCAACACTGATTTGGGGGTTACTTTTGGGGTTGCTGTACTGTGGTATAAGTTTTCGATTTGTTGCTGTTTTCATAGTTTTTTTAAACTGTAACAGCACTAAAAAAAACAACAGTAGATAAATGTTTTTCATCCGAATATTTAAAGTTTTAAAAAAATTACGTGTTAAATTCAATCTAATCCATTTTTACAGTAGGAAAATAATTTCTTGTGTTTTGCTATTTATTTTCCTAAGTCATTAATGTATAGTAAATGAACACGCGAAATCTTCTAGCTTCAAAAAACTGGAGCGAAGGCTTCTAGTTTCAGAAACAATCAATTCTTTACATTGAGAGGTGAAAAGAGAAAAATCACATTATTTTATCAAAAAATGGCTATCGCCATTAGCTGTGTATGTTAATTTTGTTTCAAAAGACTCTGATAAACAAAATGTTAAATTATGGTTCTAGAATATTATTAACTTAAGCAAAAGAATGGAGAAAAATAAAAATAAAATAAAATTTGTTTTATTTTCACTTTTCTTTTCTCTCTTTTTTGTGTAACTTAAAGCAACGAATTTGTATTTTTGTTAATTTTCATTTTAGTTTGAATTTATGCAATTCCACTAACAATGCATATTATTAAAACGGTTATAAATTTTACTCACCTTTGGACAAAATGTTTTTGTTGTTGTTTTATTGTCCAGGTCATGTCGATGAGAAGTTATTGTGTTCACCGCTTGACCTTATTTTTTCGAAGTGCCTACCCAAGTAGCACGAAAAACATTGGCTAATTTTTGTCCCATGTTGGCCTAGAATAAGAAATGTCCACCTTGCCACGCAACTGACCAATGAACCATTTACAAACAATAACATTCATCACCATCTTCCACTCCCACCAAGCTACATCAAATGATCATTAAAGAAAAATATTCTAAAAGAATGGCAAGTACATTGGACCACTTCAACAAAAGGCCGACATACTCATACGCTAATCCTCAAAGTCTCCTACACACTATTTTACCTCACCACTCACACTACAGCTTTTCTTATTGGTCATGAACCTTTCCGCCAGTACCTACACAAATTCAATGTGCATCTTCATACCGATGCCAGTGCGGTGAACAAGGCACAACGTCACATCCATATTTTCATTGCACACTGACAAGCCAATGGCATCTTATGTACACCCAAAACCCTCCTAAAATTGGTTCACAAATATCCTTACACGCCCACTTCTTAAGAGGAAACTAAAAAACATATATAACCGTCTAACTTACCTGTCAAATTTAATATTTAACTTAAGGAGCATGTCTGTCGGTTCTGTCGCGCATAGAACTCTGGCAGAGAATCCCGCATCTATCGCGAAGGCGTTTCTCCGGCGCACCCAAAAGCTTCCACAGCCTACTGATGCCCCTCGCTGCTCAGTGTCACGAGAGAAAATCCGTTTTCCGACAGTGATGGACCACTAATGTAATGTCTTGATCAGTCCCTGTCACTTGCTTGCGATTGGAGATTTCCTGGCAGGGCTGGCCGTAGGCCGATTTTCTTTCATACTTGTATTTATGAAATTGCTGCGTTTTCTGGCGGCTTCAGCTACGTCTGAACACTGTATTTTTAAAGTTAGATCAATTCAGAGAATAGCATTGTTAAACATCATAAGAACTTACCGAAGTATTTCAAATGACGCATTAAATATTTTAACTGGAGTGCCTCCAATTACCATCAAAATACCAAACGAATTCCAAGTCTATGAGATAAAGCAAGGAAACAGATTACTTAACATCAACAATACAATAATATACAATAATCTTATGCAACGGGAAGCAACTTATAAATTTCCAGAATATTACAAGTTGAAAAATATAGATATTATAGATAACCTGACAGAAAACATAATATTGGAAAATCATCTACAAATTTTTACAGATGGATCATCTATGGGAAATGGAGGGGCAAGTGCATATACAGTCTCTCTTAATAATAACTTCATCCATGATCATGCAGTAAGACTACACCCAATTAACTCAATTTACCAAGCCGAATTATATGTGATCCAGGAAGCAATAGTTTGGTTAACACAATCACAATTTACATCAGCCCTTATTTTGACAGATAGTCGCTCATCTTTAGATGCACTCAAGATAATTTTTCCTCGAAACTCCATAATTTTAAATATCTACAATAGTTTACTACAAAACCCCAATAAATTCATCAAAATAGCGTGGATTAGAGCACATGAAGGCACCACTGGAAACGAGCGAGCAGACCTTCTCGCAAAAAATGCAATTACAGACGACCATTATGATGACATCTCTGTCTTACCATTTCCAGAATCCATTCTAAAGAGTTATTTTAAAAACAAATCATCACAGATTGGCAAAATGAATGGACCAACTCAACGAAAGGAAGAGATAAGTATAAAATTCTTAATAAGGTAGATGTTAAATTTTTATGTGTTCAGAAATCAGCAGCATATTATCTTAGCGGCCATGGAAGCTTCCCAAGCTTTTTATTAAAAATTGGTAAAAGAACCACGGATAGATGTCCTTGTGACAAAAACCCTGGAACTCCTATACACTACATCTTCGGTAACTGACCTCTTATGGAATACCATTTTAACTTCAATAAAAATAAAACATTAAAGAGAAACCTACAACGTGTGCTATTAGACGCTTCCAATTACGAAAAGTTAGATAAAAACTATAATGTCCTAAATAAAAACTTTTCATATATCAAAGAACTATTATAACTTATATAAAATTCTAGATCTATAGATTTTAAAAACTATGTTTTAAGAAACTTAATAGATTAGTGCATAATACAATTGAAAAATGTAAGTACAATATTATTATTGTAAATATCTGTAAATATTTATCTTTAATATTATGTAATCTTATCAGTATATTCATATAGAACTTATATACATGTAATAACTTTGGGCTCACCCAGCAATAAGCAATATTGGGTAGCTCGTGTAATTGTTTATTTTTTGTTTTTTTTAACTTGCTGGGGACTCCGGGTCTTTGGACACTGGGGTTCCTGGTAGATATAGGTTTTCCCCTCGTGGACTCATAGGTCCTATGCCGAGAGGTTGGCTGTCCACGAGTGGGAGGTTTCTGTTTCTGTTTCTGTTTTTGTATTTTTAAAGACCTTAATAAAAGGACCGGGAGGGATAATATGCTCTACAAACTTGATTTCCTTGTTTGAACAGTCCCTCTTAGGCAATCAAATCAAATCAAACAAAAGGCCCAACAGTGATTACCGTTAGCTGCTGAGAATCATATCCTCCTCAGATACACTCCAAATAAAAGGGGACGTTGTACCCTACCATTTCTCAACCGATTTCCAACAATACCATTTTCAACTGTACAATTTTCCAATGCTTTCCACAAACTGCTACCGATGGGCCAACAATCGCTAATACTTGGGTATCAGCTGTCAAGCGTCCAGATTTTTAAAATATAAAATAAAATACAATTTTTATTTCAATATATTTATAACAATTTAGTGTAAATTGACTTTTATAAACACCTCGCAAACTTAAAATAAAAAAAAATCCCGAAAAAATAGCCTTAAATTTCGGGATGTCAAAGTAAACTTGCTCCTCAAAGATACCTTTCCTCAACAAGAAAATTGTTATACTTTATTTAAAAATATGTTGTATGCACGTAAAAATCACTTGATTTATCACTTGATAAATTATACAAACGACACGTGTATACAGCACGGTTTTAAATAAAGTACAACAATTTACAGGTAAAAAAAAATATTTCTTTAAGGGTAAGCATACTTTGACGCCCTGATATTGAAATCATTTTCGGGAAATGTATTTATAAAAATCTGTTTACATTAAGATATTATAAATATATTAAAGTAGAAACTGTATTTTTTGTTCATATATTAACAAGAATTTTTTTTCAACAAGTATAAATTATGAAACACTTTCTAACACTTGCAAAATATTGTACTACAACGTAAATTCACCGTTAAAATTGTGAAACCAGATTTAGGCAATTACCTCTTATAGCCGGAAATGTACTCGAAGTCATTTGTGCATCCCTGTATGTTATCGAAAGATCTGTATATACACTACATAGTGTGCTAAAATTTACCTTAGTTACAAAACGCATAACACAGTCAAAAATTCAACTTCAGAAATTTCCATCAGTAGACGGAAATACACTGAAATAATTTTGTACACATCTGTATATTAGCTACTGATTTTTATACACTTAACTTATTAAACTAAAATTTAATCTAGGAAAAAACACAAAAAGTATCTTCAGAATTTACCATTCATAGACGGCATAGTATCCGGTTCTTTGCATAGCCCTGTATATGAATTTATTTATATTCTACAAAAATCTGTTAACATACTCAATATAGTTCAGTTGGAAAATTCATAGCTCAATTCAAAAACAACCTTAGGCCTCATACAAAGTAACGCTTACGAGTTATTTTGTCTATCCTATCGAATTTATAAACACGACGTAATATGCAAAAATTTAGTCAAACATAAAAACACATACCACATCTGAAAAAGCACTTCCAACCTTTATCACTGATAGACACAATAACTCTTGCGTACGTCATATTCTACAATAAGCTTCTTGTAGCCTACTTCAATAATGTATATAAATTGCATAATGTTTGAAATAGTGTAACAATATTAAAATACTTTGCAAACAATCTTTCCCCGTAGACCATTATATAACCGAATTCTTTTGAATGACCCTGTTAAATGAATGATAAACGCTTTACACATCATATTCTATAGAAAACATATTTCAGTGCACTTCATAAATTCATATGTTCTTCATTATGTTTGAAATAGTGCAAAGTCATTAAAATACCCATTAAACGATTTTTCCCATTGAGCATAATGTAATCAGATTATTTTGAGCTTTCCTGTAAGCGAACCATAAATGCTACGTATTCCATTCTCAATAGCACAGATGACATAGTAAACTTCAATAACATATATCAATTACATGGCAATCCGAGTATATTTACATAAGAACGGACATTGCACGAACAGACAAACCGAAGTCATAAACAATTTTCAACTATGTTGGTTGGTTGGTTGGTTGATTTATGACGGCCGATTATCAACTCGAGGGATATAGGCCCTAGGATGGAGTGCCCCTTTCTAAGGGATCCTAACCCGTACTTACGGCAATGTTCGAAGAAAACCACGGAAAACTCCGAACGGTTAGGTCGACGAGCGCGACAGGGATTTGAACCCAGCACCTCCCGTTCAACTATGTTAAAAAGTGTTAATAAAAAAAGGCGGCTAGACAGCTGATGGGAGCACTTTGGTATGGGGGTCCAGCGATGGACACAATAACTCATTGTATACATGACCTGCAACAGTGAAACACAAAATGTTTCTTAGTCCAAAAACTAGTGAAATACATAGCCCTTTTAATAAATACGCATTTTTAGTAAAATTGCGTCAATTAAAAGTAAAATGTAAATTTTCCATCTAATTTTTGGTTGTCACTTTAAATTTACACAGAAAAGCGAGATATCAATATTTTGAAAAACACCTTGGTATTTCACTAGAAAAATATGTGAATTGTAATTTTCAAAAAGAACAAACTGACTAATTCAAAATTTGCGGAGCTCCACCGATTGCGAAAATGCTTAAAAAAGAAAAAACAACACGCTTAAAGCATTAGCTACCGTTTAATCTTTCATTTTAAATGTCCAACGTTTACTTGAATAATTCTAAATAGGAACTTAAATTAAGCATTTTGTAAGAAACAAAACAATTAAAATCTATATATTCTAGGGCTCGTACGCCTCAAAGGATTTGAATACCAGTGTTTTCATAAAGAAATATTTCTATTATTTAATGAAAAATTTGTGTGTTTAAATACAGCGATCATTAATTTACGAAAAATCTGGAATTAAAATCCCCTAAATCCCCTGAGGCGTATGAACCCCTTTTTCAAGTATAGCAAACAAAATTTTAATTTGTTTTCGAAATATCATCAAAATTAATAAAAATTAGTCATCGTAGTTAAGAAATACAAAAGTAAAGAATAAACTTTAAAAATACCTTTTTAATTTTTAAGGCTTCACGCCATTCTTTTATTCTGATCACAATTTTGTCATAACTTTTCTAGGTTGGCTTTTGTGAAATTTGCAAAACCTGATAAAATACTGCCAACTTCAGTATAAATTATTTCCAAGATTTTCAGATACTAAGCGAAATTAGAATAAATTTTACTTTCTTTTTATATTTTTTCGTTCCTTTTTTTAAGCTAATGGCTAAATAGTATATCATTTATCAGAGTCCTTTGAAATCAAATTGTCATACACAGCTAACAGCCATAGTCATTTATTTCATAAAATAATACATTTTTTCTCTTTCCATCCCTCAAAATAAAGAATTGTAGATTGGAAAGAATAGATTTTTGACCTTTTAAATAAAAAAAAATAATTTGAACGTTCACCATCCGCTTAAAGTTTGAGAGTACGTTTAAAAAAATATCGTTATTTAAGTTACTATACTTAAGTTACGTATTACGCTACAAGAGAATACGATTAAATTAATATCTTGATTGTGTGATGTAGAGGAGATTGAAAAGGGTTGGAAGATTTTTTAAAGTAATTACATTTCCTCAAAGATATATTACGCACGGTTACCTCCTCATACACTTTACAATCAAAATAAAAGTCATTACTTTGTGTAGATTGCAATACAATTTACGTAGCTAATTAAAATAGGTTGTCGCAGTGCCTTGCCCTTGACTCCTTTTATAGAACGCTTGAGTCACCTGATGCTCGAATGCACGAATGCAGGTGTCTAGTGGTCTAACCGCAAAAGGTAGTGTGGCAGTCTGTCTCTTTCGTTAGCCTCGTAAAATTTATGTGTGATAAGTTAGCAAATAATAAATTAATGAGATAAAGCTTCTTACATATGAGGGTTTTGATCCATATTATGAGATGGTTGATCCATAAAACTTAAATATTTATACACTTACATAAATATATTAATACTAAAATAAGTTAGAAAAAAATAGCAGTAAATTAATTTTAAAATTATATTAACCGAAATTATAATTGGTATCAATATTGTATCAGCATAAGTTTAACAATGTCGGAAAGTATTTAGAGTAAATCGATAATTAAATTTTAATTAGTAAAGTTTTGCAGTGTTTACAATGAAAGAAGAAACAGTTCTCTGAAACAGCTAAATTGAAAACCCAACCATCATATGCTGTGCTATTTCTCCACTTAATATCAAGGGCTCTAACAAAGCCGAAGGAAGATCTACGTAACCCTTCTTTTTAAACAAATTGACGTGGTACACAGTGAAACATGAAACGCTGGTACACAGTTAAAAGGTGTACAACTGCGTACCATTTCAATTATATATATTCTACAATAAATAAAGCGCATTATGCATTCCTTTAATACGACTTTATGTCTCAATTTATCATATATTGTGGAACATTTAAAGGGTTCTAGATTGCGGTATTTGATACATGATTCTCGAAAATCCAGGCACAAACATACCACGTACCAGATTGTTAAAATTCAAGAAAATATACATATTCGAAATTATTTTTCGAAAACAATATGAATTGTAACCTATGATTTTTTTTAATAGAAATCAAATTCTAGAAGGGTCAAACATGCGAATCCAAAATTACATCTAACTCCGTCAAGTAGCTTTTGAATTAAGCTTAAGAAACTATGTGCATTGCAATGTGTTTTGCAACGATAAAAAAATAATTTAACATTAGGAGTTCAAAATTTTAATATTGCATAAATCATAAACTACTTACCCGAATGTCTTCCAGTTTGGTATTCGAAGGTAAATTGTACCGAAACATCCAAATATGATTCCAAATTTAGATGTTAATATTGAAAAGTTTAAAGTGTTTATTTATATATATGAAAAATTCTATATGTAGACGAACCTCTAAGCAAAAATTGAAGTATAGACTTAATTAACAGATGTTGTTACTAATTGATTGGTACTAGTAAAATTTATGTAAGATGATTTTCGGCAGAGTTAGTAGATGTAAGCACTTTTTTCCAGGATTGTACATTGAATATTGCTCTTTTTAACATGGAATGTATAGGAGATGGATTTAATTTATTACTTACCATAACAGCTCCTGTCTCTATCTCTCAAATATTGAAACCAGCTATGACATGTGCAACAGCAACATTTGGCGTGACAAACAAATCGTCACCGTACACAGTGAATATTTAGAGCTGCTAAATCTGTAGAACGACCTTTATTAAAGGATGGTAAATTCAAATATGATTTTTACATCCGAAAACGAGGAGACTCTCTTAGACTATCTAATCTAGTGAGCTAGTTTGCTAAAAGAAATTTGATAAACCATTATAGTACATTTAATCAACCTTTTATATTTGAGTCAGAGGTCAAAACAAGAAACAGAAATGTTGAAACGAACGATAAATAAAATGAAATATATTAAATGAATAAACACAAACAAAGATACAAAAGTAAACTATTACATAAAAATATTTATACCAAATTTGAAGTTTCGCATACAGTATCATGTAATAAGCAGTTCACTTGTATTAATCTTCTTCTAAATAATGTGGGTATATTTTAAAAAATAATTATTTAACCTATTGCTTAGTAAAATTTTAGGACAATCTAGTACATCACCTTCATAAAACTTTCAATATGTTTTCATCAATTTCAAAAGCTTAATAAATGATTTGAACAGTTTCCATGCAGTTCATTTTAGCAAACTAATAAAGCTTTTCTTGTTTCTCTTGGAAGTATTTTTTAAGCCATCAGGTGGTTTAATTTAATCTATTTTAATGAGCAATATCTTATATTTTTAAATAGAAAAGACTAAAAAAATAATGTATTGCATACAACAAATAGTTAAAATTCAGCTCTGTTTTAGAAGCTGTTTCAATAATTAACAAGAACGAAAAATCATGCGTCAAGCATAGATTATGTAGCACTTTCCAACGCTTCCAAAATAATTTTACAAATCATACCGTTTAATAAGCTAAAAGATAACTTCTAAGTAAACAATTTGGAAAACGCATAACATATTTAAAAACATAATTTCAGGAATTTCCAACATATACAATATTCGGAAAAATATCCGAATACTTTTATTCAGCCCTGTATAGGATATATAGAATTGTATATATACTACATAGGATGCTAAATTTTAGTTCAGTTAGGAAACGTGTAGCACATTTTAAAATTCTCCGTCTGGAGTTTGTCAATAAACAGAAATGTGTTCGCGAACTTTTGTGCTGCCCTGTATATGATCTACAGAATTTATACACACCACGTAATAGACAAAAAGCAAGTTAACATTAAAATCGCGTTCAGTAACTTAAAACGCACTTCCAGGAATTATTGTTAACAGACAGTAGATAATTCTTTTGCGTGTCCCTGTAAATGAACGATGACTGCTATACACACAATATTCCGTAGTAAGTCTCTTGTAATGCACCTTAGTGATCTATATAAATTTCAATGCGTTTAAAATAGTGAAACATTATTTAAATAAACCGCAGACGATTTTTCTCCATAGACGTAATGTAACGGAATTATTTTTACTGTCCCTGTAAAGTAACTATAAGTGCTATGCACACCCTGTTCCATATTAAGCTTCTTCTAATGCACCTTAGTGATATATATAAATTTCAATGCGTTTAAAATAGTGAAACATTATTTAAATAAACAGCAAATGATTTTTCCCCATAGACCGCAATGTAACGGAATTCTTTTGAGTGTCCCTGTAAAAAAACTATAAGTGCTACACACTTCCGTTGAAATAGGGAACATGCTATAGATAACGATAATAACATATAAAAATTGCAGAGCAATCCGAGCATATTTACGGGAGTTAGAGCACGGACAGACGGCAGACGGCAGACGGCAGACGGCCAGACGGCCAGACGGCCAGACGGCCAGACAAACCGAAGTCATAAGCACTTTTCAACTAGGTTGGAAAGTGCTAAAAATCATTTTGCTAGTAGTTTAATGTTTAGGGGTAACGTTGACTTCTATTGAAATTTATTAATTAATAGATATTTATGCAAGCAATTTATCAGTTCCATGCATTTTGTAATATTATCTTAGGAATAGCTTTGAAGTATTTTTATGAAATGATTATATGCAGTGCTATCGAATGGAATCTCATTCCTAATCATGAAATATTGTCATTGTAAAATTACACTAAACGAATCATTAATAAGCCTGATGAATATGTATATCAGTGCATTACCACATGAGAAATGGCTTTTAAACAGAAAGCGAAAATGGAACTTAATTACGTCTAAAATAATATTCAATAGATTCGAGCTTTAGGTAGGTAATACTCAAATAAATATCCACGATCATATACGTTGAATTCAATGATTTTGAATTTTTATTATAAATTACAGGAAATAATATATATATATATATATATATAATAAAATTGTTATGGTTCTTTTCTATATTAACTGCGAAGTACCTTTAACTTCCTTTTGTATTTTAAAAGCCTACTAGCTGAACAGCCAAATATATATATATATATATAGGAGATTTAATTAGAATGTTACAAGAACTTGATATGTTTTTTGAAATTCAAAGATATTATAATTATATATATATATATATATATATATACAGTGGTGGCCAAAAGTTTGGACATTTTTTGAAAGTTTCATGTTTTTCAACTTTGTGTACTTGTAGAATATATTAATTTTCACTTAAATACAAACGTTTACATATCAAATTGAAAGTAATTTAATGTAGAAGTTATTAATAAAAACAGTATTACAATATCTGTATTACAAAAAAAGTTATGCTCATTTTAGTAGAACAAACAAACACAAATTGTTTTGAATAAGGACGTGTTTTGTAATAAAAGCGTACTAGCCAATCACAAACACTGTTCTGAGGACAAATCAAATGTCTGTAACTATAGTTTATGTTATTTGGATGGTAAAAGAGTTATTATTGTGGAAATATTTTGCGTAATGATGCATACTAGTACAATTAAATAGAGTATTGCTGTTTTTGAATATTTAAAGTCCTTTTTTTTAATTAAACTAATTTTAAACAATGTCATCAACAAGAAGAACTAATTGGACATCTACAAAAAGAAGCCGAATTGTCATATTCAGAGAAAATGGCCTCTCTTATGCTGAATTTGCAAGACGAGTTGGTGGTAAAATGACTTGTTCTGGTGTATGAAAATTCTGTTTACGTTATGAAAAAATGAAATCAGTGGAAAATAAGGCCAAATCAGGCCGAAAAAAGTGCACAAGTGCTACTGTCGATAGAAAAATTAAACGGCTATGCTTTCAAGATAGAAAAATTTCATCAGATGCCATTAGATGTGAAATGGATGCAGCGGGTATTGCAATAAGTTCAAGAACAGTATGAAGAAGGTTTTCAGGATTTGGACTACAAGCTCGAATTCCAAGGAAAAAACCATATTTAAATCAAAAGCAACGTGAAAAACGAGTTAAGTGGGCAAAAGAACACATTAAATGGTCAGAAAATCAATGAAAGCAAGTAATCTGGAGCGAAGAGAGTAAACTATCGCTCTTTGGTAGTGATGGAAGAAAATACGTGAGACGTAGAGTAGGAGAAGCACTTCATCCTGATTGCATTGAAGCAACTACAAAAAATCCAACAAATGTCATGATTTGGGCATGTATGTCTGCAGATGATGTGGGCCGAATTCAAGTGATTGATGGCATCCTGAATGCCAAAAAATACATCGAAACTGTCCTGGAACCAAAATTGATACCTTCCATCAGGGATCTCTTCCCCAGCAACGCACCATTTATTTTTCAGCAGAATTCAGCTCCACGCCACACAGCAAAAGTATGCAAAGAATGGTTTCAAAATAAAGGCATAGATATATTACCATGGCCAGGAAACAGCCCTGATCTCAATCCAATTGAAAATTTGTGGCGACGTTTGAAAATTCTTGTACGAAAAAAACGTCCATCCAATAAAAGACAACTTATTGAAGCTATAATTGTTTCTTGGCACCATGTGATTACGAAAGATGAACTCCAAGCACTCGTTCACTTGATGAAAAGACGCTGTGAAGCTGTCTTAAAAAATAAGGGTTATCCTACTACGTATTGATTGGGTAAGTATCACTTAAAAAAATGCAAATCTAAGCTAGATCTTTTATTAGTTGCATAACTTTTTTTGTAATACAGATATTGCAATACTGTTTTTATTATTAAATTCTACATTAAATTACCTTCCATTTGATATATAAACGTTTGTATTTAAGTGAAAATTAATATATTCTACAAGCACACAAATTTGAAAAACATGAAACTTTCAAGAAATGTTCATACTTTTGGCCACCACTGTATATATATATGTAGGATTTGAATTTAAGCATACTTTATTTCCTTTTTGACGTGTGTGGTCATCAAATTAACTGACGCTCCAGTATTTTTATTATCCACGATTTCAAAGCACGAGTTATAAAAATTGGATCACGAGATCAAGATTTGAATATCTTCAAAATTGGAAAAAGAGCCAGTCTTATAAGTTTTATCACCGAGGAAGCGTCGAAGTGTGGAAGAGTCAATTAAGGCACTGCTAGGCCTAATTGGACTATGCGACAATAAGAATATTGTATTTTTTGGGTGAGACTTGTAATATATTGTGAAGGAATAACCAACGAAGCGTTGTGGAATTGTTTTTCTAGAATGGTATTAAACGCCCGTTTTTGTTATTTTGATGTCTAGTTCTTCAATTAATTCAGTAAATTAACTTTTTACATATCACCTTACTACAAATTTGGGGGCTCGATGCCAGGGTATTAAAAGGAAGAGCAACTCTCGGTGACAGGATATTAAAAGAAAAAGCGACTAGTAGTGGAGTAAATAGTGAAATAGGAATCAAAGCTAAAGTATTGTAAACCGCCAGTATCAAAAGTTGGGTTATGAATTAGCAAGGCAAGCATGAAAACCGTAATCGTATTACTCAAGTACAATTTTGAAAGATAGACATGGGAACCCTAAATAAATCTAAGAGAATTGATCTAATAAATCTCTGCAAGGAATACGGAATTGAATCACCCAAAAACCGACAATCCCTGTTTTAATAAAGCTGATTAAAAGCGGGGTGAAATACGATGAAGATTTTATAAAGTATCGATTAGAAGTAGTTATAGCAGCTAGAAAAGAAAAAACAGAAGAAGAAAGAGAAAGAGAAGAGAAAAAACTACAGGCGCAATCGAAACTTGAAGAGAAGAAATTACAAGCAGAACTAGAAGGGAAGAAATTACAAGCAGAACTAGAAGATAAGAAATAACGATTGCAGATTGAAGAGAAGAAATTACAAGCAGAGATTGAAGACAAGAAATTGATAATGGAAATGGAAATGGTAGAGAGAAAATGGAAAGTAAAATTGGAGCAAAAAGATCGCGAAAGGGATTTCGATATTAAGAAAATACAAATGCAGGAAAATCCAAGAGAACACATCGATGTGAACCCAAGGACAAATCCAGGGAAGCAAATTGAATTGCTTAGATTATTATTAACAAAATATGAAAGTTCGAATGATATTAGTTTATATTAGGCTATGTACGAAAGGCAACTGGCGCAAACGGGCATTGATAAAAAAGAATGGGTAAACTATTTAATTACTCTAATACCATTAGATATGATTAATATAATAACTAGAGAAAACGAACCCAAAATTCACGATTATGATTACATAAAAATTATTCTTCTAAAACGGTACAAACTATCGCCAGAAGAGTTTAGGCTGAAATTTTTCTCATCGAAAAAGGAGCCATCGGCTAATTGGAGCGATTTCGCTTCTGAGATCAAGGTGTATTTTCAACAATGGATTGAAAGTCTTCAAGTAGATAACTTTGAGGAAATATCGGCATTAATTGTAGTTACTCAAATCAGGCATAATTTACTTCCGGAAAGTAAGACACATTTCGTAGAGGAATTATTAGTAATAAAGAAAATTGATTACTTAGTAAATTAGATATTTACGAAACGGCACGAAGGGTTTGCAATAAACAATCAGTTAGGAATACAAGCAGCAATTTTGAGGGCAGAAGGTCCGGAACGGCTGACTACGCCAATTCGAAAAGACTCCAAGTTGACAATAGGCACAGTGTGAATCACGGAAGAAAAGAGTCGCATATAATATGTTTTAGATGTGGTAACCCTGGTCACTTGAGTGTGAAATGTACCATGGCGAGTAAAACAAAACAAGAATATTCAAATTTTAACCCGCAACGTAATCAAAATTGGCGAGAAACAAAATACCAAGATGGGACCCAAAATACGCAAAGAAAAATAGTTAATATGGGCACTTTAAATAGTAAAAAAAGGAAGAATCCTAGATATTTACGAAACAAAAACAAACGTAATAATCGATACAGGGAGTGACATTTCAATCGCCAATTCAAGATATCATACTGCAATAAATACGCCAAATCTAACCAGCGATAAGCATAGGGGGAAAAGAAATTAAGCCAATAGGTTTTTTCTGGCATAAAGTCTACGTAGATGATATAGAAATACAGGATAAATTTTACGGGTTACAAGAGGCTGACTACGATTTAAAAATAGGTAGAAAATCAGTAGAAGGATTGACGTTAAAAGTAGTGGAAGATGTTGTTAGAATAATAAGCGACGACACAGTGCGAGTAACATACATTAAAATTAATGAAGTGCCGTCCAAAACTGACGAATTAGCTACATCAAGTATAAACAACGATAATCGATGTTGGAAAGATATGGAGCTAGAGGATTTTCAGTCCCTCTTTTTAAATGAATTAGAAGTAAAAGAAGACGAAAAATTTACTACTGTTTCAATAGATCTGTATCCCTCTACTGCTGATAAGTTAGATGAACAGTATGTGAGAATGACTCCTCAGTGCATTCTGAATGAAGAATATCCAGAGAAAATTCCCAAAATAAAAATTCGAAATCCACGAGGATTATCTGATGAAGAATTATATAGCATTACTCAGGATTTGTTGATGATTGCTGAAATAAAAAAGGGTATTTCAATGCTGTTTGAATTGATCGATGCTGCTAAAGAGCATTTGACTGGTGGAAACCGACCAAGTGGAGAGTGTGCAATCTGCTTGCATGGATTTAGTGATAATGATGAATTTACAAAAATTGAATGTCACCATTATTTCCATTCTCATTGTTTAGCTAGATATGCTAAGAACTTTTTTGAAAATCCAAGAAATAGTGAGGATGATGCAGAAAATAAAGTGAAAAGTGATGAATTATTATGTCCAATGTGTCGTATTCCAATTGACCTTGATGAATAGAACGTTGACTATCCACCTCCAGAAGAAAGTGATGAAAGCAATTTTACTTTATCTGAAGATATAATTAAACTTCAAAAGAAAATGGCTGCTCTGTTTCAAAAAGAATTTAAAAAAGGTGGCATTATAGACGTGGAGACAGACAAAAATAAATATTTACTGGAAATATCGAATGTTTCTGTCGGGTCGGATAGTGAAGAAAAATCAGAACTGAAGCCTGCTGTGGTTCTGCCATTGACAGTAAAAATTAGCAGTCGGATGAAATTAGTAGTCCTGCACATGATTGAATAAACTATGTAAAAGATTGCTGTAGGAATTTTGATCATAGGGTAAAGAATGGAAATTTTAATAGACCATTTGATAACAGAAGCAATAATAGATATGGCCAAAGATATGTTAATAACCATGGAAATTACAATAAATATAGATGTCGGAAGCAGAGTTCCGAGAATTCTTACCAAAATGAATCTGAAATTCCAGAAAACTTTGAGACTAAAGATTCTTCGATACCTCAAGATATAACAGAAAGTGAAGATTTGATTAATAGTTCACCGGATGTGATTGAACCTAATGATGGATCTGAAATGCTAGAAAGTGCTTCACCTAATTCAAAAGCAAAGTATAATCCAAATTTTTCCCCTAGGTACAAGTATAGAGGCTACTATCATGGTCGAAATAATTATAATTATGACGGCCGACGATCATGTAACGCTAGTTATAATGAGCAAAGAAATTCACAACCATCACATAGGTATAGTGTACAGCGAACTGAATACTCATTTAGCAATTTTGAAGAGATTCGAAAATGATCTCAGAACTCATAATCATGATAATTACAAATCAGATTATAGGTCTGGAAGTTACAGACATGATAATGGGTACTATGCAAAACAAAGGTATAATGACAGTAGGAATAATTCTTACTATGAATTTAAAGTAGCTTATAGTGGAAGAGATGCTTATTCAAATTCTTATAATTCTAGAAGCAATAGGTTTACAGATTCTAAAGATAGAGATCAATATGCAGAAAGCAATTACAGGGAAAATAGGTACACTTATTCTAAAGATAGACATAAATATTCAAAAAGATATTACAGGGACATTAGGTATGCCAATTCCAAAGATGAAAATCAATATGCAGAAACACTTATGTAACACTTTCCAAAACTTCCAAAATAATTTTGCAAATCTTTACCGTAAGGTGTAAGATGATATCTAACTAAACAATTTTGAAAACGCATAACATATTTAAAAATCCAATTTCAGGAATTAACCAATTTTCGTAAAAATATCTCATCTCTTTTGTGCAGCCCTGTATATGATCTATAGATTTGTATATATTCTAAATAGAATGCTAAATTTTAGTTCATTTAGGAAATGAGTAGCACAGTTTAAAATTTCCCTTCTGTAATTTCCGGCAATGAATGGAAATGTACTCGAGACATTTTTGTACTGCCCTTTATACAATCTATACAATTTATAAACACCAAGTAATAGACAAAAAATGAGTTAAATTTAAAAACACGTTCAGCAACTGAAAAAGCATTCCCAGCAATTATTATTAATAAGCAGTACTTTAACCGAATTATTTTGTGTGTCCCTGTAAATGAACGATGAACGCTATACACACAATATTCTATGGTAAGCCTCTTGTAATCCACGTTAGTGATATAAATCAATTTCAATATGTTTGAAACAGCGAAACTTTATTAAAATAAACTGCAAACAATTTTTCTTCATAGACCGTAATGTAATGGAATTCTATTGAGTATCCCTATAAAGCAACTATAAGTGCTATGCACACCGCATTCTATAATTAGTCTTTTTTAGTGCACCTCAGTGATATATGTCATTTTCAATATGTTTGAAATTGTGTAACATCAATAAAATAAACCGCAAATGATTTTTCCCAATAGACCACAATGTAACAGAATTCTTTTGAGTGTCCCTGTAAAAACACTATAAGTGCTGCACACTTCATTATCAATACCGAACATGCCAGAGTAAGCCTCAATAACATATATAAATTGCATGACGATCCGAGTATATTTACGCAAGTTAGAGCACGGGCAAACAGACAGACAGACAGCAGACAGACAGACAAACCGAATTCATAAACACTTTTCAACTATGTTGGAGAGTGTTAAAAAGGGTGGAAATTATTACATAAGATGACCAAAATTTTATCCATGTGCTAGCCTCAAGCTCAACACTAGGAAATGCTGAATCATGGTAAAACATAGAAGAGTATTTAAATAAAAATTAAGCTGCTAGTACTGCCATCTATCGTTGAATAATAAAAAGGGGAAAAGCTCGTGCTGCCATCTATTTTTAAAAGAGCAGTATTAAACTTAAGATAAATTACAGACAATGTAGTTATTAATGTAAATCAAGATATAAATATATATGAAGTATAAAGTGAAACAATATCGTAGTAAACAATAATTAAATTTAGAAAGTATGTAGTTAATAGGATTAAATAATATGGAAAGATAAATGTAGGTAACAACTATATATATACCATCAAATTACCAATGTTCAACAGAATTTTGTAATTACATATATTGATAAATCTCCAAATAACTATGCCATCATATGCAAATCATATTATCATCAACTTTTTACATCCACTATCTCTTCTAACAATTCATTTAAAAAAAGTATTGTAATCACACTGTAAACAATCGTAAAATTCATAGTTATTATAAACTACTAAGCATTCCCTCTACTAAGTTTAATTATCCGTATTTGGTTCTTATACCCAAATTTCACAAAACACCTATTAAATTTAGAACTGTTACTATAGGTTTCAATACATATAATAATCAAGATAACAAATTACTATTAAAAATACTTAATCAAATATACACACAGACAACTACAATAGATAGCTCATATTCTATAAAAAATAGCTTTCAATTGGTTCTCAAATTTCTCAAACATCTGAAATGTGTAAAAAAATATAACACCATATGATTTCAAAGATCTTTTAAATCTTTGACATATTAGATCTACATAATATAATAAATACATTATTTAAAAAATTTCAAAATCAATTGACTCTTCCTATACACGTGGATGCGGAGTATTTTCATACACTAACTAATTTTATCATATATAATAACTACCTTCTATAAGACAATACCATTTATTTACAGAAAATTGGAATTCCACAAGGTGGATGCGCATCAAGCTTACTTACAGGCTTGTATTTATATATCTATGAGCGTACATTTTGTAACAGTAATATTAAGGGATATCATTACATTAATGACATTATATTAATCGATACTGTCCAATCAAGCGTTTCTCAATTTCCAGTAAATTATCCTACTAATTTAGAATTAACGGAAAACCTATTATCTAATACTGATATTCACTTTTTAGACATTAAACTTATGCTGCACGATAACAATACTATTACAGACATATATGACAAACGTAAACACTTTGAATTCAAAGTTAATACATTTACCAATTTTAAGTCATGACTTCACATTTCTGTTTACCGTAATATACTTATTAATCATATATTTAGAATAAAACGACTATGCGCTTCCCATCTTATAAATAAAAATATGAAATAACTTATTTGTGATACATTACAAAATGGTTTTCCAAAGAAAATCATATATTCTTTGTTATATTAGTTAGTCCATGATCGAAACTACATGACGGATGGGTGGGTAGATGTTAAGAGTATGGAGGAGGGAGGTGTTGTCTGGAAAAAATAAAATGATTAACTCATTGCAAGATAAAAATTTCACAAATAAAAATATATTAAGTAGAAATTATAAAAAGAAAAAAGAAAAACATAAAAATAAAATAGTACGGGTGAGAGCGTAGATGTTAGAGTATGGGGGTGTGGAGGTGTTTTATGGCTAATAAAATTCAATTGGTTAATTACAAAAAAACATACAAAACAAGGAGAAGAAAGGGGTTATCTGTTAAAGGGGGGAAGAGGTTAAAAGAGTGGGTTATCTGATTATTTTGCCTCTTTTCATTACATGTTATTCATTTGCTAATTTTGTTCAATTCATTTTTAACAAAATTCTTTCATAGCATTTACTTTATGTTGTATTTAATTTAATTATCTTCTTTGATTTGTTTGTGATAATGTCACTTTAATCACTTCATAAATCATCACACTTTTTTTTAATTTTCTACTAAGTAATAATTACTCTTGCTTAATACTTCCTTTCTATGAAATAGTAATGAGTTTATATCATCAAATAGGCAGTTTTAGTTTAATCTACAAAATTTATTTTACTTCTTTGATTCATGTGGCACATTGTCATATCTTAAGAACTTTATTAATCATCGTTCTTTAACTACAATCTTTGTCCTTTTTAAATATTTCCTTCACCACTTTTTTTATAATTACTTGCTTATAGAAATAATATTATTATGCAATGCCAAGGTATTAATTCATTTATTTTATTTTTTTTACATAATATTAATGTTAATAATATTTTCATATTTCCTTAAACTTTTCATTGATTATTTACATTAAATTTTCTTAATTTATTAATTTCTCATTAAACACTTTCTTTAAATTTTAAAATTCCACTTTCAATAACTAATTTATGTTATATTTTCTTACACTGACACCAGATGGCATGTCCATAAATGAATCTAAAATTTTTATTTACCTGTCTTTAATACTCTTTCTACAACTGCCAATAGGTGGCAGGATTTTTCCATAATATTACTTAATTCTAGTATAACGCTTGTATGCAGTTCATTTTGTACCCCTCTTGTTATTCATCTAATGAATTAGTAACTATTATAAGGCAACAGGTGAAGTTTTGCTGAATCATCATTCACGGCATTTTTCGTTTAACCACGTTTCTTCCGGTTTAAATATGGGGAAATTATCCTCACTTTTTTTTTTCATTTCTAATATCTTATTTCTTGTTTTTTAAGGTATGATCGCCCAAATTTTGTAAAATTTTAACTTAATAGTTTGTACAAGGTTTAAATCATACATGTTTTGTGGAATTTGTGGTAATTTGGCTGCCATGGTTCTACAATAATTTCAATTTTTTTCCTCTTTTTCAAAATTACACTTTTTACTTTAATTATTAATTTTGGATACATTTCAATACAGATTTGTGTTTCATCTTTCAGGTTTTTAATTTTCTCTTCACTTTTTCCTCCAATCTATATTATGTACTCTTTGTTTTAAATTATATTCATTATTTTTTTCTCTACATATTTATGGATATTGTTCAAACAGGTACGTGTTCATTTTTCATATTTAATATTTTCCCCCACATGTTGTATGACGTTTCTGTGATGTTTTAATTGTTATATATATATATATATATATATATATACAGTGGTGGCCAAAAGTGTGGACATATTTTGAAAGTTTCATGTTTTTCAACTTTGTGTGCTTATAGAATATATTAATTTTCACTTAAATACAAACGTTTATGTATCAAATTGAAGGTAATAATTTAATAATAAAAACAGTATTACAATATCTGTAATACAAAAAAAGTTATGCAACTAATAGTAAAATCTATCTTAGATTTGCATTTTTTCAAAGTGATACTTACACAATCAATACTTAGTAGGATAACCCTTATTTTTTAAGACAGCTTCACAGCATCTTTTCATCGAGGCTAACGAAAAAGACAGGCTACCGCGGTACATCCCAGTTATCTTTTTTTAAGACCGCTAGAGTGACGTGATGCTCTTTTCGAGCACCTTCATTGGTGCATTCGAGCATCACGTGATTCCCACGGTCTGTAAAAAACGATATGTGTAAAGCACCGCTGTAGCCTTTCTTTTTCGTTAGCCTCGCTTTTCATCGAGTGAACGAGTGTTTGGAATTCATCTTTCGTAATCACATGGTGCCAAGAATCAATTAACTTCAATAAGTTGTCTTTTATTGGATGGACGTTTTTTTTCGTACAAGAATTTTCAAACGTCGCCACAAATTTTCAATTGGATTGAGATCAGGGCTGCTCCTGGCCATGGTAATATATCTATGCCTTTATTTTGAAACCATGCTTTGCATACTTTTGCTGTGTGGCGTGGAGCTGAATCCTGCTGAAAAATAAATAGTGCGTTGTTGGGGAAGAGATCCCTGATGGAAGGTATCAATTTTGGTTCCAGGACAGTTTCGATGTATTTTTTGGCATTCAGGATGCCACCAATCACTTGAATTCGGCTCACACCATCTGCAGACATACATGCCCAAATCATGACATTTGTTGGGTTTTTTGTAGTTGCTTCAATGCAATCAGGATGAAGTGCTTCTCCTACTCTACGTCTCACGTATTTTCTACCATCACTACCAAAGAGCGATATTTTACTCTCATCGCTCCAGATTACATGCTTCCATTGATTTTCTGACCATTTAATGTGTCGTTTGCCTACTTAACTATATTTTTGCGTTGCTTTTGGTTTAAATATGGTTTTTTCCTTAGAATTCTAGCTTGTAGTCCAAATCCTGATAACCTTCTTCTTATTGTTCTTGAACTTACTGCAATACCCGCTGCATTCATTTCACATCTAATGGCATCTGATGAAATTTTTCTATCTTGAAGGCATAGCCGTTTAATTTTTCTATCGGCAGTAGCACTTGTGCATTTTTTTCGGCCTGATTTGGCCTTATTTTCTACTGATTTCGTTTTTTCATAACGTAAACAGGACTTTCGTACACCAGAACAAGTCACTGAACCACCAACTTGTCTTGCAATTTCAGCATAAGAGAGGCCATTTTCTTTGAATATGATAATTTGGCTTCTTTTTGTAGATGGCCAATTAGTTCTTCTTGTTGATGACATTGTTTAAAATTACTTTAATTAAATAAAAAGGACTTTAAATATTCAAAAACAGCAATACTCTATTTAATTGTACTAGTATGCATCATTCCGCAAAATATTTCCACAACAATAACTCTTTTACCATCCAAATAACCTAAAATATGGTTACAGTCATTTGATTGTCCTCAGAACAGTGTTTGTGATTGGCTAGTACGCTTTTATTACAAAACACGTCCTTATTCAAAACGATTTGTGTTTGCTTGTTCTACTAAAATGAGCATAACTTTTTTTTGTAATACAGATATTGTAATACTGTTTTTATTATTAAATTTTACATTAAATTACCTTCAATTTGATATATAAACGTTTGTATTTAAGTGAAAATTAATATATTCTACAAGCAACAAATTTGAAAAACATGAATCTTTCAAAAAATGTCCAAACTTTTGGCCACCACTGTATATAATATCTACAAAAACAACTTTTCAAAAGTAAAAAAAGGCCAAGCGTAAAAAAAAAAAAAAGTTGTGGCTAAAAAATGGTGTGATATCAAATTTCCAAGCTATTATATTGCTTATTTAACTGTTTCCATTAAATAAGTTATCATATATATAAGTCGAGTGCCTACGTATATGTTAATAGAAATCGTTTTCTCCTGTACTAAATACATCCGAATGAGTTTCTAAAAATTCAATTTTTTTCAAATTATGCATGATGGGCTTGGCGGCCATCTTTCCATATTTCTAAGCACCCAAATTTCTAAAGTAAAAGCGTAATATGTTTGCAATGTAATATGTTTATAAAAATTTCGAACTTCAGATTCTAACTACGGACAGATAATTAGATAAGACTGATATTTTGATAAATTGATTTTTACTAGTTTGAAATTAATAATTACTCTAAAAAATAAATCATAAGATGAATCTTTAAGATAAGTCATCATTATCTTAAGACACAATTTTCAGAGCATACAAGTCTATAAATGAAACTCTTAAATATTTGCTTAAATAACAATTTTGAACTTCGGATTTTAACTACGGATTTGGGTGGTTAGAATTTTGTGAATAATATGCAAAGATGGCCGCCAAGCCCATCATGCTTAATTTGAAAAAATCTGAATTTACAGAAACTCATTAGGATGTATTTAGTACAGGAGAAAACGATTTCTATTAACATATACGTAGGCACTCGACTTATATATATGATAACTTATTTAATTGAAAAAAGTTAAATAAGCAATATAATAGCTTGGAAATTTGATATCACACCATTTTTTAGCCACAACTTTTTTTTTTTACGCTTGGCCTTTTTATACTTTTGAAAAGTTGTTTTTGTAGATATCATTTCTTTTTTTTAAATATATTGAACATAATTTAAATAATCTAAACATGAGAAATAATTTAAAAATACATTTTACTTTCAGTCATTGTTTAAAGGGTTAACTAGAAATACCAGTAGATTTTTCAATTAAATTAATTACACTCTTAAAAACAACATACTAAATGTGGCTTGTTATAATACTTGTTATCCTCCTTTAAAAAATATCACTGACTAATCCATTAAATGAATAAAAATGGAATATGTACATAGCGTGTCAGCGCTGCATTTGAAATCAAACGTGATATCACGCTCTTTTATTATTAGAACTAGCTGGCTTCGCCCGCTAGCGGGCCCCTAATTTACACCGGGGCCTCAATCCTTTTTAAACACTCGAATAAGATAAACCACGAACCTCCGACCTGGTTCCACGCTGCCTTCGGCACCGGATAATCCCTTAATTTGCACATCGAATTGTATAAACCTGTAAACAAACGAACTTCCGACACGTGTCCCCGCTGCCTTCGGCACCGTATAGCAGTCGTGCTGCGCACGCTCAAGTTCTATCTTCCACCACCAGGTAGCGCAATCTGTTCTATACGAACCTCGGGCACTGAAATCGTTAAGGCTATAGATGTCGAGTCGAATGAGCTATGTCCCGTCGTGATCTAGCCCATAGAACCAGAGATAAGAAAGTGCCCCCTGGTGGTGAAAAAACGACCTGAAATCGGAAAGCTCTATAGATGTCGAGTCGAATGAACCATACCCTGTCGTGATCCGACGCATAGAAACAGAGATAGGAAAGCGCCCACTTGTGGTGAAAGCTAATCGCGTTTGGGGGGGCAAAGTGGGGGGATGAACACCGGAGATGCATAATAAGATTAGGCGGTCACAGACTTTTCCAACGATGTATCACATGAGGGATATGTGCAAAATTCAGAAAATACCCCCCCCCCCACCTGCATAATTTGATTAAGCGTTCACAGACCTTTCCAACGATATATCACATGAGAGGTGTCGGCAAAATTTAGAAAAGTGCCCCCTTTGGGGAAGGGGGGTGAAAGCGGGAGGATGGACCCCGAAGATACATAATATGAATAAGCGGCCACAGGCCTTTCGAACAATATATCACATGAGTAGTGTCGGGAGGGGCGCAAAATGTGGGGGTTTCACCTGTGGTGCATAACATGAATAAGTGGTCACAGCCCTTTGTAACGATATGTGACATGACGGATATCGTTAAAATTTAGAAAAGTGTCCCCCCCCCCTTGTGTAGGCAAAACGCGCTCCGCCCCTCCCTATAATTTTTGACGCAGCTTTATTTTTAAAATTTATGTTTTGTGTTATAAAATATCGTAAAGTTTCAAACAGATAGCCTTATTATACTTCCTAATTTTGTTCACGCTCCTCCCCATCCTCTCCCCGAACTGTGACGCGCCATTCTTTTTTATAATTTTTTTATCATGTGTTATAAACCATCTTAAAGTTTAAAACAGATCGCATTGGAATTTAATATATTTGCTGAAATTACTATTATATGTAGAATAATATAGAAATAAACCCTCCTTTAGATTGTAATTGAGATATATGAACAATTTTTAGAATTTATGAAATCTGATTTTTATTTATTTATTTATTTATTTATTTATCTATTTATTTATTTTTTGTTTATTTATTTATTTTTTTTTGCATTGCTCTGTGCATGTTTGGAATTTCTTAGCAATTTCTTAGATTTACATTATTTTATTCAATTAAACATTGTACTTTTACAATAAATTTAAATGGAAACTTCACTTCTAAAACAAAAATAATTTAACAACTGGATTTCATTAATTTATAGAAAAATGACGTGAAAGGTATTCCTGCGAACGAAATGCCTGTCCTTTACCGTTTTTTTTTTTTTTTTTTTTAAAGAAATAAATGAATCACCTTTAATTCATTTCAAAAATTTTAGAAGGTACATCTTCCCTGAAAAACTAATTTATTTTTAAAGATCTTTCAAAAACGTATATTATATATTTAAAATATTTTTTAAAGCATAAACACTAACGTCTGATTACTTTATTTTACAATATTTTAAGAACACGCATTTTATCAGACAATTAAAGGCACTAAACAAACACGAGTGAAAAATTGACCTGGGCCAGGACTCGAACCTGGGACCTTACGCATACCATGCCGACACTCTGCGACTGAGCCACCCAGATCGATACGCTTGACGGGAATTTCTCATACTTATTCATGTTGGAAACAGTCATCTGCCACAGTTTGCAGTCATATTTAATTGTTTGATAAAATGTGTGTTCTTATAATTATGAAGTTTTATTTTTTTTTAAATATCTTCAGAAGAAAATGGCTGACTTGCAGATGAAATTTGATGTTGTTATAACTTGTAACTGATTTGTGCTATTATAATACAGACTAGCCGCCACTGGCGACCAGTTTGGTCTCCCTTAAATGTATGTTAAGAACTGTAACACGTTACTTTTATTCGTAATTTATTTTTTTCCGTAATCCTTCGCCAAACCGGAAGATTCTAATAGACAAATCAAAAACTTTTTCGATCATGGTAGCATTTCGGTTATTTTTTGTTGTTATGTATTTCATCTTTCTTGACAAAAACCGCTTAACCAACTTAAGCATTTATGCTTCATATCCGTTTGCTTATCAGTTGCAGTATGCTTGCTAATGAGGAGATTCTTAAACATATTAAGTAGTTTTCCGTAATTGGATCCATTGCCAAATGGCGTATTTTAGTTAATACGATTTGGTGCAATGAAGTCTATTATGTGAAAGTCTTTAATGATATCCACCATTTACACTGAACCATATTGTTGCCAATATTTTTTTGTTTGTTTGTTTGTTTCTCGCTAACTTTGGCTGTAGACTTGATTACGGGAGAATCAAGAAGAAAATCTATCATTATTCTCATTTAAAACGTCTTGAATAATGTGACATAATCGGAGTGCATATTATAACACGTAATTTTCGAGTATGGTTTGGTGAAACATTGAACTTTTGGAAGCCAGTTTTGATAATCACGTAAATATGTCACACCAACATTACCGCCTATAATTCTAATTACAGCAACCCGTTTTTTCTCTCTATATTGCAACTCTATAGTTAATATAGTGCCCCGGTGCGTCTACGACAGCTGTTCCATCAGAACATTTGATTTCAAAATAAAAGTATCGTTTCTAATTTGCACACGCGAAAAATAAAAGCTGGTATTGGCGATTTTAAAAATTCTATTGGCGAGATTTGCGCCCAAATAACACAAAAGTGCTTAATGATGTTATATATTTTGTAAATGTATATTAAATTACTGTTTTGAAAGCGATTGGTCATTAATAATGGTAAATATGATTGGTGATTAACAATCATTTTCGGTGGTCTCTCTTCCTTTCACGTGTAATACATAAATACCAAATTAACTGACAATTTGTTTCGAAATTTGATTCATTAAATATCATTACATGAGTTGTATTTGTTTACATTCAGCTTACATCAAGAAAAGATAAAGAATGAAGTTGAGTTGTATAGCACATAATTATGGTAAACTTTGATTGTGTCACTGGTACGAATTATTTTTTTGACACCAAGCAGCGCTCCAAAAAATCTTTCGTGGAAAACTAACTTTACGAACGATTATCTCCATGGTTTAATGGTTTAATATTTTAAACCTTCTCGACGAATGAATCTTTTTTTTTTTTTTTTGTTTACTTTCATGGATAGAGAATTTGAACTGCGAAGCTAATTTCAACTGAAGTTATTGGAGAATATATACATAATTGAACGTAAGTCATCTCTCAAATATTAATTTATTTTGAACGATCTTTCTAAAAATGTCACATTTATGAAGTTTTATTCGAAAAAATAATTTTTAATAAAAATGGCCGCCTGGCATATGAAAAAGTGAAACGGACATTCCGGAACTGTTGATGACAGTCACATGACTTACGGTTTTATTATAGAGATGGTACATGGTCGTTGGCATGTTTTATCTCTGTTTTGGCATAATTTTTTAATCGCCAAGTTAATTAACAGTTTTTTGCTAATTAAGGATAGAAAATAATATTTTTTTACACTGAATTTTATAAAAGCATATAGATTACGTAATTACTTGTCCAAAAATGCAATCCTTTTTTTATTCTGCCGAATATTAAGGTCTGTAGGTTGTTTGAAAAAAAAAAGTTTGACGAAGAAAAAAGTGATCATTTTAAGTAACTCGACGTTTTTTTAAAAAAAATCTATATCTCTGTTTATAAATCACTTATGAAGATAAGTTTGGTCTTAAATTGAAGAAATTCTTCATTTGATTCTTCTAGTTTTCGTTTTTTTTTCTGCGACGCTTGGTTTATTTGTTATCTGATATTTTAATCTGGCATGTTTTGTCGATTTAACATTGCGAAGTTGATTTCTGTAAATAAGCAGTAGCGGTCTAGTTCAGTTCTTGGCGTTGTTTGTGTGGCGTTTTTTTTTTATATGGCGTTTTTTTTTTTGCCTTTCTTCATTTAACAAAGAGTTATTGGTATTTTGTACCATTCATTTAAATAATTCCATAGTTTTAAAATTTGTTTGTAAGTTTACAATTTAAGCAAACATTTAAAGGCTTTAAAAGCTCTCCAGTAAACAGTAATTATTCACATAGATTTAAAATATGCATTTTGTTATCCTTTCTCACTCAAAGAACGTTATACTTATGATATATTTAATATTTTTAACGAACGATCTCATAAACACCACACCAAATATACTGGTGTCCCTAAATTAAGGGAAAAACACAAAACGCTTATTTTCGAACAAAGAAGTTGATTGTAAGTAGTTATAAGAAACTGATATAAAAAAGTATAAAAAGTATGTACTAGTGATAGTATGTAAAAACACAGCCGATCAATGTAACGTAGTGTGACTGTCACGTCACAAATAGTAAAAAGTCTTACAGTCACTGCGATGAACCAAAATATGGTATCTTTGTTTCATTATTAATCACAAGTTACCGTCATTTGGTGATCCCACTGTAAAATTCAGGTGACGCTGGAATGAATCCATCGGATGACTCTCATGTGACTGTCATTGTGTGACTTCTCTATGACGTCATCATGAGAGTTGTTTTGTGCCAAGTCCCCAAATTACACCACAAGGAAGTTACCTGATGACGTTTCAGAAAGTAATGGTCACAGTGACATCACAGTGGAATCTCCAAAAGACGTTCTTTTGAGGGTCTACATGAGATTTCACTTTGAAGTCACTTAATAACTCGTAACAATGCAATGTTCAGGGTGACTTCACTTAATCAAGTGTATTCTCTAAATGCCGGTTATATGCGAGTCACAAAGTGACATATTTTTACCTTCACCTGGTAACTCACAATCACAAAACAAAAATCACGAAAACTTCACAGCGAAATCACCAAATGACAGTCACTTTCAAGTAATAATGATACGAAAATAAGATATCAAATTCTGTTTCAATTTAGTTACTGTGGAATTTGTGACCATTTCTTATGTGACACTGACGTCACACACCAACGTCACTTGGGCAGTGGAGTCTCCAAATGACGGTCATATGAGAGTCACAAAGTGGCATCATTGTAACTTCACCTTGTGACTCGCTAAAAAGGAACAATCACGGTGACTTCATAGTGGAATCACCAAATGACAGTCACTTTAAAATAATAATGAGACAATTAAAATATATCACATTCTGTTTGAACGTAGTGACTGTGACACTTGTGATCATTTGTTACGTCACAATGGCGTCACATCGACCAGCTGTGCTATTAGAGTAGTAGCTATTTGTTACACACGCTGTTTATATCACTTCCTTTTGACTGTTCACAATTAATTGTGCAAGATTTTGTACTTGGTCTTTAATTTGGGGCTACTTTAGTTCTTCTTATATGATTATTTATTAAATATAATTTTGTCTTCTTCAAATGTCAAAATAATATAATTCTAAAATATTCTGTTTTTAGAAATACATTTGTGTTTTGAAATTCACTACTTAGTATTCTAGTTTTCTTGAAGCTTTTCTGATTTATTCAGTAGTTCAGTTTGCCCATTTTGTATGATTACTCGAATGTTATATAAAAAGAAAAAAAGAAAATTCATTCATTCTTTCCATTTAATTTGAAATAAAAATTAGGCAGGAAGAACCATGTCATAATGATTGAAATAAATTATCGAATGCATATTCTGCAAACAATTATATTTAAATATTTAAATATCATTTAATCCGTTACGTCCCGACGGGTCTTTAAAGTTCCATTAAAGAAATTATATAAAATTCCTTTTGCACATACATTTATAATATTATTTTTTATTTTTAATGCAAAATACCGTGCTTGAGGATATTTTATAAAATACAGGGAAATTTACAAAGCAAAATATTTTTGAAAATGAATATATTCTTAACAATTTATGTTTGGATTATTTTTATGTTATTGAAAGATATGCAATGGAACATTTTGTACTCAAACCATTTCTCCATTTACGTATAGCATCACAATGTACATATTTTCATTATTTTATAAGAACATATGAAAATTCTTTCGACTTTTGAGAACAACTATTTCGGAATAGTCTTATTATAATGCTCTTATTTTTCGTCTTATGTAATTGCAAATTTCTATTATTAAATAAAGTTAATTTTTTTTTCCAAAATAGTTGTACTCGAAATTCGAAAAATTTGTAAGCTATGTATAAGAATTGAGAGTTTGGAAACAATATTATTTGATAAGTAATATAATATTTTTTGTAAATATTTAAAGATTAGTTATATAACAACCGAATTAATTAGTGAGCATTATTGAACGAATTATTGTTAAATGCAGTTTCTAATCTATCTTCAGATATTAAGAAGAAATTATTCAGAAGGAATTTATTTTAATTCTTAATCTTCTTAATTTAAACATAAAGATTCAAAATCGAACGCACGCTATAAATTAACATAAGCTTCGAATACCCTCCTTTTATATACAAATTTGTAAACATGCAGATGCGCTTGGCACTTTAGTAAAAAGTCTGCAGTATACGAAAAGTTTTAAATAAAACGCACGAAAGCTAGATAATTAATTACTTAACTTGTAATATTAGCATCCTTAGAATGTCACAATAAACGATTTTGCGAAGTTTATCAACTAATGATTAACACAATCACCCATCAAGCTCTTTTCCTTTATAATGATAATAGACTATGATATACTATCCTTTATAATTCAAATTAAAAAGATAATCATGGTACTGATATTCTTAATACAGATTTCGTGTCGCATTCGTTGCACAATTAAATCTACGTAAAGATAATTTGTTAATGAAATCTTCTTTAGCACAAAGTAATTAATTAGTTTATCAGATTTCAACGCAAAACTTTCGACATCAAGATTTACTAGCTTGAGTTTGTAAGAAAATGGCTTGTGAAATCTGAAACTAATTAACTTATTTAAGGGTGTTACAAGAGAGATAATACATTACATCTTAAGTTTTCGCAACTAGAACTTCACAATGATCTTTAATTATTTTTTAAAAACACAAGATAAAAACAATATTTTTAAAGAGTTTATATGTTAAATAAAATAAAATAATTTATTTATTTCATAATTTCCCAAGTTTACCTTTTTTAAGTAAAAAAAAAAAAAAATAATAATAATAATAATAATAATAATTTATTGCATTTATAAAAACGGTAACACTAATTTTATTGCACAATCTAAAATATAAATAAGATTATAGCTCTTACGAAAGGAATTAAAAAGAATTAAAAATCTCAGGCATATTTCTTTCAATAAACAATAAGAAAATATCACTCTAATGATCGGCAATGTTTATATAAACAATACGATTTTCTTTTGACAATTGATGCAGGAAGTTATGTGTTCATTTAAAGGGCTGCGTTTATACAGGGTGAATCTAAACTCTTGGGCAAAATTTTAAGGTGTGATAGTACACATCAAGACAAACAATATTAAATAGGAAACTAAGGGTCCCAAACGTCTTCCGAAGGAGATAGGCACCATTAAAGTTTAGGGTCCAAAATTTCAAATGATTATAAAAAACGGAAAAATTGGTCGATTCGTTTGCGGTTTTCGCTAAAACTATTCTTTATATCAGTATTTTCTTAAAAATAAACTTTAAAGATAAAGTTTAAAAAATGCCGATAGAGGGCGCTTTAGACTTTGGAGTAACGAAAAACTATTTTTTACCGTTATTTTTTGTATCTCATTAAATGCTTTCAAAAACTTAGACCTTAAATTTTGAGCTCAAAATCTGAATCGTTGGGAGTGATTAAATAGCGCAAACTGAACTGCGTTCAGGAGTTGAAATTTGAAACACCTCCCTCCCCCCCCCCCACACTCCTGAACACAGTTCAGTTATTCCCGATCTTGGTGTCGTAGACCAGGCAAAAACAATATGAGTTGTAATTTTCCAACTGGACGAAAAATGTCCAGGCCAGGATTCGAACCTGGGATCTCTTGAAGCTGCCATTCTTTACCAACTGAGCTATCCCAGTTGAATCTGGATGGCATAATTCATCCAGTTCATGCCGGGATAGCTCAGTTAGTAGAGCATGGCAGCTTCAGCCAAGAGATCTCATGTTCGAATCCTGGCCCGGGTATTTTTCGTGCAGTCGGAAAATTACAACTCATATGATTTCTTTACCAATTTGAATAATTGTGTTAAAATTAATCCAGGCAGAAACTACCACCCCCTACACGTAAAATAAACGATAGAGTAATGACAAAATTAAATAGAAAATTTATTCATAAAAGACATGAGCAATTTCTCCGCGCAAAATAAAAAGAAACAATTTGATGTATGCATGTAGTGCGCAATATGAATGAAGGTTGACACGTAGAAAATGGTACACGCATGATGTTCGTGAGGAATCACAAAAACTGCTCGAAAGAGTACCCACCAGCAACGATGCAGGCCTCATGCCGCCGGCGGAGGGAGTTGCGAACATTAGTGAATATCCCGGGCATCTCCCGGATATCGCCTGCTACGACGGCAATCATCGCAACCAGGTCGGAGTCGGAGTCGATGGTAAAAAATAGTTGTTCATTACTCCAAAGGCTAAAGCCCTTCTATCAGCATTTTTGAACTTTATCTTTAAAATTTATTTTTTAAATAAATTTTTTATTTAATTTTGTCATCTCTCTATCGTTTATTTTATGTGTAGGGGGTAGTAGTTTCTGCCTGGTCTACGACACCAAGATCGGGAATAACTGAACTGTATTCAGGGGGGTTCAAATTTCAACTCCTGAACACAGTGCAATTTGCGCTACTTAACCACTCCCAACGATTCAGATTTTGAGCTCAAAATTTAAGTTTAAGTCTAAGCTTTTGAAAGCATTTAATCAGATACAAAAAATAACGGTAAAAAATAGTTGTTCGTTACTCCAAAGTCTAAAGCGCCCTCTATCGACATTTGTTTTAACTTTTCCTTTAAAATTTATTTTTAAGAAAATACTGACACAAAAAATAGTTTTAGCGAAAACCGCAAACGAATCGACCAATTTTTCCGTTTTTTATAATTATTTTGAAATTTTGGACCGTAAACTTTAATGGCGCCTATCTCCTTCGTAAGACGTTTGGGACCCTTAGTTTCCTATTTAATATTGTTTGTCTACATACGATGGCTAACTAGACGGGACCTTTCAGCTTAATATATAACTGCTACAAGTGTACTTAAAACTAACATTTAAAACGACTTCAATTTTTTACAAAATAACTGGTTTTTACATAATAATCGACTAATAATAATTGACAAATAATCGACTCCAACACTGAAATTGCGTTTCGGCTGACGTATATAATTAAAAAATATACGACCTATGCAATGTTGCCTATTGCAGCTGATTATAATACAAACGTTGTGTTATATCTAGTCAGATCTTTTCATTTTCTTTTAAATATATAAATCAATATTGGGCACATGGTGTAATAATCAATTATACGCGTGCATAAATTATATAGATTTAATATAACTCTAATTAATCACTCTTTTCGTAGTGCTGATGATGACTGTGTGATACTTGTGACACCTGGTTTTTAAACAATGTGCTCGTTGTGCACATTCGAATTGTTAACAGTATGCCATAATTGTTTTGCACTGTTAAAAACAGTTACTAAGCTACAAATTCCGCAAATACCTCCATTTTATATATGTTAGTATTGTGATGAGTGCTATTTTAACTTCATAACGCTTACCCGCATGAACGTCGGCCGGAATAGATTCCAAGTTTTGAGTCGGCTAACTGACTGCTTTCTAGGACCCAAATCTCATTCTGGAATTCAAATTAAACACCATACACATGTTTTGTTTCAGCATGTGCAAAGAAAAAAAAAAGAAATTTGTTTCCATGCAGAAATTATTCTTTGTTCATTGCATAAGGTTTAAATTTTATAAATAATTGTCATCGGTCTTTATCTACGGATAAGAAGTGGTGTGTTTAAAAATATCTGACACCATCTTGTTCCAAATCAAAAAGAATCTTATAGATCTTAAAACTAATCATGCATTCTTGGATTCTAGTTATATTATTTAAGATACAGTACAGTAAAAGAAGATCTTAATTGACTGTAAAATAATTATAATTAATCACTTAAGGATTCTAAGTCCAAAATATTACATTACATGAAAAGTATTATCAAGAAATCGGAAGAAATTTACAAAGATTTAATTTACTTTTAAAAAAAACTATGGTTATTCACTTAAGGATTCACATACATTATATTACATGAAAAGTATTATCTAGGAATCAGAAGAAATTTACAAAGATTTAATTTTTTTTAATATTTATAGTTGATGAATTTACAGTTTTTAAATATTTTATTAAATTATGCGATGAGAATGAGTTTATTAATAAAGCAAACGCTTATAAATGTTGACAAAAATATCACAAAATATTCAACTCGCAAATGGAAGAATTGTGGACTCCTTGTTGGGCTAAAAATGAAAGGAAATAAAAGGGATGAGTGATTCATCCATTTCAAGGTTAAACAGCCTATTGTTTGCTCAAGAACAATTCGTTTTATACTCATACTTGTCCTACAAAATCAAATATATACAAGGTAATTATAACTGAATTTTTACTTTGATAGCCTACCAAAATTTACAAACATGGGAATAACAAGAAGGAAGACATATATTTTATTTCTAGAAAAA
The DNA here is from genome assembly GCA_963931845.1 of Maratus michaelseni. Taxonomy (NCBI): domain Eukaryota; kingdom Metazoa; phylum Arthropoda; class Arachnida; order Araneae; family Salticidae; genus Maratus; species Maratus michaelseni. Next base: position 415,196,890 of record OZ007586.1, read on the forward strand.
AGTTTTAAAAATGTAATTACCACGGGGCTTGTGAACAACTTACCGTATTTGCAAAAAAAATCAAATTCGCCAAAATCTCAAAAATTGCTCAAATTCGCATCGTATAGTTATAAGGTTGTTCTGCTATAAAGCTCAGCATTTTCGGTAGTGCCTTCAGCTGTGCATCGTGAAATGCAATTCACGATGAGTTGTAATTTTCCAACTGAGTAAAAAAATGTCCAGGCCAGGATTTGAACCAGAGACTATTTGGTTTAAGATGCCAATGCTCTGCAAACGGAGCTGTTCTGGAAGAATCTGGTGGACACAATTTACCCAGTTAACTTTATTGATAATGGCATCTGGTATGTTATCTGTAAAAGCTCAACAGAATTAATTGCAGGTAATGGAACTTCCAGCGTATATGGGACACTGAAATGGTTATTAAAACACTATCGATTCTAATAATAACTGTAAAAAATTAAAAAATTCGCAGGTTTTAACTGATGAAGACATTCGAAACTTCGTATGTGTTATCAATAGTATCTTTATCATTCAATACATTGCAACAAATATCGCAAACAAAATTGTGCAGTATTGTTGAATGTTAAATAGATTTACCATTTAGTACAGTGTAAAATATTAATCACAAATGGTGCATTACTGCATGTTATGCTTCGAAATTCTCAAGTGATCAGCAACTTGAACTTGTTCATTGTACTTAAAGTGCAACTTTTGCAGTACGGTGCCATGCATTTAAATATTGATAATGTTTTCTCCTGTAACATGGTACGGATGGACGACGGACACAATTTCACCCAAATGAGACATAAAACATAAAACTGTAGTTGTTTTCAAAAGAAATTTCTAATATTGTTCATCCAATTTTACTGCATTCATATTAATTTTCTAATATGTGTTCATTTATTGCAGTGTCATAACCAGGTGTTGGAAGTGGCGCGCTAAATTATTAAAACCACAGTAGTCGCTGCTTTTTACAGTAGTTTATAGTGTAGCGAGTAGTGCGCTACAAAAAAACAGTAGTTTTTAGAGAGAACCGACGGTACTTTGAGGGGAAAAATGTGTCATTCTACAGATCACGCGGCTAGTTTTATGCAATTTTTTTTCTGATCAACAATTTGCAAATCTCAGCTGCAGTGCACAGGAACGCATCGCATTAAGTAATAGATTTTTCCAATTGACATTTACTGCTAAAATCAAGTGCTAACCCACCAGAGGAATTAATTTTCTTGCTTTCAACACTAGTCTATTTACTCGTTATTAGGTCTTCTTGTTTTTATGCTCGCTTTCTTATTAATTGGAATTGATTTATTTACATATTTATTGTTTGCATTTAGAGTTATTTTTCTGTAATATTCTGGATTATAAAAATAGACAATTCAATATAACTAACTCTCAACATAAGGCAATTCAGGTAACATATTAAGGAGTGTGTTAGACAGTTAAGTAAACAATTCTATTGCCAAATACAGTAAAACCGCCGTAACCGATAGGCCCAAATAGCGGACACCTCTATTTAGCGGATATTTTTTCGATCCCCAATATATTTGTACATATATATATATATATATATATATATATATATATATATATATATATATATATACATATTTTGACATATTTGTATATTTTACCCGTAAATAGCGGAAAAATTCCGCACACCGGAGGTGTTCGTTATTCGTAGGTTTTACTACACATGTTAAGCATAACTTTATATCTCAATGTAATAATTACTTTAAGAATAGTAAATAAAATCTATTCTGGGTTTGGTTGTGCACAAGTGTATTATATACAAAAGTAGCTTCTCGTTATATCGCTCATTTCTATATGTAACTCTGTTTTTGTGCCTACCGAAAAAATAAATTGTTGTTTAAACACATTTATAATTTCCGTATACATACCGTATGAGGAAAGCGTGTTTTATTTACATTTTAAGGTGCCCTGAATACGCTTTAACTATTTTTACAATGATTCCATGTGTATGTGTAGATGTACGCGTGTATAATTAAAATTGCTTCACGTTTTCAGGCCCCATAGCTCACTTTTGAATCATTGGGATCTAATTTTTTATTTATTGTTATTAATGTAAAAATACCACTTATTTGAACCCACAGTTTTCTGTCAAGTGTTCGGAATGTCGAATAGAGTTACTCCAGATTTGTTTAAATAACTGTATTTAAATATTGATTGTATTATGTATCTCTCTTAATTTCGCTTTATAAACTATTTTGGAGAGAAACACAGAACATTTTCTTTTATGTTATCTTTGTTATTTTTGTTTCATCACACTTACTTAATTGAGTCCCGTCAGACGCGATATAACGAGGGATGATTGCATTATTTATTCCTGTCTTCAATTTCAAGTGTAAATTGAATCATTTTAAAAAAGCTGAAGGTAGCTTTTGAAAAATAATTTATAGTCGCTTCTTTTTAAAACGAGCAGTTGTAGTTGTAGTTAACTACATTTTCGAAAAAGTGGTTGTAGACCACTGGTCATAACTAAGCTGTTATTCTTTGAAGCGCAATCTATGACAAGACTTATAGGGGAGTTTACGATGACTCTATGTTAAAAAAATTCGTGGTAGTTAATCATCGTCAGCGTGGCATCTTCGGTAACACGTTATTTTATGCTCGACGGTGCATCATCTTCTATTGCTACATGTTTATAACTGTCACTTAGGCAACATTTTACTGTAGAAAGACTTATTCTTTGACACTTTCGGGTTTCATAACTATCTTGATCCTCCAAATTGAAACCGTGCGACTTTTTCCTATGGAAAAATTAAAAAAAAATATGGAACAGTTTCAAAAATATTACTTACTGAGATAACATTAGAAACTTGTTTGACCCATGTTTTGACTTGTTTGTCCTTGTTCATTCCTACCATTTCGTCTGATATGTATCGAAATGCTGTTGAGTGATTGACATTATGCTTTAACGTAGATGCAAAAAATAGTGTACACCACCAAGGTTTCAATATTTCCTCTTTTTTTCAAGTCAAATAGAAAGAGAAATTCTACTTAAGTCTCAACCCCACTTTGAAGGCCTGAAATTTAAGGTTTTTTAGGACTTTGTGTTAAGAAATGCAAAGTATTTATAAAAATACATTTACACTGAATTATTACACATATATTAAAGTTTACAAGTTGAAAATTGCACGTCAAACATGACAAATGAGGTGCGTTCGTAATGTTATTATTTCAGTGAAATGAATTATATCATCTATTATTATGATATGATTAATTTACGTAATAAAATAAGTACATATTAAGGTCAATATTTTATCTTCTGTTGACATTTACTGAAAATTCAAATGGGAAACTTAAGCCTAACTTTGAAATTTTCAGAAATTGAAATCCATATTTAGACTTTTTTTTCATTTAGTAACTATTTCTCCGGAAACATCTATCCACAAAACTGTCGGTGGGTTATATGATTGCTATAATTAAACAATTTCAGTATGCAAATTCGGTTTTTAAATTCTGTAATATGGAAGTAGTATGACTCTATCTTAAATAGGACGTAATCACCTTGGCAACCTAGAATCACTACCAATCATGGGATATCATTAAATTAATTACGTATGATAGGATTTAATAGAATGAATAACGTGACTATAATTTGGTCATAGAGGTTATAAAATGTCATATACGTCATATATGACTATAACTTGGTCATAGAGGTTATAAAATGTCTTATACGTCATACTATAACGTCATACATGTCAGATAACTTGACGATACATCTCCGTCGCTTGACTATTAATTCTCAGAAGTTGCTATAACAAGAAAGTACCGATTTTTAAAAAATTCTAATTACATAATAAATATTTTTATTAATATCTTTTTAACACTTTCCAACCTAGTTGAAAAGTGTTTATGACTTCGGTTTGTCTGGCCGTCTGCCGTCTGCCGTCTGCCGTCTGCCGTCTGGCCGTCTGGCCGTCTGTCCGTGCTCTAACTCCCGTAAATATGCTCGGATTGCCCTGCAATTTTTATATGTTATAATCGTTATCTATAGCATGTTCCATATTTCAACGGAAGTGTGTAGCACTTATAGTTTTTTTACAGGGACACTCAAAAGAATTCCGTTACATTGCGGTCTATGGGGAAAAATCATTTGCGGTTTATTTAAATAATGTTTCACTATTTTAAACGCATTGAAATTTATATATCTCACTAACGTGCATTAGAAGAAGTTTAATATGGAATAGGGTGTGCATAGCACTTATACTTACTTTACAGGGACAGTCAAAATAATTCCGTTACATGACGTCTATGGAGAAAAATCATCTGCGGTTTATTTAAATAATGTGTCCCTATTTTAAACGCATTCAAATTTATATAAGGTTCATTACAAGAGACTTACTACAGAATATTGTGTGTATAGCAGTCATCGTTCATTTACAGGGACACACAAAAGAATTCTCTACTGTATGTTAACAATAATTCCTGGAAGTGCGTTTTAAGTTACTGAATGCGATTTTAATTTTAAATCGCTTTTTGTATATTACGTGGTGTGTATAAATTCTGTAGATCCTATACAGGGAAGCACAAAAGTTCGGGAACGCATTTCCGTATTATTTAACTCCAGACGGAGAATTTTAAACTGTGCTACGTGTTTCCTAACTGAACTAAAATTTAGCATCCTATGTAGTATACATACAAATCTATAGATCCTATACAGGGCTGAATAAAAGTATTCGGATTACTTAGATGTTATCTTTTAGCTTATTAAAGAGTATGATTCGTAAAATTATTTTGGAAGCGTTGGAAAGTGTTACATAATCTATGCTTGACGCATGATTTTTCGTTCTTTTTAAGTTTTGATTCGATTTTCATAAAATTTGAAATGACTCGACAAAATTTTGCAACGATTATATATATTAAATTTTAAATCATTTGATTGGGTAGTTTATGCGCTATTATACGCGGACGGACGGATCAGACGACGATTATAGGTGCAACGTATTTATATAATTGCGAGCGCATCTAAAAATGGTATATTTTTAATTAAATAATAAAACTTTGCATGAATTACCATAAAAACAAAAGAACACACAGGACGTGTTTTGGGCTGTACATTTTTTTAACAGTCCGTCGTCAGCCATTATAAACACGTATCCGTAAGGGGATAGGGTCACAAATGAACAGAAGGGCACAGAGGAGAGCATACAAAGAATGAGACAGTTGGGCGCTATCTGAAAGGAAAACACCAATTACAGAGGAGCACCTACGGAAGAGAAAAATGTAGCCAAAATGATAGGGAAAAAAAGCATGAATAAATAAATCAAGAGAAGTAATTAAAAGATAAAGAAATTAATTTAATTAAATAAATAATAATAAAGAAATAAATTTAAAATAAATAAATAAACAAAATAATTCATTTTATTTTATGATGTGTAGAAAAATGTGTGACCATTAACTTCAAAACGAATAAATTTACCGACTGAAAATTTTCGTAGCTAGAGTTTCCACAAATATTTAAAATGCTGTTCTGAAGAAAAAAATTCTTAAAGTTTTCGTTACTGTTTATCGCTGTAGCGCGCTCAAATTCTATAGCTCTAAAATTCCCCTTTCACAGTCAATATTGATTTCTAATAAATAAAATATGATTTACGCGTGGATACAGAGTATTTTAAGCGACAAAAAAATTCGAAATTTTGAGTCATTTTGTTCATCAAAGTAATGTTACCTCTTAATAAATGAAATCAAATAAGCACAACATAGAAAGAAGACACATTTTATTAAATACATTCTCTGGTACAAAATATTTGATTTTAAAAAACTAAAGTTTGGTTGCTATGCAGAACGCAAAACATATATTGCCATAACTGTTATTTTTAAAATGTAGTATTTTGTCTTATATTGATATCGTAAATCAATGATGTCAATAATCTCGATTTTCCATTTTCCCTCTAGCAGGGACTTTTGTGACTAACTATGTATGTTTTTGCAGGCTATGTGGGTGTCTTATTATGTATTTTTTTGCAACTTCGAGCACTTCTTTTAGAATGTTTCAAAGTTTGACAGTCGTTTGATCCAGTGGTTTTCTTTTTATAGCCTTTTTCAACTGAAATTTTAATTATCATTACCCAGTATTTTAAGTTACAAAATATTTTGAAAGAGTTCGATTAATTCGATCTATACAAATTTCTGTAAATTAATGTACAAATATAGAGAAAAATAACGCTAAATCTTTTGATAAAGGCACTGAAGTTTATTACTGCTGTTAATTGTTAAAACGTAAATGCATTTCGTGTTTCTTCTTATTCAAAGATGTGTTTGAAATTACATCAGAAAGATTACATGAATTCCATTGTAGGAGATTACAGAGTAAGTAACCTGCTACAGTTTCCAACGAGGCAAATTTGTGCTAATCAACTTATTCGTAAATGAGTAACCAGAATTGAAAAGTTATTGAGTGTATTGAGAAATATATTGTCTTAAATCCTAACAATTCATCAGTTCATAAAAATATGACAATAAATTAAAACCACTCTAAAATAGATTGAAGTATCTCAAAGCTTATACTTATTTTTGAGAAAAAGGAAAATTACTATAAAGATGATTTTTTAAATGCATAATGTAAAGCCCCCAGTTATTGACATCTAACCATTAACTGACACTTCAGCAGAAATCTAACTCAAATAAACATTTTCTTGTAAAATTCTGGAATTTAATGTCATCTAGTGGCAACTTATTTGTCTTAACTGCTATAACTTATTTTTCAGCCATTGGTTTTTCAAAAAAGGGATTGTGTCAGTTACTGTAGATATTGACCATATTTATGAAAAAAATTAATTTTTTGTAATAAAAAGTATAATTTTTCAAAATTTTGTCAACAATAATTTTTTAATGTATCTTTACTATACTTTCAAAAACAAAGATTAGTATAAAATAGATTTAAAACTTTGTAATAGTGATTTGAACAAGAAAAAATCCTTAAAGTGCCAGTTTACACCCTATATATATAAAAAAGTAATATTGAATTCCAAAAGAATAGCGTAAACGGAATGTTTATGACAGTGCTTTTGTCTTAACACGCTTTGTATCATAGAATAGTGTGGAATTTCGACTGCGTGAAATCATAAATATAAAACTTCCAGATATTTGAAAAATGTCTGAATGGTGACTAATAGAAACATGAAATGTTTACCCACGAATGAAGCCTTTTTCCAATTGGCTCATAAATAAAGTATATTCTATAATGCTTTGGTTAGTTGTAATATTCAGTGGCTCGTATTATCTAAAGATGAATGGAAGTGCTTATGTTGCCATTTTGAGTGAACATGTTCATTCAGTGGTGATGGCATATTACCGCTTTCAGGAGATTGTTTTAAGACTATAATCCTCTAATCCACACATTGTTCAGCATTGTTCGCATTACTCCGATAATGAATTGAGTGCTAATAATTCTACAATAGCATATTGTTAGAGACACAAGTTTGGAGAAATAGCTATTTAATCTTTAAAAAAACAAGTTTTTGTTTCAAACGGGTATTAGTATCCAGATGTACTAATTGAATAATACAAATTACATGAACGTTGAAAGTTTGGAATAACATTTCCGCTGTCAGTTACTGTTGTGTATCTGAAATAAGTCTATTAGAAACCATATATAAGTCCATTTTTACTAGATACATCAGAAAACATTGAGAAACTACTGGTTGTAATGATTAAGTGTACGTCATTAATTACAACGTCATAACGTGCACGCGCATTCCTAGACTAATTAAAAACAAAAATGTTACTACCATAGTGATATTTAAAGAAATACGCATGTATTAGAATATGTTAATAGTTAAATTTTAATGATCAGTAAGGGCGATTAATTTTTTATACTTTGTTAATAGATGCTTCCATCAGTAAATAATTGAGGGGCACTCTGCAGTAACAAGGCAAGTGAAAAATGGAGTTTTCAGCTACAAGGCTTTTAAATTTACTTTCAGCATTTTAATTTAGAATATAACTTTTTTGCATATATTCCTATTAACAAGAGTTTACTAGCATCTTTTCTTTGCTTATTATCTTAAAATTTATATTTCCTTATATGCTGAAGAATACAGTATATACATCTGAAAATTGAACACTTATCTTATTATTGCATATCCTGTGATTTTGGATGAAAGAAAAAGTACATTCGGAACACATAATGACTTTTTTTACAACTTTTATGTAGGGAACAAAAGAGATTACAAAATATGAAATTATCTGAGCGTTTTCTGTATAAAAAAATTCCTAATCCGGCCCTCAGCCCTGTTATCAGAATTGGGAAAGTGAGACACGTGAGAGTTGAAAAAGTTTTAAAGAAGCCATGACGGACGGTTCGAATACAAAATGGAGCCTAAGGAATGTCAATGTATGTCAACAAGCCTTTTTACATGATTTTTCAGGAATCAAGTTAACTCCACTTGCCTTGTTATTGCAGAGCTCCCCCCCCCCCCCCCAATTATATAAATTTTATTAGAACAGCACGTAAATTAACGTATTGGAGATAATTATACTTTATAATAAATTAGTGTGCATAATATCTTTTTAATTAATTGAATTTATGTATACAGTTCCATTTCATTTGGTTTTATTTGTTTAATATGTCGCTTTAGAAGATGGTGAACGTTGAAATTCAGATTTTTTTAAATTTATATTTAAAGCTTTATAAACAATAAATATAATGTAACAAACGTTTGCTACGTGAATATAGCATACTTTTAAATAAGAAACGAAACATAGACAAAAATTTAGGTAAAAGTGTTTTTTTAAAGGAAATGATGCATTAAAAATTTATATTTAAAAGTTCTCTAAGCGATTTTCAAATGATTGAAAACCAATGAATACTATAATATAACCTCTGTTCCTAACAGAGCACATACTTGTAACAGTATTACTGTACTTTTATCTTTCAATATTGCACTTGATAATTATAATTTTAAGATAACTGATACCTAACAGACAATTGATAACTATAACGTTGTTAATTATTCTTTAGTTTTCATACGAATGCATATTTATTTGAAAATTAAACTTTGAAAACGAAATTTAAAGAGTTTGTAGAAAAAATAATTCGCATGAGATATTTTAATCATTGGCTATAGGTTGAATTTAAAACTACGTAAAATTAGTTTAAAAATTTGATCAGATTCAAATCACACTCAGACTCATTTAAGGAAAATCCATATAACGTTTCAAAGAAATAATTTAAATATAACACTAATTTTCGTTGGTCATTTTTTAAGCATTTTTTTTTAGTTTTGATAGACAACCGTCTCCTTGAAATTAGTTGTTAAGCATTTTTATACACTGTTAAAAGTTTTATAGTAAGTTGAACCAACTTTTGGCACTGCAGTAGCTGCAGCCATAAGACGATGAAATCTTTTCCCAACATGTAGAGCTCCGGTTGAACCATTGCTCCAAATGTTAGAATGAGGTTTCACCATCTTATGGTTGAAGCATCAAAAGTTGATTTAACCAACCACAACATTTTTAACAATATACTTTTGCTGTCAGAAGTTAATAAAATAGTGGATGAAAATTTAAAAGCTCCTAATCACTGTCAAGGTAATACGCACACTTCTGAATAACCAATGAACAGAAAAAAAGGTATAATTTTTGGGATAATTTCAGAGACTCAAATATTTTTAAGTAATTCTTAAATAGACAAAGCAGCGAAAAATACTCATTTTCATACTGATCTGTTTACATGAATCTACATTCTTATTAATATGCATTCTACTCACATTCCAACCTTTCAAATTTTTTTCATTATAAAATAAAAGAATGTATTCCATAATTGTAAATTTGCCAACATGCACTTTAGAAAAACATGTATAAATAATAACTGAAGATTCCAGTGGCAAAGTCACTTCAGTTCTTTTTTTATTAAATAAAATTTTTAACATTTTCCAAAATAATTGAAAAGTGTTTATGAATTCGGTTTGTCTGGACGTCTGTCTGTCTCGCAAAATGAAGTGTGTAGCATTTACAGTTCGTTTACAGGGACACTCAAGAGAATTCCATTACATTATGATATTTGGGGGAAAATCAGTTGCAGTGTATTTTAATTCTGCTACACTATTTCAAACATATTAAAATTGATATACATCAGTTACTTGCACTACAAGCTGCTTACTAAAGAATGTGGTGTGCATAGCATTTATTGCTCATTTACAAGGACGCACAAAAGGATTCTGTTACAGTACTGTCTAAGAGCAATAATTGCTGGGAGTGCATTTTTAATTGTAGTATGCGTTTTTAAATTTAACTATTTTTTTGCATATTACTTGGTGTTTATAAATGCTATAGATCATATACAGGGCTGCACAAAAGCATTCCAGCACATTCTCGGTTATTAACGGAAATTACTGAAGGGGTATGTTCAACTGCGTTATACGTTTCCTAAGTGAACTAAAGTTTTGCATAATATGTAGTATATATAATAAAATATAGATCATATACAGGGCTACACAAAATAATTTAGTTATTTTTCCGACTATAGATAATAATTGCTCAAATTGGGTTTTCAAACGTGTTATGTGTTTACCATGAGCTTAAGCCGAAAGGTAGGCCTTCCCGCCTGGTTTGACCTTGATTTTGTTTACTTAGAAATAATCTTTATTTTGCTACAGTAATCTGATTGTGTTGGGATATGTTTCATAATCCATGCTTGATGCATAAGTTTTCATTCTTGTTATCATTATATTGTTACTCATGGATTCAACGTCAGCGGAATGCTAATTTTTTCTGTTTAATTTCACATAAAATTAACCCCAGTTAAAATGCTTTCATTGTAGAACCATGTCTGTCAGAACTTTGATTTGTGTTTTTCTCTAAATTGATTTTCACTGACTGATGTGGCTTTACCCTTTAATAGTTGTCATAAACACATTTAATTAATTATTTCTTGGGGTGATATTTCAGCTTTAAATGAATATGTTCTTTGTATTTACTTTACAAAGAAAATTACTGGGTGTTTCTCCTTCAGACGATATTCAAAATATTTTCATACCATGTAAAATTTATAAGTACTCTCCTTAATATCTATTTATACATTTGTAATTTTTTTTTAACTCGTTTATTTTTCTTAAATGAATCTAACATATTATTTCAGAGTACAATTAGAGTTTGCAAATGTAATTTCTCTTACACAAGAACTAGGACAAAAAAGTGATATAGATAAAAAATGCTTATCTGTCTTGGATTTAGACATTATTTTTTTCTTTTAATGTTCTTGTGCTTTTAGTAGAAGAAATACACAAAAGGAGTATTTCAAACAGCATTCAAAATTACATTCTCGCATATAGTTTTTATTTATTATTAATACTACCAAAGCAATTAAAAATAACAATAAAGAAATTAAAATAAAATAAAATTTCGTACTTTAGCGCAATAATTTTATAGGTAAAGTATTATGTTATATGTGTCTGATAGTTTTAATTTATTTTTAAAAATATCATTTTGTGTTTATAGATTAATTTTTTATCTTTAATACTTAAAAACAAAGGTTAAACTATAGAAATCACTCTTCAAATATTAATACAGGGGCTGGAAATTTTCTTCAAATTTAAAGCATAATTTCTTTTTGAGCACTACCTTCTCATTTTTTATAACCTATACGTTAATCTCTCTTGTGGTAAAAATAATTACCCCAAGCAGTAATTTATGTCATTAAATTAAATAAACCTTATCAATATTTTTATTATCTCGTTTTCAAATTGAATTCAAAATGTATATTCCACTGGAACAGAACTTTTGAAACTTTTTCAATATTATTTAAACTCCTTTTGCATAGATAATGACCATCATTGATCAAATTTGGAATGTGGTATTATAAATTGACCGAAAATTAACGGGGTATATCGAGCTTCAACACAAAACCAAGTTACTGGCGCACATGTGCGCGGTTTACATTGAAATGCTTCCCATGATGAAACATTTTCCCATTAGGTTGTGCTACATACTCATACTTTATAGTAAACCTGAATGGGGAGAAAATGACTAGTGCTACTAAACCGTTAATTAAATTTTTAAAAGAATAATAATTAAAAAGGGCAGTCAAGAAGCAAGTCAGAAATATGACGACTGAAAACATGAATTTTAAACATAAATAAACATTCGATAGTTACAAATTTGGTAATTTATTTATTTATTCAATATATTGATATTTTTACTTATTTTAATTCGTAAATAAAAGAATTAAATTTTTTATTTATTAATTAAAATATATAAATATTCGATTATTCAATTAACATTATTTGATTACTAATTATAATATCTGTTGTTAAGACAGGGACAAAAGTTCAATAAAAAGCATGAATTCTATGAATAATTTTTTTGCATTTCTCTCTTACTGGTTAAGGATACTAAAATTTATTAAGCTGTTTCAAAACATCTATCTGCTTCCGGTCAGATTTGAAATGATAACCATGAAATTCATTCAAATAAAAATAATCTAATGCATTTCGTAGATAGTTTATTAACTAAAGTGAATATGTATATTTATGTTCTGCGTGTGTTTCTGAAGCGATAAAAAGGGATTTTTCACATGATTTTAATAGACTGATAAGGGTCATACGCCAATGAAATTGAATTATGTTCTACGGTGATCTGTCGAATTTGGAACTAAGATGACAGACATATCGTCAATGTCCAGTCTATCACTATTTATGGTCACTAATGCTCTATAACCAAAAATGAAACGAAAAATAATCATCAAAAATATAAAACAAGCAATGACAAAGCATTTATATTCTCCAATTCAGTTTTAGTCAAATTTGAAGCATAATTTTTTTAAAGCTCTACCTTCTCATGTTATGTAACCTATATGTCAATATCTCATGTGATAAAAAAAATACCCCAAACAGAATTTTATGTCATTAAATTAATTATGTATCAATATCTTCATTATGTCGTTTTCAAAGGGAATTCAAAATTTATATTCCACTGGAACTGAACTTTTAAAACTTTTCAATGCTATTCAAACTCCTTTTGCATAGATAATAACCATCGTTGATAAAATTTGGAATGTGCTATTATAAATGGTTCCAAAATTAACGGGCACATATCGAACTTCAATACAAAATCAAGTTACTGACGCAAAAGTGTGTGGTTTAGATTGAATTGCTTCCCATGATGAAACATTTTCCCAATAGATTGTGCCCAATAGATACATGTACTTTATACTGACTCTGAATGGTGGGAAATGGCTGAGGCTACTAACCGTTGAAATAAACTTTTAAAAGAATGATAATTAAATAAGTCACCGCTGTTAAAAGTAACAAGTCAGAAATATGACGACTGTAAAATATGAATTTTATACAAATATAGACATTCGATAATTACAAATTCGGTAACTTATTTATTTATTCAAGAAATTAATATTTACTTATTTTATTTCGTAAATAAAGCAATTAATTTTTTATTTATTAATTAAAATATATAAATATTTGATTATTCAATTAACATTATTTCATTACTAATTGCCGAAAGGTCAGTAAAGGCTCACCGTGGAGTGCCGAAACGTTTTAGGTTTCCGTCTGTCTGTCTGTCTGTTTGTCTGTTCCGAGATAACTGCGGGAAAAATAGTCCGATTAGCTTGATTTTTGGTAGGTAAGTTGGCGACATACCCGGAATTAGCTGTATAGTTTTTTGTTAAATTTGGTTCATTCGTTCGAAAAATGTGGAACATTTTCTTTTAAGTCATAATACTTTTCAATGCGAAGTCAAACGTTTTTAAAATTTTTAACATTCGTCGAAAGGAAAATGACGCATTGGGATAACTGATATGTTAAATTATGGATGCTAAATTTCCAAAATAGAGAATTTAAATTAATCCGATTGCTGTAAATTTAGCCAATAATTTCTCAGAGTTTCGAAATTAATTGCATAAATTATTGAAAAATATTACGCACCCATTCGAGAGATATAAACTATTTTAATTTATATTTTTTTTTATAAAAATGACCAATGCATTTATTTTCTCCTCTCTACCATTAAATGGTTGCCTAGCAATTCTATTTCAAACAATATAAAAAAATGAAAAATGGTGTCAATCGCACTACTTTGACGCAAAATTTTATTAACAAAACAGCTTGTTTTCGGGTAATTTAAGTTTTTATTATGCTTTTACTAATTAAATAGATGAGGATTTATGAGGAGTTTTCCAAACGAAAATTATAAAAACGTTGAATGTGTAAATTGAATATAAGTATCATAAAAGGAACTCACATTTGTATAAATATATTTAATACACGAAATTTTATTCAATTTCAGCAACATATGATGATGTTTAGCGTTTGAAAAATAAGTATTCTTTTAAGGATAGGATAAAATCTCCTGTACAAAGAGATGGTTAATCAAATGAAATTACAATAGCAAATGCATTCAGACATATACTCGAATAATGAAATTGCACAATTACTGGAAATTGAGAAAATAAAATAAAATTGACTCCGCCAGGTAAGGAAGGAAAATACATTCGGAAAGGCGGAAGGAAAATCTTGGCGGAAGGACGCAAAGGCGGAAAGAATGTATATTTTTATTTTTAAAAAATGCAGTAATAAGTAGTTTATCCTATCATTGCATAGAATTTTGTTTAATGTGATACTTCTAAAATTTCCGGAAGTTTCGATAAATCTTATATTCTTATAAATGTATAAGTAACTTTAAAAAAATGAATTTTAGGATATCAAATATTAAGCATATTATATTTAAAATTTTTTAGATTAATGAACAATTATTTGTATAGCTGATGTTGAGGCCTCTGATCTGCAGATTTACTAGTTTTAATATCGATTGTTAAGAGAGGGTTAAAAGTTCAATAAAAAAACATGAATTCGACGAATTATATTTTTGTATTTCTCTCTTACTGGTTAAGGGTATTAAAATTTATTAACATCTTTAAAAATATTCACCTGCTTCCGATCAGATTTGAAATGATAACCATGTAGTTCATCCAAATAATAATAATCTAATGCATTTCATAGATTCCCTAAAGTGAAAGTACATGCATATTTATGCTCTGCATGTGTTTCTGAAGCGATAAAAAGAGAGATTTTTCCATGATTTTAATAGATTGAAAAGTGTCATACGCTGATGAAATTGCATTATGTTCTACGGTTATCTGTCGAATTTGGAACTAAGATGGCAGACATTTCGTCAATTTCTTGTGTCTCGCTATTCATAGTCACTAATACTCCATACCCAAGAAAGAAACGGAAAAAATCATCAAAAACATAAAACAAGCAATCATAAAGCATTTATATTGTGCAGTTCACAACCATAAATTCAATATGTGCGCGTGTATTCCATCTATTACGTAATCAATGGTAATCATCACTTTGATTGAAATTGAGTACAGTTTGAAGGATGTTCAAGTTACAAAGGACGCACACGTGGAAGCACAGTAATGAATAGCAAAACTAATGCTCTGTAACTACTTCGTTTGAGTTTTTGATGCCTTTTACTTTATTTTTTTGGTATCACGCCATCTATTGGAAACGTTTGGAACTAAATGTTTTAATTGCTTATAAAACAATTCTTTACTGGAAGACTATTAGTCCAAAACTCCTGGATTTTATATTGAATTTTAAAATGCGTTCGTTAATTTTTAAATACTCTCTTCATGGTCAAAGTATACACTGCAATATTCACTGTCTGTCAAATATTTATTCTGTCAGTGATGCTTAAAAGCGATAAAACAAATCAGTGAAACTTTTCTTCTATATTTATGTTGTATATTTTTTTTTGCCTTTCAAACATAATGGAAATTTTAATATTTAATCACTTATAGTTTGATTTCATCTGTAGCTTCATGAAAAATAAACTTTGATTCCGAAAAAAAAAGATTCCGAACTAGTTTCTCTTTTTGTCAAAAGTACAAATTTTATTACAAGAAACTTTTATTATTTTCCAAAAAAAATATATGTAAAAACTGTTGGATTAATAAATTTTTAATATTACTTATTATTTTATACAAATAAAATAAAGTAAAAATATTAATTGCCAATTAAATTAAAAACAATATATGTTATATACCTATCTCTAAATATATTTCTAACGTACTATTTTGGGTCAACAGCTTGCCATACTGCAAAACACCAATTCTCATTCTATCACTGAAATAAAGCGGCATGGAGCAAGATTAGTACTTTGGCGGATGGTACTCCTGTTGGCTAACGAATACATTCCAAGTATAACCGTGAAAAAAAAAAGGTATCTCGTGACAAATTCCCCAGAAGTTTATTTCAGAAGAATGATACTGGTACCAAACGATTGGTAATAGTGCCTGCTATTTAATATTATGCATGGATCAGGGTTTGTGGGGGCATATATATATTAAACTTTGTACTAACTTGTTTTTTTCGAAAAATAACACTCAGTTTTGACAAGATATTTTAGCTTCTATGATAAATTCAGTCAAGAGAAATATATATTCAGTCAAGAAAGATATGTATAAGTCATACATTTTTTTACTTAAATCTTCATAGAGTTAGAAGATATCAAATTTTCAGGTTGCTAAATATTTGATTTCGGAGATTTTCGTGTTGATTTGATCCAAGGAACTCAAACAAAGTGCCGAAATCAGGTGTTACCGTTTGAAAAAAGAAAGTTTTTAAAGTTTTTAATGTGTAGATGACCATTAATACCTAAACAATGCTAGCATTTAATAGTACGTTTTATTACCAATCCGTCAGTGCCAGTATAATTTGCATACGATGATTTGTGGTAGATTTATTGTGGAGCGTTCTACGATTGTCGGTGCAAATGAAATCCCAGGTATGAAAATTCGTCTTGCTGGGTATGTGGAATATACGGTATGAGACCAGCAGATTACCCTTTTCGGTAACGATTACTGTGATCTTTAAGGCACAAACGTATGTCACCGATGTGATGGATTCATAATTAAAATGACCTACAATGCTTGCAATATTTATGGACCAAATATTTAATCGGGTATTATTTCAGCCGTGCAACAACAATAATATAAATATGAGCGTTGGCTTTCTATAAAAAAATAGTGTGTATTTAAGAAAAATCTGCAATATAAAAATTTACATGCTTATAAAGTGTGCCACAAAAGATTGAAACGGGCTTTAATTTTTTACCTGTTGGAGGATTGGTAATAGTGCCTGCTATTTAATATTATGCATGGATCAGGGTTTGTGGGGGCATATATATATTAAACTTTGTACTAACTTTTTTTTTTCGAAAAATAACACTCAGTTGCTTTTATCAGTAAGTTGCAAAAGTATTCAAAATAAGGTAGAATTTAATATTATGTTGATGGAATATTCCTGCCATTAATTTTCAAAAACTTACACGTTTTACCTTTTTTATACGGTAACTATAACCTATACATTACACTTATTAAACTTTCTTCATATCTTGACAAGTAAAACAGCAAAAATTCCATTTATCTACGATGTAGGAAACTCATCCAGTTATGATATTTTGAATTTTATGCAATTTCGCAGCTTTCTGGAACTAAAAACTTAATAAAGCGCTTTTAGCACCAAAAAGCTCCGAAATTTCATAAAGTTTATAGTATAATAACCCTGTGCGTTTTGATAATATAATAATGAAATTTTTAGCGTTTCACTTTTCAAAGCATTGAGATTGTTTTTGTAAATATGACGCCAGGGTTCACATAACAATTTTAAAAGAGTAAGTTTTTTTTAAATTAGCTGCAGGACTATTTCATCAACACAATCTTAATTCCTAACTTTTATCGAATACTTACAATTTACATTGCCTACGTACACAATATGGCCAAAAATCACCGGACACTTCCGATTTTACACATTTTGTCGAATATCTAGAGAAATACTAGATGAATTCTTCAGGAACTTTGAAAATATAAAGAAATATGGCTTCATAGTTTTAGCGAATATTTGATCACGCGAGCTATTAGGGTAACAACCACAAATTGAAGAAAATAGTAATATTTGGAATCATCCTGTAAAGTAAAATGCTCGAGATGATCTGCAGCTGCAGCAGATGACTATATGTATATTGTACAACATTTATGTTCATTGTATCAGAATAATGTGTACATTTATAGATATGGTTATGGAAAATGTATTTTATGGGTTTTTTTTAAATGGGTTTTTCTTAAATCATATAAATTTCGTACAGTAGAAACAGCATAGTACAATTAAGGATGCAAATATTTTAAATATTCGATGGAATATGAGCATTTGTATGGAATACTTTTAAATTACGCATGCGCAAATGATAAAGATTTTTTTCTATGATTTGGTAGTCACTCTATAGAACAACACATATAAAAAGACCAGTCCAATATAGTGAAAATTCTGAAAGATATCGGCAATAGTAAGAGCTGAATTTCAGTTGTTTTCTAAAAGTAGCTGGATGATAAGGGATTTTCCACAAATTGTAATTTTTTTAATTGTCATTTTAGATGATGCTTTAGTTCTTTTTGGAAAACCACCTGAACGAGCCTATTCTAACAAAAATAGAATTATCAAAATCGAAGCATTCGCTCCAAATGTACTTGTTGACATTCATTAAATACTAACTCCTTTGTTGGAAGTAAGTTACTAAAAAATAACAAGTTTGTGGAAAAGCCCTCATCATTCGGCTATACTTTTCAAAGACAACAGAAATTCAGCTCACTATATCGACGATGTCTTTATGAAATTTCAAAATATTCGACTGGTCTTCTTATGTTAGTTTTTCTATAGCGTTGAGTTCCAAATCATGAAAAAAAGAATATTTGCCAATCACTTCTGCGCAGTTAAAAATTATTTCATACAACTGCTCATAATTCATTAAATATCTAATATATTTATATATTTTAACTGTACTATGTTGTTTCTGCTTCATTTTATCAAATATTTTAAAATTGGTGTTAAATTTGTGAAAACCTTGCATGATATATTCAAAAACATGCTTAAATGTCTTGAACTTTTTAAATAAAATGTTATATCGCCATGGATATACGTGCTATTCTTACACAAATAAACATAAATTATGTACAATATCTACATACTCATGTGCTGTGTTGAGCTTTCGTGGAATTTGATTTACAGGGTGATCCCAAATATTATTTTTTCCTTCAATTTCTTGTTGGTCCTCAATTGCCCTCGTGATCAAATATCCGTGGGAAAATAGCAGGTCAAAGTTGTTCTTTACATTCCCAAAGTTATAAAAGAATTCGTCAAGTATTTCTTTAGATATTCGATAAAACGTCTAAAATTGAATGTGTCCGGTAATTTTTGGCAGTATAGTGTATCTTCAACAGGTAAAAAATAAAAGCTCATTTCAGTTTTTTTCGAACACTCTGTATATTGAATAACCTTCTTATTTAATACAGTAAATAAATCTTTACAGTAGTATTATTTTCACTTATCTATGTGATTAGGAAAAGCATGCTTCTAAATTGGGTAATTTTCTTCAGATTCATATTGATTTGGAAAGATCAGTTAATTACATTTGACATATCGTTCCCAAAATTTGTTCTCCTAACATCTTTCAGTGGCTACTAATAAAGTACCTTGTCAAGTATAAAATAGCACTTCGACTTGTTATCTAAGTAAGTGAAAATAATTTCCTGATATTTCATCTAGTGCAGCTACTAATAAGAATTCCTCGTTTTTATTGATGTCGTCATTTTCTAAGAATGTGGATTTTTTTTCTTTGCTGGCATTTTTTCACATGTGACATATAGGTCATAACTAATATCTTTTTCGTAATCAATAAAAAAAATATTTGGAAACGGTTTAATGAAAGTAAGAAATAATTTATTATTTCATATCTTTAACTTATATTAAATACCATATGATAAATTCTAATAGCGAAAATTATGATTTTTTTTAATCTATGGGAATAACTCTTTCAAAGTAGGGACATTCGTTTAAAATCCATAAATTATTTATAGAGGATAAATTATATACTTATTTTGACCAATGTATACATTTTCACACTGTTGAGATACTGAATATCATTCATTCAATGAGATTTTGTTTAGACTTGTCCAAGTTTGGCCATATTGCTATAGAAACCATGTGTTCAGGGAAGACTTTTTAAGGGAAAGTGTCCCGAATTATAATTCTCGTAACTGGAAATCCTCGAAAACCATGCATAGTCATGCCGCCTAAACAGCTCTGGTTTCGCACCCGTGATCATTGGCCCAAGCACATCCTTTTGTAACCAGTATGCTAAATACTCGGCTGAGTGAGC
Organism: Maratus michaelseni; assembly: GCA_963931845.1. NCBI lineage: Eukaryota > Metazoa > Arthropoda > Arachnida > Araneae > Salticidae > Maratus > Maratus michaelseni. The sequence continues at coordinate 415,217,086 of OZ007586.1, forward strand.
CCCCAATTCATTCAATGTATAGTTGTATGAGAAATAGAATAATAATGTGACACTGCAAGTAAGAAAACTTATATTTAACAAAATAACTTTTTTGTTATTAATATATAATATATTTACTCCGATTTCAACGTAATGATATTTTATTTTCGTAAAATCATTTGCTATCAGAAATAATAATGATGAAATAATCCTATTGCCAATCTTTTTATTAGAAAAGTAATTTAAATGTTTAAGTTGTGTTTATAAATATATATTTTTAAAAAACTAGTGAAGACTTATTTAAAAATTAAGAACTTTCAATTATTTTTTTCTGCTGAAAGCTGTGGTGCATTGTCAATGGAAACTGGGATATGTTTTGAATATGTACCAGGGTAAGTCAAATATTATCCGTAACTTTGTCATAACTCTTCTTACATTCTTCATACTGATCTCTGTCCTTGTTTATTTTATTGTTATGCTGCTGTGGTCATGCTATGAAAGTTGTATTGTAATTCCTCCATTTATCATCCTTTTGTTTCAGATTGATCATGGCCGCTCCATTAGAGGTTTGCACCAAAAGGAACAACGAGCAGTGATCCGGTTTTTATGGTTGGAATGTGTATCAGGGGCTGCAATCTATCGAAGACTTTTGGCACAGTACGGGAACAGCGTCTTGCCGCAATGGTGTGTCTACGAATGAATTGAAACGGTCAAAAATGATCGCACAGGTGTTACACATGAGGAAGAAGCCGGACGACCGTGTACAGCTACAAATGATGACAACATAGAGCGTGCACGTGACATGGTTCTGTTAGACAGACAAGAGATGTGTATTAATGATGATGAAGTGGCACATCGATTCACCTCGTAGGGACCGTCGATTCACCTCGGACCAAGAACTGAAGGATGCGGTGCATACGTGGCTCGCGGCTCAGCCGAAAACCGTCTTTTCTGAGGGCATCAAGAAGCTTGTGCAACGATGGATTTAGTGCGTTGAAAAGCAAAGATACTATATTGAAAAATGATGTTAACGTTACTTTCATATTTGTATTGCAATAAAATTTATAACTACACCGCGGATAATTTTTTACTTATTTCATGCATTATTTTCAAAGAGAATCAATGGACATTTTTCCTATAACATTTAACCATCTTTCTTTTTCATTGCCAAAAAATCCAATACACGGAATAATAATTTTTCCTCAACAATTAATTTTCAATTGAAAGATTTCCACATGAAAAATGAAGATAAAATTAAAAAAAAAATAAAGATTTAAAAAGAAGATAAATATGACGTCATATTGGAAATAAAACATTTTCACGTATTTGTTAATAATACAAGCTGCATGAATATGAGTAAGTACGGAAAGCAGGCGATTATCACGTCATATATAAACAAGAACGAAAAATCATGCGTCAAGCATAGATTATGTAGCACTTTCCAACGCTTCTAAAATAATTTTACAAATCATTACCGTTTAATAAGCTGAAAGATGACATCTAAGTAAACAATTTGGAAAACGCATAACATATTTAAAAACGTAATTTCAGGAATTTTTAATATATACAATATTCGGAAAAATATCCGAATACTTTTATGTAGCCCTGTATATGATCTATAGATTTGTATATGTACATAGGATGCTAAATTTTAGTTTAGTTAGGAAACGCGTAGCACAGTTTAAATTCTCCTTCTGGAGTTTCTGTCAATAAACGGAAATGTGTTCGCGAACTTTTTTGCTGCCCTGTATAGGATCTACAGAATTTATACACACCACGTAATAGACAAAAAGCTAGTTAAGATTAAAATCGCGTTCAGTAACTTAAAACGCACTTCCAGGAATTATTTTAAACAGACAGTAGAGAATTCTTTTGTGTGTCCCTGTAAATGAACGATGACTGCAATACACACACTATTCTGTAGTAAGCCTCTTGTAATGCACCTTAGTAATATATATAAACTTCAATGCGTTTAAAATAGTGGAACATTATTTAAATAAGCCGCAGACGATTTTTCTCCATAGACGTAACGTAACGGAATTATTTTGACTGTCCCTGTAAAGTAACTCTAAGTGCTATACACCTACTATTCCATATTAGCTTCTTCTAATGCATCTTAGTGATCTATATAAATTTCAATGCGTTTACAATAGTGAAACATTTTTAAAATAAACCGCAAATGATTTTTCCCCATAGACCGCAATGTAACGGAATTCTTTGAGTGTCCCTGTAAGAAAACTATAAGTGCTACACACTTCAGTTGAAATAGGGAACGTGCCATAGATATCGACAATAACATATAAAAATTGCAGAGCAATCCGAGCATATTTACGGGAGTTAGAGCACGGACAGACGGCCAGACGGCCATCCGGCCATACGGCCAGACAAACCGAAGTCATAAGCACTTTTCAACTAGGTTGGAAAGTGCTAAAAATAAAACGGATATGCTTTGATGTTGAAATAATGGTCTTGTGTTATGGTATTATTTCTTATTATTTTATTTCTAATTTCCTTTTCTTTCTGTTTTCTTTTCTTTTGTTTCTTTTTTTCTTTTTGTATTTGCAATGTATGTAATATTCGTAATTTAAATACATGTGTTTTAAATTAAAGTTCTCCATTTTAAATGAAATGAGTGAAAGGTTTGTATTTTAAATGAAATGAATCCAATACGAATGATGACTTTGGGAAAAATACTTGCGGTCTATCGTCTGTGCACGGCTAACATAAAGATATAAACGAACCGGTTGTAGCCTGCTAGTACTTTTGTAAATCTTACGAAAGATATAAGATCTAGATTAAGAAACATTTTTTTTTTTTTTTTACAATGTGGTGATTACTTTTAATATGTAAAAGTTCGCTAGTAATGGTTCCTAAATAATTCGTAATTTAAGCGAATGAAATGAGAGGAAAACATCCTAAAAACATTCTAAATTACGATTTGTTTGGAATTGTAAGGAATAGAAAATTGATATTGACATGGCATGAGACGTAAATGTTTACACAGAACAGTTTTTAAAAAACATAATGTAGAAGGGTGAAATGAGCGGAAAACGTTATAAAATCAGGAATACTTTGGAACCACTGAGCCGATTTCAAAAATTATTTTAGGTGGTTCTCCTAGTGACCAGACCTGGATTAATTTTATCTCTGTGCAGCTGCCCTCAAAGAGGTGCAAGAGTGACAATTGTTTTAAAATTATGATTTCTTTGAATATGCTGAGGCCAGAAAGATGAAATTTGACATGAAGGTCACTTTTAAGTTGTAAACTCTAAGAACATTGAAATTTAAAAGTGTAAAGTAAACCGAAAATGTTCTAATAACATTCTAAATTACGTTGTTATTTTGGAAATCTCAGAGCTAGAAACATTAAATACGACATGGTAATTATTTTTAAGACATACATGCTCATTCAGAACAGTTTCTACAATTTAAAAATATAAAAGTGTGAAATTAGCGATAAACATTCTACAAACGACTACTTTTGAACTACTGAAATGATTTCAAATCTTCTCTCAGGATAATAATGACAGTCTCTGCTTTAATACGGGCTATATTTTGTCTTTACGAACTAACCTCATGAGGCTGCAAGAGTGAAAAATGTTCTAAAATTCGGGTTTCATTGATTATGTTGAGTCTAAAAACATGATATTTTATATAGTTGTTAATTTTAAGAGGTAAATGCTCGCTAAGAACGTTTGTTAAAATATTCGATATTTAAAAGTATGAAATTATTAGAAAATGCTCTAAAATCATGATTACTCGGAAACAAGCTTGGATAAAAATTTTAATTTTTACATGCAGGTTTCTATTAGAATGTGATTCCTTCAGAGAAAAGTTTTTAAAAATTTTTGAATTTCAAAAAAGTGGAATTGAGGGGGGGGGGGGACTTTCTACAGTTGCATTTTGACTACGATTTTTTTTAACTTTCTGCCTAGAAATTTAAAATTTGGCATCCAACTTCCAACATGTGTTCTAGAGAACTTCCAACATGTGAACTAGAGAACTTCCAACATGTGTTCACTAATAATGTGTTTCTTAATTTAAATTTTAAGGGGTTCCGGGGTTCAGAAGTCTCAAAAAATGCATTTTTCTTTTCTTTTCTTATTTTACAAACAAAATACTACAAAGTTAAATAAATTAACCTCTCATTCCCGATTTATTATGAAATTGTATTAAAAATATTTCTACTACTTTTTGTCTATAAAATCTTGCTTTAAATTACATAGAGAATTTTTTTTTGTTACTATGTATCTTTTCATTCAATTTGGAAGAGCCTCATATGACGCTTGAGGGAATAAAGGGTTATAAAGTGGTGTAAAATGAGAACAATGAAAGAAAAAGGATAATATATTTTAAAGCAAACTTTGACATTTATTTTAATACAGTATATAACAATCGAATTAAATTTGCCAAATAAGTGTAGTTATTACCAATAATATTCATATATACAGATTGTATTTTTTATTCACACCGATTTATCTTGAATGAAAAACCTGAAAACCTGAAACCTCTTTGCATTGTTCACACATGTATATATATATTGTTTTCTGGAGCATCCAAATAAATGGCATTTAGCTGCATATTTATCATCAGTTTTTGCGGGATAATAATACCTCCATCTCTTCGATGCTCGGTTGCTGCTTGAACTTTCACGAGTTTCTTTCTTGCTGGCTCTTTAACCCTTTCCGGCACAGACAAAGTCTGTTCGTAAAATGAGAAATTACTGACTGACACCGGAATTTACAAACGACTTTTTTTTTTAGAAAATAAGAACTCATTATTTTAAGCTTTCATTGTAGAAACAAAATTTTATTAAATATTCTTGGTGTCGAATGCAAGTTTGGAATAAAAAATAGGTGTGCCCGGAGGGGGACCACTGTGCCGGAAAGGGTTAAAAGACTGTGATGGCCAACCTTTCTTTCTTCTCTTGAAAAGCCTTGATAAATAAGGGATGTAGCTATCGAAGATTTCAATTCCAACAAATCTAAGCATTCATTGCTTGAATCCATGCTCGAAAGCAGCCAGCAATTTATAATAGTAACATTTATCGTATGGTGAAAAAGTCTAAAGTACCATCTCTTGTGTCTCATAGTATGTCTGTATATGCCTAATCCTAAAAGATGGTCTATTAGATAAATTTCACACATATTTTTGTTCCACATCGCTATTGATTGTGGTCTCGGAATTGGTATAAAGGATTTATCTCTTACTCTGACGGCTCACAAAATAAATAGGATTTGCTCCTAGAAACGGTGAAGCCAAATGCACAGCTGAATTGTCAAACAGTTCCTATGTTCTTATAACTTGTTGTGATGCAGAATATACCCCTTGTTGTTTTTTCATTTCTTTCATGGGAATTAGTTTTGCTGAAGCTTCTTTTAGTCGAGTATTGTGTATTGTCTCTGTTACAAATATTTTCCACTCAACCAGTGGAATGGTATGGTTGTGAAAAGGTTATGAAAAAACAATTTGTGGTTTTTATATTTAATCTGTTCATAGAGTCTCAACACAACACTTCTTGTAGATCCAAATTCAGCAAATTCATCTTATGTAATATCAGTTGCTCCTTGATAGGTTCCAAAGGGATACGCATACCCAGATACGCCTGCCAGTACACAAGCTTTTATCCCCCAACAATGAGTTTTCTTCCTTATATATTGCTTTATCTTCGATCGTCCATTGAAAGCAATCATCATTAGTAAAACTATAACTTTAGTGAACAGTACATTAACTACAACATTCAACTAGCATTACAAATTACATTTTTAACTAATTTACTATTGTTAATTTATTACTTTCAGATACATTTCATTATTTTATATTACTTTTAAATAATGGGAAAATTTACGTTTTGCAGTGGAATTATCTACAGTGAAATTTATATCTTTATTGAACAGAATGCGTACCATTACCACGTGTTCGCATTAGGAGCATTAAGCCTCACATGAGGCTCCATCTTCTTTCCCAGTTATAACAGTTATTTTTTATTTAGAAACATATTAAATACATTATTACAATAAATACATGTCTTAGAATGACAAAAATATTTTTTTTACCTTTGCTAAACAAAGAATTTTTTAGAAGTAGGCGATTCTAAAAGAGCGACTCAGCGTGAAACCAAAATAACTTTAAAACACTCATAAACTGCAGTGCTCCTATCTCACAGCAGAATCTAGAACAATCTAAAGTCTCATATGAAATTTAAATGAGTATTATCAGTAAAAAGACCGGTTTTTTTGTTTTTTTTTTAGCACTTTAAATCTTTTTGATCGGAGTTTTAAATAGAATCTTCATATATGAGGATCAGGGGAATGAGAGGGTTAAATAAAGTAAACCATGTATTTCTACGATGATTACATCAGCAGATATAAAAATTTTGTGTTGTACTGTCAGTGACCGCTCGTAACTAAAATTTCAAGTCCATTTATCTCAGAATGGATTTTTTCATAATTTGTCAGGTTTAAAAGGATATATATAAACTTCCTTGCAAGATATATGTATGAAAATTTCTAAAGAGTTTTTGCGTTATGTTTCTAATAAATTGTTGTCAATATTTTAAATTTCAGGTGAAATTTTTGAAAATATAGACCTTGAAATAAAAATCACTCTCAAAAATCCTCTTTTTTTTACTTTTAAATTTATTATAAATTTTGTAAGTAATATTTTTCTATTACAAATTAACGAGAAACATTTTCTGTATACAATAGTGAATAAAACTGATGATTTCGGGCAAGTAGTTCTTGAGTTATATCAAAAACTAAATAAGTTTAAAATTAAAAATTTAAATTAATTTTTTTATATAAAAAATTCAAAATTTACAAAAACTTTTTATTTGAAAATATCTTTTATAGAAAGACACATTTCAAGAAAACAAAATGATTAACAAATGCTTATAAATAAAGAAAATAAAAGTTTTACACCGGGTCCCTTTTAATCAAATGAAAAGAGAAGAAACATATATTACTTGTCATTCCAGTGGTAGATACAACTTTTCTAATCAATAAGATAAAAATAAATTACCAATAAATGGTCTAATTAATTAAACTGTTCGTAACTAATAAATATTATTTCGCAATAGGTAAGGAAGTAGGGGAAAGGTCGGGTAGTATCGGACGCTTAAGCTATTTCAAATTTTCAAAAAAAAAAAAGGTTAAATTTGAATAATTTCTATTCTAATGAACACTTTAACATGTTATTTCAATATTTTAAAATTTCATTTCCCTTAGAATAAACTTTATTGGATTTTCTTTGACTTTTTAAAAACCTTATCTTTTGACCTTTATGATCTCTGGTGGGTTGTATCAGACATAATGTTGTGCTTTAAAAATGTCATTTTTGGATTTATAAACAACTTATTTTTAGTACATGTATACATGCTTAAACAAAAATACATAGACATTACACTGTAAAAAAACTGCAGTAAAATTACGGGCAGAGGCCAGCAGCAGAGATTCCAGTCATACTCCGTAAAAATAAAAATCAATGCCCATCATTTTGTGCAGCACGTAATTTTACGGGGCAAAGTAATATAGCATTATAATGCACAGGATATAATGCACTTTAAAACACAATAACACTTTGCTTACTGTTCCGTAGCACGTAGCACGTTAGATAATCATCACAGAATCGCTCTTTCGGCGGGTTAAAAATTTCAAAACACGAGTAAAATGAAGGGTTACACCCTAGCGGAGGACAATGTATGGGGTCGTACCGTATTTTTGCTAACATATGGGCTAGAACTGTAAGAATATGTGGATTGCTCTTAATTTTCTAAGTATCTAAGGGATAAGGCCGCTTATTTAGTGGATCAGACCGTTTTTCATCAAATAAAGCTGCTGCCGGTGAAAATTGAAGGGCAAACGCTCATAAATTTAGTTTTTTCTGAGAGTGTACTTATCATACGTAGAAAGAAGAAAAAGCATTTTAGTATTTGAATTATGACACTTATGATTTTTTTTATAAAAACAAGTATTACAAAGATAAAAAAAAGCCTGTCAAGCTCAAGATCTGCGCAATTTTCCTGTGCCCAACCTTTGCAAATTTTGCACTGGATCAAGTCTTCTTGAAAATTTTCATTGCAAATAATACAATGAGTCAATTCATACTCTTCCCGCAATTGTTCGTCAAAGACTTTCTAGCTTTTGTTTCGAGAGGTTTTCCCTCGGTTTTAGGCTTAACACTCTTCTTCTGTTGTTTATTTGCTGTGGACTTTACATTGTCTTTTTTCCTTTTCACTTTAACTTCTTTGAGTCTATCAACTAAGGTGCTTTTAGGTACACAATATCTTTCACTAGCTTCCCTGATTGTCATTTCATGAAGTCGGACTTTTGTATAGCTTCCTTCATGTGATTTCCCCCATCCTAGAATAAATCAGAGAAAATCGTAAGAATTGACCTTTTTAAACCTGTAAACTTTTGTGCGATATAAACCTCGAACCGTTTGTCCGATACAACCCGAACGCTACACTCCGACGCTTTGACTACCTATCATGCGTGTTGCCAGGTCTAGACATATTTACAGCCTACTGTATAAAGTATAATAACTCATACATCTAACAAAACACTAAAAATATTGTTGTACTTACTTTCACACAAGCTACGTAGCTCCAAAGTTATCTTCGTGCACTAGAAAGCTCGCAAAAAACTAATAACTTATTATCACTTACAAACTCACAGACCACTTGGTCCAAAATGGCGAATGTCTTCCTTTGACTTAATAAACACGACAGTAGTGTGACAGGTAATGCTACCACCGGACAAAGCTTGAAACACTACTTGTCCGATACAACCCGTTGTCTGATACTACACGACCTTCCCCTACTTCATATTTCGCCTTTCGCCGCACAAAAATGATGTTTAAATATACTAAACAAATGTTTTCTAACATATTACTTACCGGTATGTTAATTTTTATGGTGACTCAAGTTATAGAACTAATACTGTAAAAAATAAACGATTGTTTATTTGTAAAAAATACTCTAAAGCGACTGAGCCTATTTTAACTAGTAAATCTACATAACAGAGGCCTCAACGTCAGCTCTACATTTCATTATTCGTTAATCGCACTAATTTTTAATACAATCTGCATAATATTTGATATCCTAAAATTCAATTTTTTAAAGTTATTTATACATTTATAGAAACATAAGATTTATCGAAACTTCCAGAAATTTTAGAAGTATCAGATTAAACACAATTTCACACAATGATAGGATAAACTACTTATTACTGCATTTTTTCAGAATAAGAATACATTCCTTTAGGTGGGCCCTGCCCCCTGAACCCCCCGTTGTCGCTTTAATTTTATATTCTCAATTTCCAGTAGTTGTGCTAACTCATTATTCGAGTATATCTGAATGCAATTACTATTGTAATTTTATTAGATTAACCATCTCTTTGTACAGGAGATTTTATCCTATCCTTAAATGAATACTTATTTTTCAACCACTAAATATCATATGTTGCTGAAATTAAATAAAATTTCGTGTATTAAATATATTTATACAAATGTAAATTCCTCTTATGAAAATTATATTTAATTTACACATTCAAAATTTTTATGATTTTCGTTTGGAAAACCGATTTGTTTATCTTTATTTAGTAGTTAAAATAAATTATCATATATTTCATTAGAAAAGCATATTAAAACTTAAGTCACCCGAAAATTAGCTATTTTGTTAATAAAATTTTGCTTCAAAATAATGCGATTCCCTTGAATTTTCTTTTGTTGATATTCTTTGAAATATAGTTGCTTAGCAACCATCAGAGAGAAAAAAAGAAATGCGTTGGAAGTTTTTGTAAAATGTGAGAAATTAAAATGTTTCATATCTTTCAATTTAAGGCGTAAAATTTCCCAATAATTTATACAATTAATTTCGAAATTCTAATAAATAAATTGGAAAATTTTCAAAGCGATCGGATGAAAATAATATCTCTATTTCGTAAATGTAGCATCGATAATTTAGCATTTACAATTATCCCAATGCGTGATTTTCTTTTCGTTGAATCTTAAAATCAAAAACTCCCCTGACTTCCCATTGAAATGCATTATGTTTTAAAACAAAATGTTCTATATTTTTCGAACGAATGTACTAAATTTAACAAAAAATATACAGCTAATTCCGGGTACATTGTCAACATACCCACCAAAAATAAACCTAATCGGATGATTTTTGTGGTAGTTATCGCGAAACAGACAAACAAACAAACAGACAGACAGAAACCAAAAACGTTTCGCGTCTCCACAGTATGCCTTCACTGACGTTTCCGCAAACATTCTTTCACTCTACGACAGCTGATAAACAGAGTTCCCAAGTAGACTGTATTTGTATCTGTTTTTTAGAAAGAGCTGGCTAAAAATTGGTTAGAATGAAGATTTTCTTACTAATTCAAATCTCGTGTTTTCTTAATGCAGTATAAGAATGAAGTTTCCTCAAAATGTCATTTAACTAAGAATATTTAAATCACCCTTATCGGTATAAATTCCCTTTATATAAATAAGTACAAAGCGACCACTTGGCATGCACCACTTGGCATATTCCAACAACCACGTGTGCAAAGCCGCGGGTTTTGCTATTTGCATTATAAACAAAAGTACTTAGCTAAATTATAACATGAATTACTATATTCTCAAAATCTAACAGTTCAAATGTCCGATGTAGCAATATTTGTTATCTCCTAAGTATCAGAATTACTGTCAGTGTTACTCAATTCCATTACTAAACAATGCAGTCTAATTGTAATCGATATAAACAGATGATACTCCAAATTTACATTTAACTAAAGCAGTCGACAGATAATCTGAACTATGAATGAAACTCTGAACTCTGAATGAAACTATGAATTATAGAACAATACTGTAAATTATAAGTGGAGTTTTTGAATCTCAGTATGTGAGATAAAGTTAGTATAATAAATACAGTGATACGAAGCCAGTGTTTCAAGTTAAAATTTTAATTATTTACACCAACAATTACAAACAGAATACGTAAAAAAAATAGTTGAATTATGTTGCATAGGCAAAGTGCATCCCAAAACAAAACTTGATTAAATCATTGTATAATTTTTGAACAAGGATACTTTCCCTGTTTAAAAAAAAAAAAAAAAAAAATAAAATGGTACGGTTTGCATGACTATTGGCGTTTCCATGTAAGTTCTATATTTTAAACATGTATAAAAAGAAACCGCACAGGATCTTTTTATAGATAAATGTACGTTTTTCACTACGCATATATATGTAACTATCTTAACATAGCGTTACATTAATGCAACACCTATAGTGATACTTTAATATATTTTTTTAAACCACTTTCAAACACTTAATCTTTATGTTTCTGCATATTTTTATTTTCCCCATGAACTAAATTAATTATCTGCAGTACACGTTTTCCTGAAGAGTTTCTACAGGGTGTTTCAAAAATGACCGGTATTTGAAAAATCAATAAAAACTAAGCGGGCAGCGATAGAAATACACCGTTTGTTGCAATATGCTTGGGACAACAGTAAATTTTCAGGCAGACAAACTTTCGAAATTAGTTACACTTTTCAACAACAGAGGGCGCTGCAGTCTGAAAAAATCTATACCACGATATTTTCCACATATCCACCATACGCAACAATAATATGGCATAGTCTCTGAACGAAATTACCGAAATTAACGAGTAATGTAACTAAGCTTCTTATGTAAGCTTCATTTTGTAAATTCCCTTTATGATTTTATTGTTTTAACTGCTGTAATTAGTAGCGTTACTTTAATGCAGCACTAGGTCAAAAGATGTTCATATTCTGCAATAGCATATGAATAGCGAATTTATTCTCATATGTTTTATAATGAGCGAAATTTTCATAATAATGAATATTGAAAGTAAAATCTTTATTATTTTATTTATAAGCAGCACCCTACGAAATATTCAGAAACTGTACCAGTATTTTCTAATATATATATATATATATATATATATATATATATATATATGTATATATATATATATATATTATTGACAGAAATGCTGAGATTTTAAAAGATGAAAATTACTTTTAGATTTTAGTAGTAAAATTTCTGCATATTTTATAAGACCTTATTTATAAGTATTTTTGGTACTTTCTTGTTATAGTGGACCCCACAATTAGTACGATTACGCCAAGATTGGAGATATGATTTCTTCAAAGTCATCCCCAATATTACACTTACATTATATATAGCCAAACGCAATTACACACGCAATATATATGACATACACCATACTTATACCTCATACGGTTGTATATATGCCCTGAACGTCATATTTAGTTTTACATACGCCATAAACATCACATATAAATCATATTTATATCTGACATACGCCGTGTATAATATGTATGTCATATGTATGTCATACATACATAATACATATGTCATATTTACGTCTTGTATGTTATATGTACGTTCTAGACGCCTTATACACATGTATACATATGTCATATATCATAACTTTGTCATACATTTCACAAAATATATATGTCAAATATGAGATATGACACTATACATGTCATATATAACTTGGCCATAAATCCTTAGTCACTTGGTGATATGTCTGGGACAAATTTGGCGATTTAATATCTGGGTACAAAATTTATCAAAACTTTACTATAATTATAATTATTTTTCTATGTTTATATTTAGTTACCTGACATTGAGTACAGCTCGGTATTTGCTTTTCATGGATGATGCTAATGAAGCTGTCGATTATATCTACATAACATAACACCACCAAAAGAAAATAATATCACTGAAGAAGATTCTTATTTCGATAATTTATTCACAGGAATTTGATTGTTAGAGCACTTGAAATATCTAGAGTATTGTGGAACTGATACTATAAGAGAAAAGTGAATACCAAAGGACAGCAAAATATCATGTACTATAACAATAAAAACTAGTCGTTGGGGCCACCGTAATACTTACGCATCATGGATATGCATAATATAAAATATGAAAATAAAACATGTGTAAACTATTTATAAAATGCATTGCAATTCGAATAAAATCGCGGCTTGATGACGTCATAAACTTTAAATGCTCTGTTACTGAATTGCGTAAAAGAAACATCCTTATAACTTCAAAACTGATAATCATATTAACTAACGGTTTACTGCGTCGGATAAAGAGCCTCATTTTCAACTAAAATATATCTTTGAATTGAAATTTGAATGAAATACAGGGTCATGAAAAATCGAAGAGTGTGGTGAATAGGATTACAGATATCTCGGCGACTCCTTATCCGATCGACTTCATTCTTTATGCAAAATTAATGTGTTTTATTGTCTTTTATATTCACTCCTTAAACTAAACAATTTCGAAAATTTTTATGTAGCTTTTATCAGAACGAATATTTCGAGAGTCCGAAAAAAATAGTTCCGGATAATCGATGTTACTGAAATTCAATAAGCTACTTCCCATTATTACATACTAAGTACCTACCAAGTTTCAAGTCTCTATCTGAATTTGTTCGGGAGATAGAGCGTTTACAGACACACACACAGACACACACAAAGACACACAGACAGACGGACGGCAATTTTTTTTTCTAAAAATATGTTTTTCGGATCTCCAGTGTCTGAAATGCGTAAATCCGTGAAATTTTTTTTTTCGATTTTCAAAATGATTACAAGACTTACCCTATACTATGTATGATGGGTAAGTACCAAAGATAGAGGAAGTTTTGAATATGTTTCGTCATATGATTGAATTTTTATAAAATGATGGAGTAACAACGCAATTGTTGCTGTCGATTCAACATGCCATCCAGTGTTTTTTCTAGAATCAGTAAAATTTCAAGTAAAATATTGTAATACCAAGTCAGTTCATGTAAAATTAGATATTATTCAATAATAGTAATAAATTTGTGAATATACAAATCCCATGCCTAATTGGAGTTTATAAGAAGTTTATGGGAAGTACGGATTTGAAAATATCAATAGATACAGAATCAGTATTGGTTTCAAAAAATGGTATTGGCCTGTTAATACTTGGCTAGTAGAGGAAACAATTTCTAATGCCTGGAATTTGTAGAACATTTTTGATACAGAGATGAAACAATTATATTTCAGAAGAGAAGTCATAAAAACATATTTGACAGGTTTCTGAAGGTTGCTGTCGATTCAACATGCCATCCAGTGTTTTTTCTAGAATCAGTAAAATTTCAAGTAAAATATTGTAATACCAAGTCAGTTCATGTAAAATTAGATATTATTCAATAATAGTAATAAATTTGTGAATATACAAATCCCATGCCTAATTGGAGTTTATAAGAAGTTTATGGGAAGTACGGATTTGAAAATATCAATAGATACAGAATCAGTATTGGTTTCAAAAAATGGTATTGGCCTGTTAATACTTGGCTAGTAGAGGAAACAATTTCTAATGCCTGGAATTTGTAGAACATTTTTGATACAGAGATGAAACAATTATATTTCAGAAGAGAAGTCATAAAAACATATTTGACAGGTTTCTGAAGGTTGCTGTCGATTCAACATGCCATCCAGTGTTTTTTCTAGAATCAGTAAAATTTCAAGTAAAATATTGTAATACCAAGTCAGTTCATGTAAAATTAGATATTATTCAATAATAGTAATAAATTTGTGAATATACAAATCCCATGCCTAATTGGAGTTTATAAGAAGTTTATGGGAAGTACGGATTTGAAAATATCAATAGATACAGAATCAGTATTGGTTTCAAAAAATGGTATTGGCCTGTTAATACTTGGCTAGTAGAGGAAACAATTTCTAATGCCTGGAATTTGTAGAACATTTTTGATACAGAGATGAAACAATTATATTTCAGAAGAGAAGTCATAAAAACATATTTGACAGGTTTCTGAAGGTTGCTGTCGATTCAACATGCCATCCAATGTTTTTTCTAGAATCAGTAAAATTTCAAGTAAAATATTGTAATACCAAGTCAGTTCATGTAAAATTAGATATTATTCAATAATAGTAATAAATTTGTGAATATACAAATCCCATGCCTAATTGGAGTTTATAAGAAGTTTATGGGAGGTACGGATTTGAAAATATCAATAGATACAGAATCAGTATTGGTTTCAAAAAATGGTATTGGCCTGTTAATACTTGGCTAGTAGAGGAAACAATTTCTAATGCCTGGAATTTGTAGAACATTTTTGATACAGAGATGAAACAATTATATTTCAGAAGAGAAGTCATAAAAACATATTTGACAGGTTTCTGAAGGTTCTGGAAGGCACCTCTTCTTCAAACGGAAGCGGTACAAGGCATGACAAGGGTTGACAGTCCCAGGAATCCAGCTTTCGCTTTAGAGTATAAGTGCAATCCCGGGGCGAAGATACAAACCTACTGTTTACTTTAACATACACTATTAAAAAACTACACGTATAAATTGTAAACATTACAGGATTGTAATTGTAAATAATAATAAATATTTTAAAGAAAATATCAAATGAAACAAAGTTAAACAATGTTTAAACAAAATTTGCGGAACAATGACTTGAGTTACCATTAATAAATAAAAATAAAGAAAGAAAAAAAGAAAAAAAAAGGTAGTATTGCTTATGACAAAAGAAAAATATTGTGAATAAAATACTTAAACAAAAAGAAAACGAACCCGGAAAATGATTAAAAACATAAATTGCTAGTACTAAAAAGAATGGAAAACACTCATAAATAATATAGTAAGAAAAAGATACGAACCAGGTGATGCTTCACTTACGCGAAAAGAATGCTAAATTATTTTAAAAAATCATGAGTAATACTGATGTAACTTAATTATGCAATTCAAAATAAATTATTAATTCTAAAAATATAAAGAAAAATTGCTCAAATACCTTACTATGGCTAAAATGCTATTTTACAAATTAAACGTTAAAACAAATTGAAAATTAAATTTAAGAATGACATTGCGATGGAAGATTTTAGCAATTTTACGTAAAGTATAAAGCAAAGTGACAATGTTGTTGTAAACTTATTAATAATTAAAATAAACATAAGTTAGCATAGTTATTAAAACATTAAAATAAATTAAAATAAAGTTGTTTAAAACTTATAAAAATATTAAAACAATTATTTTTTAAACTTAAATAATAAATAATACAGTTATAACAGTTACTTAATAAAAAGAGTATACAGATTTTATAGTCGGTTTTAGTTACAATCGACTGTTTTTTTTTGTGATATATTCTCAGAATATTGATCAGTTACTGAGTTCTTAGGTCTTTTAAACACCTCTGTAATGCCCCGCGATATTGAGGGCATCTTGTATCATATGCCGAGTGGTCAGATAAGTCTCCTCCTACTACTATGGAATTATTACAACTTCTTTCAGTTCTCCTCGCACAGTCCGCTGTTTGATGAAGTCCTGCACAATAGCTACAAATTGGCGTCGGCTCTTGGCATTTTTTGGCAACATGATCATCTAATTTCTGACATCGAAAACACCTTTTTACTTGTATGTATTTTTTAACAGTAAACTTATTCCCACCCGTGATGAATTTTGTTGACATTAAGACTTTTTCCGCCCTTTGTGAGATTTTTTAGCACTAAATGTGAAATGGTTTTTAATTCTAAGTTCAATCAGATTGGCTTTCTCAGTCACCTAATAATTAAATTATGTGAGAATAAAAGACAAAGTTGTGCCGAACAATACTGCAAATCTATTTTACAGGCAATGTGTGTAAAATGTAATGTTGGCAATTGTGTAAATTGCTTTTACCTATTCAATACATAAATCCCAAATTTTTTTTATTCATAAATATTATACATAAATACCCAAATTTCCGATTTTTATCCAGATTGAGGTAAGTTATAATTAAGAATGTGTCCAATTTGTATAAAAAATGCGAAACCTATGGATAAAATTTTATTTTTTATTGAAAAAATACAAAGATGATAAAAATGATGTATTTGCAAAATTTTATCACCTTAGAACCTTGCGTTGCATTTATGCAACACCCTGTATTTTAGAAAATATTTATAAATGCATCTTAAAACTTATAGAAATATATAATATCACCTTCTGAAACACATTTTAATGATTTATCTGAAAGAAAATCAGTCTTTTATGGGTTAAAGGGTTATTTTTTATTATCAGCTAACTCAGTTCAATTTTATTCGTGTCTTCCCTGTTCAATTGCGGCGTGACCGCATACCTTATTTACGTGTATATAATGCGAATGTCCCCCTAAAACATTTTTAAGTCTAAAAGATGGTGGACAGTATACACATAATATTTCCTACAGTACACATGCTCACTAAATCACTGCATACAACAAGCACGTATGTCGTGGTAAGTAGTGGAGAAACAAGATTTTTGAAGCAGCCGGAGGCACCAAAGCACAGTACCTCCACATTTCGTCCCCCTGCTCATCCTACCGACATCCTGATCCTATACCACCGGTGCCTCCTGCCGTCCCTCTTCCCCCCCCCAATCCCCATGACTTTAGCGCTCCCTGATGAACTTTGAAATCTTAAATCCCCCCCCCCCCCTTTTAATGCAGATTTGGATTATATGGGACAAATCGGCTAATTTAAATGAAAAAATAATATTTTTTGAAAAAAAGGATTTTTTTTTTCGGGAATCTCGTGTTTAGATTGATCAACAGGTCGACAGCTTGACCCTTAAGCTGTCGAAATGCAGGGAAATATTTCAAATTTAGATAATCTAAGGAGTTAGAACATCTATTTTTATGACAGTACTGATTATTTAAAAATTAATTTTGTTTTGTTTTCTTATATGACAACTACAGAATATGTTAAAATTAGATAGTTGAAATTCAACTCAATATTTTTCACAGAACCATGCTCATTTTTTAAATATAGGTATGAAGAGTTCTAATTTCATTATATTTATACATAGCAAGTTTTACCATATCGTTATAGTTTGAGTGCCTTCGTGGATGACTTTTGAAGGGAAAGCTACCAGAATTCCCGATTTTGTACAAGGAAAACCCTGACAACTTTAAACAGACACCTCGCCTAGATCGCGTTGATTTTGAATCTGCGAAATTAAGCCCTGTCTCCTCATTTTGTGACCAACATAACCACAGGCCTAAGTGGGAATCATTGTTTACCCAGATGAATATTGATATTTTTTTTATGTTTAAGAGTTTCCATTGAGTATCTTATATACGAATATAATCTTTCATTAGGTAAAATCTTTGCATCTGAAATCCAATTTTTATGCAATTACTTATTTTAACACTTTCTATCATTCTTTTATGATTTACTTACTTACAAATCAGTATCTTATACATGGTAACCATTACTTTTCGGTAAGTATTGATATTTTCTACTTTTACATTATTACAAACATAATTTTTATAGTTTTACGAACATAAACATTAATTTTAGCTACACATTTCTTATCTAAAATAACCTAATTTATGTAAATCGACTATATAAATTTTAGTAATTAAAAAAAATGTACAGTGAAATTCAAACACAATATCCCCACATTAAAATGTTTGCACGTACGTGGAAAACACTCACAAAATAGTAAATGGGAAAGAATATATATTTTTACAATGAAAAGAAAAGCATATACAAAAGAAAACATCAAACCCTAAATGAAAATAATCACCAGCTACTCCAACTTCCAAGCAACACTGGAATATTATCATTTAAACGTAATTTTTCTCTCTTTTATTTATTCAATTCCAATTGGCTAACCACTTCAAAAGCTTAAACAAGATTATCACATTGAAAATTTTATTCCATCACTTGCTTTAATATACAGATTAATTTCTTAATACAAATAAAATCTAAATTTACTTCAATTTCCAATAGCAAATAATATTCAATCAACAAACGATGAACTTTACTTCAGAAAATAATATCAATCTTTACAATTTATGTCCCCTCTTCTCTCAAATTTATTTAAAGAAAAAGCCAAAAGAAAATTTGATTTACTTTAATTTTAATTTTCTTAATAATTATCCTATATTTAAAACTTGTGTTTTCTTTCACACTGTGTTCAAAATTTCCTTCTTTAATATTCACTTTTCTTAGAATAAAGACTTTAGTCAAGACTATGCCACTTAATTAAAAACAGTTTTAACTTTACCAAACCTTTCTTATTTTTTCAATATATCAATTATTTTAACGGCTATTCTGCATATTATATTTAAGATAACGATTTTAAAAAAAGAATGTGAATGTAGAATAGTTACAGAAAAAAATAAAACAAAAGTTTAAGTACACAGCTTGTTTTTGATTTTTAACAAGAACTTAACTCTCTTTCTAAGTGAAAAAATTAAAGGGTTTTTTTGCCCCTGTATTTTCGCACAATAATAAAGTAAAATATAAACAAAACACTCCCCCAGAGATGATAAACATCTTAGCAAGAATAAACTTTCTTGAAAATATCATCAGGTACAGACATTGGTCACATAGACCTTCAATTTTCAATAATTTGGTATGATCAGATTTAATTATCGTAGGAGTCTAACACACAACTATTATTGTCGACTCATCAGCCAAGGTGATGAGATGAAAGGTGTTTGCTGCATTTTCGAAAAGAGAGACACATTTTTTTTTCGTCTTCCGTTGGATTTCCTTATATTTTACGGGTCTGTTCTTTAAAGTCTTGTCCCTGGGTGACACCAGTTCCCTGACTCTCCGATCTCAACGTCCACCAAACTGTAAAAAAATCAGAAGCATTTCGGCACAAGGCGAAAAGGTTTCCGGAAATTTTTAGTAAACTTTGTGTTCTCCACAGTTACTTGTTATTTCGGAATCGTTACACGTATTTTCAGAAAAATATTCAAAGCGGTGAATACTCTGAAGAAGTCAGAAACGTTACATTCCATAGCGGAAATGTTTTCGAATAGGTAGTGTAAAATGTTGGTTACTGAAACATTCGGAAATGTTACACTCATTCCGTGTAAAGTTTAAAAATGGAATTCAAAATGAAGTAATATTTGCGCATGCACATCTACTCCGACCTACTGCACATGTCATTATCACGTGATTTGTATTGTTCTTGAGAGGAAAGACAGCTTAAAACAGATGCAGATGCAACGTATTTATATGAGCTGTAAGTATTCTGTTTTATAATTTCCTTTATTTGAGAGAACAATATGTTTAAAAAAAAATTAATATTATCAGATTCTATGTTATTGCATATTAATATTACATTTGCAGTTAATCTTTTGTTGTATACACAAAGTTAAATAACTCGTTCGATAGTTTCTTTATACTCTTGTTCCATGAATCCATACTAAAGATTAGATATTTGATTGGTGAATAATAATGTAGTACTAGCATTAATGAAGTACAGATAGCACCGTATATACGTCTTTAACATCTTTTCGTTTTGAGATCGGTTCCGTTTCATAACTTTTCTAATGATGAAATGTATCGTTTATATGACAGAACAAATTCCTAATTTCACTTATACTATACGTTTTTCCTTCATTTTTTATGAATCAGATATTTATAAATAAATATAATTGAAAATTTGATTTATAAATCTATAAATAATTCTTTTTTAAAATCCGGTCTCGTGAATTCCATGCTGTAAACATATGCATTATGAAAGTGATTTATTTCCCAAAATAGATGTAGTATTTTAATACCTTTAAATAAATATATTTTTTAATCTTGTAAGTATAGATATTATGTCAAAAGATTTCGTATCTGTAAATACTTATTTTATTTTATGAACTGTATACTTATAAAAATATATTTATTTTCTCAGGTTATCTCAGCACTTCTCAAGTTATACTAATAAAATAATACCTTTAAATGAATATATTTAGAAGCATGATAGTTTTAAAACACTATATTAAAAATATTTACAAACGGACACAACATTTTTATCAATATATCTATTTATAAGTATACAATTCATGAAAATAAAACAATTACCACAGATATAAAATATTTTCGAATAGTATAACTATTTACAGGATTAAAAAAATGTTGAAAGGTATTACTAAAATCTATCTATTTATAAGTATAGGGAAATTAAATATTTTCATTGAGTATCTATTTAGAGGATGGAACTCATGAGGCTGCATTTAACCCTTTCCGGCGCGGAGTAAGTCTGTTTTTAAACTGATGAAATTATCGACTGACACCAGAATTTACAAAAGAATTTATTAGAAAATAAAAACTTGCTTATTTTCCTGTAGTTTATAAAAAGGAAAAAATTAATTAAATATTCTTGGTGTCGTTTGTCAGTTTTGGAATTAAAATTAGGCGCCCTTTTTTGGGGACACCACCCGCTAAAGGGTTAAAAAAAGAATTATTTATAGATCCATAAATCAAATTTTCAACGTTATTTATTTACAAATATCTGATTCATAAAAACTGAGTGAAAAACGTATAGTATAAATGAAATTAGGAATTTGTTCTGTCATATAAACGATACATTTCATCATTAGATAAGTTATGAAACGGAACCGACCTCAAAACGAAAAGATGTTAAAGACGTATATACGGTGTTATCTGTACTTCATTAATACTAGTACTACATTATTATTCATCAATCAAATATCTAATATTTATTATAGATTGATGGAACAAGAGTATAAAGAAACTATCGAACGAGTCATTTAACTGTGTATACAACAACTTCTAAACTTGTTGTACTTCTAAACTTGTTGTACATGTAAACTTGTAGTAGGTAAACTAAAGAAGTTTCCAGATGACTCAACTCTGTTCCTACAAAGGAAAATTTGAAAGCCTATCTTCAGTAGAAGGACATACTTTCAAATTTGGAGTTATTTTAAAATGACAGAAGTATTTGTCATAGAATTATGTTTTTTCAAAGTGTATTTCGCCTGCATAAATAACTTTAAAGTGATATCTTGAGTAGCAGTCTAATAATAAAAGGTGAATAATAAAACGAGTTCAGAAAAATATATGTTTCACACCAGAAATTACAGAAAGTTTATAGTATTGCTAAATGTAGAGTGTAATTCATCGACAAGATCATACTTCATAGGATCATTTCTATAGTATGATTATCGAGTTCGCTCACCGAACTACGCAGAAAACCCAACTACGATGATGTGGAGTGGGGTTTCGCCTCGAGCGAATGTAATATTAATTTTTTTTAAAGAAGCATATTGTTCTCTCAAATAAAAGAAATTATGAAACAGAAATACACAGAAACATTTCCGATCAATACAAAAGCATTTCTGATGTATGCAAAAACCTTTATTATGTATACAAAAACATTATCGATATATGCAGAAACCTTTCCAAGGTATACAAAAACATTTCCGATATATGCAGAATCGTTACTGAACATCTGACTTGAAATATAAACAAACGTTTCCGAAATATGCGAAAACTTTTACGAACATCTGACCGAAATATGCGGAAACTTTTATGAACATCTGACCGAAATATGCGGAAACATAACAGAACCGATGGGCCACATTGCTGCCCACCAGACAGAGTAACGTTTCCGAGTTTTTTTCACAGTGCACTGAAGGCAAGCTCCTTCATTTCAGGAGAAGGTCTCCAGAGTTTCGGGAAAGTGTACTCTATGAGGACTTATAAGTGCTGAGAATCATCGGAGAAACACCAACAAGAATCGCCGCAATTACGAAAAGTTGTCTGAGAACCATATTGTCTGGATTTGATGATAGATGGTCGCCGAAAAGCTCCACAATAATGCGCGGCAACTATGGAAACCAAACCCCGCTAAAAATGAGGGTTCTTTTCTCAGGTCTTCCCATGTCCATTCTTATAGCAATACTGCCGTAAATATCATTTTTTTAAATACGTGAAACTAATTTTTTGTATGGGAAAGGGCATGAGAGTCCACACCCCATCCACGGACATCTCTACCACCTACATACTCTACCACGCTCTCCATACTGCCAACAATTTTTTTTTTCACTTTTCCAGCCTTGTAGTTTAAAACTGCTCCAAACATGATATCATCTACAATCCTTGCTATCATTGGGTGGTTTCATAACCAGCATTCACCAAGTCACATGGGTAAGTTCCTACGGCTATTCTGGATCATTCTTACGACTATCCCAAGTGCAGTACTAAAATAGAGGAAGCTGCGTGAACTTAACCACTACGCTTGTGGGATTAGAGGGCTTCTATTTTCCCGCGAAAATTTTCGAGAAAAATACACCTGCTTACTAATGGAAAGGTAGACCGCCCGGTTTTCGACATTCTGAGCATTGGAACAAAACAGCTAAAGAGAAATGGGGGGGTTTAATAAAAGACCTTTTCCAGTAAAAATATGCGTGGCGGAAAAATATAAAGATTTTTTATTAAAACAAGCGCTTCCTAGGGCTCAACTACGTCATAAAAATGGCAAAGGCTTATTTAAGTACATTGGTATCTTAGATCGGTTTGATAGAATAAAATAGTGAAAAGCTTTTATTCAACAGAAATGCACCACTTTTCTCAGGCAATAAAAAGTATTGGATCACCCAGTTTGAGAACTGGGAATTTGCTTAAAAACTGCATGCTTCAACACAGGGGAACTTATTTTTTAATTAAGAAGAGTAAAGTGGAAGATAAATGTATGTAAAATGACTTTAATTTACAAAGGAAAAAATATTGCAGTGTCTTATGAGGGTAGCCTATTTTGTGCACATGTTATCTGACATCTAACACTTGTGCATGAAAGTTACAGCTATCTTTCGTTTCTCTGACTTTCGAAAGTATCATTCTGCCTTCGTGAAACTAATATTTGCGGCATTTTGCTCTGATATGCTAATTAGCTTACTGTGGTCAAGCCCAGTGGTTCTACAAGGCAGCTTTTCAGTGGTTTATTTCAAGCTTAATGCCATTTTGGCTTGACATGAATTAAGTTTTTATTTGAGATTTAGCTGAGCATCTTTAACTTAATTTTGCCCGCTCCACTGCACTGACCTTTCAGATAATGTTTTAATAAACTTCTGTTTTATCCTAAATATTGTCTCAATGGTTACTTTCTTTAGTGGTGTGGCAGACAGCCACGTCACACAGGGACCAGCTTTTAATTTTTTAATTTTAGAAAAAAGGAGTGATTTTAACTAAAAATTGTAAATATTAAGAAATATCCATAACACTTGACATGAGCCTCATGGAACACATTAATTAAACATAAATGTTTTCTAAATAGTTGACTTCAAGAGTAAGATAAGCGCTATTATCAGTTCAATAAAACAAATTAAAATTAAAATTAAATTTAAATTTTACGTTTTAAATTTTTAATTTTTAATTTTTAATTAATTCAAATTTAATTTTTACGTTTTAAATTTAAATTTTTTTAATTAATTTAAATTTAAATTTAAAAGTAAAAGTAAAATTATTTTAAATTATTTTAAAATTATTATTTTTTAAATCTTAAAATCTTATTCTTTTGAAATTAAATTTTTTAACGTTAACGTTCTTTCAGCACGTTTATTTTAAACGTGCTGAAAGAAAATTGATTAATTTTTTTAGCACATTTTCATTCTTTTATTGATAGCCAATCGAAAAAATTGATATTAATTTTAACAGAAAAAAAAATAAAGCACATTAGTTTTTTGTACGCAAACATTAGGTTTTTGTACATTTAATAAACATTTTAGATACAATGTTTATATATAATGAATAACATTAATTAAAAGCTTCATAATCATATGTAATATCGTTAAATACAGCGTCAAAAACAAGTCTCAAAATCAAAACAAGTATTTATTTAACATATAAAAATCCTTCACAGTTACGCTTAGGAACTTTTTTTTCTAACTTTGCAACTAGCTAATAGAAACATTTTTTTTATTATTTGTACTTGAGTAATGCTGATATTACTATCTATTAACAATAGCTTGAAAATTTAACTGATTTATTTTACTATAAAATCCACTTGTTCCATTTGCCCCCATTGTCTAAGTCTTTCCTATTTTTCTCCCCGTCTCCATTACGTGAAACGCGATTAACGGAAAGAATAAGTTTTTAACAACTCATTAAATCACTACTCCAGATCTGAATCATACACTTTTAAGGCAACAGTGGTCTTACTTTAAGAAAAAATACTTTTTTTTTTATCGATATACTTAATGTTTCCCATTAGAAAGCTAATATTAGCTTTATATTGGCCCAATAACAGGCTAATATTGCATTTATTGGAACGAAATATTGGCTCAATAATGTCAAAAATATTTTACCCAGTTTAAGGCAATAACACCTCTATTGGCGCATTATTAGCGTTTCATTGAAAATATAATAATGCTTTCAAAATATTTACAATTTATTGGCATTAGAATGAAACTTATCCAATGAAACGCCAATATCTCCGAATATTTTTTGATTGACTTTATATTGGCAATATATTTGTTGTCAGTTTTGTCAAAATAAGAACACAGCAATTTTGGAGCAGTAATTGAAGTCAGTGAATGCAATATTATGCCAATATTGGGAAAACATATAGCCAATATTTGTTTGCTGCTAGGGTTACAATAAATTGGAATAGATAATTGCAAAAACTACATACTACTATTATTTTCTTTCGAAATGATTTTTTTTACGTAAATGTGTCCTTGAATTTTGGCTCACATGTCACGACAAAACAGTCATTTATCCGTTGCTACTCAAAATTGTAGTTAATTGGAGAAAACAACATTATTCAATGACAATACCAAGATATATACCAATAGCCGACAACAGAGCAAGAAGAAAATGTGATCGAACACGATGGTAAATATAACTATGAATTAATGAATAGGTTCCAAGTATTACAGTGTTTTAATAGCACTATTTTCGAATATTTGCATTATTTAATCGCAGAATTCATCCGTTTCGCACTCTGAAAATATTCTCTTGACGTCTGGAAGATAAATGACTGCATATTTGAGAACTTGGCCGGAGAAGAATGCTCAAAGCAAGAAAAAATTATGGTAAGGTGAAAATACGCCATTTTGAGTCTTTCAAATTTAATTAAAAATCAAAACAGTATTTTCTGATGATTTTCTGGGATAAGCCCTTGATATCACGAGCTATTTTGAACCATAGCGACTAAACTATAAAAAGATTGAACACAAGCGGTTGAAAGTTCGAAAACCAGCCACCTCAGTTCAAAAAATGAATTGAATGAGAAAATGAATGACAAAAATGAATGAGTGAGAATGTGGAAGCTACTTTCCCAATCTCAAGAAGTAGAGTTGACATGTGCGATTCGTGTTAGATGTGTCATTGGAAGCATGTGGTGCTGAAGCCAGGGATGTATTTATACGCAGACAAATCAGCTCCCGAAACAAACTTCTGAAATTCAGCACCAAGATTAATTTTTTCGAACCTTTTTTGAACTTGAAGGTGACAAGTAATTAAGAAGACACTTTTTTCAATATATATATATTTTTACTGATAATAACCAATTATTATGTTAGGGAACAAACACAATGTTAGAAAAGAGTTTAATGTTTTATATGTTTGGTATTAAAATTAATTTTTCAACCTTGTTGTGGAACCTGAAGATATCAAATGATTGACTTTGATCTTTTGCTGTGTTTATTTCACCAGTTAGATCAATCTGTTTGGTCTAGAAAGAATAAAACGTGGAAGGGGGGGAGGTTACTTCCTGTTTCACTCCACTTTAATGTATATCAATATTCTAAGTTTCTTTTTTTTTTGTGTGTAGGGCGGTTCCTTTTCGTACAAGAATATTTTCATATGGCTCCGATAAAGTGAGTTCTTACGTTTTAAATATAGCTGAAAATATCTATGGAAAATAATTATATATGACTATAAATATTTCTTCTTATTTAATATTAATGAGTATATAATTCTACAAATTAATAAGATTAAAACGTGTTTCAAAATTAATGGAAAGCTATATACCTTTTGAACACACAGCCTGTAGCCAAGAAATTTTAACACTCGTTTTCAACAGAGAAATTTAATTTTAAATGAGGACAAGTATGTGAAAAGAAATTGAAAATATCTGAATGAAAGTCCAGTTCTAGAGAAATTGGTACTTACAAATTCACTCCAGGGCTAAAGATATTAGTTTCAAGTCAAATTTTAATTAAAACTTATTTCCGTATTTCAGTGTTCCCTGATATTATGTCTCTTTATTACTTAGAATTTCTCAAAGTATCTTTCCCTATTTACTCAAGAGAGTTACATTTATTTGAAAGATGTATGATGAAGGCTATGTATTTCAGTGCATATCTATCACGAGTTCCAGTTTGATGTTAACCTGCATTTTAAGATGAACAATTTAAGAAATGGTTTAGCCGTAAATTTTTATTAGTTAATTTTTGATTAATTTGTTTTAATATATTTTAAAGAAAGATTGAGTTGATTCAGCTACTATATTTCTTTAGTTATACATTTTGTTTTAAAAATTATATTTCCAACAACGTTGATTTTTTTCAGAAACTGTATCATAGAATTCAGAAATTTATAATACGTACTAAAATCATTATTATGAACAGTTCTAATTGTATCTAAACAACATAACGCTAACTGCTACCTGCTTACTGAAACTGTTACCTGACATCGAACTCTATGTAAAGAAATGTCATTCACAGTAATCCTATTCACTGTCTAAAATAAATTCTATGTTATGATAAGACATTTTTGTGTAAAATTCAGTTAGTTTATTGGTGTGTTTCACCCATAAAATTACAAGGTTGCAATGAAGGCTTCTATAACAGACGATGTAACCATGCAACAATCTATGCGTCGGCGTGTTATTAAACTTATACCAGTGTGTTCTTCTGCTGCTTGAACTATCTTGAATCAAAGTGTATTATGGAGAATCAAACGTTATGACACTGCGGATCTAGAAATGCAAACAACTCACATCAACAGAAGCAATCATCCACACACTCAAAGAAACAGCTTCCGAAACAGCAACGCAATAGTCCAGTCAAATTAGGTTTTTTTTGCCATAATAAATGCTAAGGAGATAAAAATTAGTTCAGTTGTTCATTGATGGCTACTGATGACTATGTAAAAAGTCCCCATGGATAGGAGGGGAGCGGGAAGGGAGGGGGGAGGCAAAACAAAGTATTTTTTTTAGTTTTTTACAAATATCTCAGAAACTGTTGTTTTTCATGAAAAAATTACTGTGACATAAATTAAAGAACATACAATTGTCTACAAATGACAGGTATATACAGTGGAACCTCGATTATCCGTCAGTCCGAAGACCGGAGCTTTGACGGATTTTCCCCCCAAAAATCACTTCATTTCAAATTTATTTATTTAACGTTACTATAATAAATGCTACAGAGAAAAAAATTTGTACAGTTGTTCATTGATGGCTACTGATGGCTATGTAAAAAGTCCTGATGGATAGGAAGTGAGCGAGGGAAGAGGGGGAGGCAAAATAAAGTACTTTTTTAGTTTTTTACAAATATCACAGAAACTGTTGGTTTTCGTAAACAAATTACTGTGACATAAATTAAAGAACATAAAATTCTCTACAAATGACAGGTATATACAGTGGGACATCGATTATCCGGCAATCAGAAGACCGGAGCTTTGACGGATTTTCTGCAAAAAAATCACTTTAATTTCAAATTTATTTATTTAATGTCGCCATAATAAATGCTACCGAGATAAAAATTGGTACAGTTGTTCATTGATGGCTACTGATGACTATGTAAAAAGTCCTGATGGATGGGAGGGAAAGGGGGCAAAAAAAAAGTAAGTTTTTTACAAATATCTCAGAAACTGTTGGTTTTCATGAAAAAATTACTTTGACATAAATTAAACAACATAAAATTCTCTGCAAATGACACGTATATACAGTGGAACCTCAATTATCCGTCAGTCAGAAGACCGGAGTTTTGACGGATTTTCCGGAAAAAATCCCTTTAATTTCAAATTTATTTACCTAATGTCGCCATAATAAATGCTACAGAGATAAAAATTGGTACAGTTGTTCATTGATGGCTACTGATGACTATGTAAAAAGTCCTGATGGATAAGAGGTGAGCGAGGGGAGGGGGGCAAAATAAAGTACTTTTTTAGTTTTTTACAAATATCTCAAAAACTGTTGGTTTTCATGAAAAAATTACTACATAATTTCTCAGATATCTTTCTTTTCTTAGTATCTATAGGTGTAGCATTCTGGCAGTCACCATGGCAGATGTTGCAGATGAGTGTGCAATTAATGACTGCTTTCCTGCACCCACACTTTGCTCCACACCCAGTGGTACATTTGCAGAAGATAGTGTTTAAAACAGCCTCAGGTACGATTGGGTCCTTAGTTGAAATGGGAACTAGACGATTCTACTTTCGTTCCCAGGCCCAGAGTTCGGCATTTTGTTCCTGGCCAAGCCACAGCTGTACCTGGTGGTACACCCGGAAAGAATGCTGTCTAGCCGCTCCTTCTATTGGTGAAAGGGATGAAATGTCAGGTTTGGCGAAGGAATGGTATCGGAAATTGTTGAGAGATGTTGATGTGGGAGGTGCTCCATACAATCTCAAAAAAAGTTGGTTTCCTGCTTCGGCAACAGCATCATGGTCGAATTCCCTGTTATTGAACACATCAGCAATTTTATGTATATCTTCACATTGCTGAAACAGCTTGAAAATTTTTGTTTTTCCCTTTTTGAATGCTGCTGACGTCGTATCACATCCAATGAATGCATGAAGAACTAGCATTACGTCTTTCAGTCTTGTTTCTTGAATTAACTGTTGTGAGGAAAAAACCTTTCTTTCAATTTTTCCACGACTTGGCTTAACGAAAAAAATTTCTTGTTCGAGCGGAGTTAGGGCGATTAGGAGGACAACAAGATCAACATCCTCACCAACAATTGTCACTCTGCCACTAGAAGAAGATTTTTCAATGGCTGTTCTTACGATTAGGGTATCTGCATATCGCTAGTACTCTCCAGGCAAGATATTCCATTCTCCTTCAATTTGGAAGGAAGCATAGCAATCAATCTTGATTTATTCTTTCCATTTGAAAGGAGGCTTTCTTGCTTGACGGTAACCTCTGTGTCCTTGTTGAAATTGATATCTACGGATATTTTCAGTGCATATCTTCGGTTTTGCTCTGCTGATTTCGTGCTATTGGCAGTGTCGGAGTAGCCATCGAAACCACTGTACAGCTTTTTCCTTTATAATGTGTGGAGATATATTTGTCATCAATGAATGTTCCACTGTATATACCTGTCATTTGTAGATAACTTTTATGTTATTTAATTTATGTCTGAGTAATTTTTTCAGAAAACCAACATTTTCTGAGATATTTGTAAAAAACTAAAAAAAAAACTTTATTTTGCCCCCCCCCCCCTCTCCCTCCTCCCGTTCACCTCCTATTCATCAGAACTTTTTACATAGTCATCAGTAGCAAACAATGAACAACTGGACCAATTTTTATCCCTTCAGAATTTATTATGGCGACATTAAATAAATGAATTTGAAATTAAAGTGATTTTTGAGGGGGGGGGGGGGGAATCAGTCAAAGCTCCGGTCTTCTGACTGACGGATAATCGAAGTTCCGCTGTATATACCTGTCATTTGTAGAGAATTTTATGCTCTTTAATTTATGTCTGAGTAATTTTTTCATGAAAACCAACAGTTTCTGAGATATTTGTAAAAAACTAAAAAAAATACTTTATTTTCCCACCCCTCTCCCCGCTCACCTCCTATCCATGGGGGCTTTTTACACAGTAATCAGTAGCCATAAATGAACAACGGGACCAAATTTTATCTCTTTAGCATTTATTATGGCAAACTGCTCAAAAAAGAGCTAATTTGATTGGACAACAATGAAAGCGACCGGAACACAGACTGGTGTACTGAGAAAAAGTTTCCATTTAATTAATTCCATTGAAAGTTGCTTTATATAGAAAGCATTGCAGGCATTACACATTCTACATTCGTTAAATGAATCCCTCCCATCTTGATGAAAAGTCGTTATAAAAGGAAGTCGATGTAATGGAAGTTTTAAAATACATAGTTTTCAAAACTCTCAGCCTAAATTATTTTTAAGATTTTCGTAGATAAGATCAAGCAAAATTTTGTAGAAAATAGAACGGTATTTGAATGTATAATCCTTACTATATGTTGCACTGAATGTAAAAATGACATTACGTGAATAAATAACTATTTGGAATTTTTTGCATAGATCGTTATAATAAAAGTGTCACTATGATGCGCTGTCTTTATATGGAATTTATCATGTTTTTCAACTTTGTGTGCTTGTAGAATATATTAATTTTCACTTAAATACAAACGTTTATATATCAAGTTGAAGATACTTTAATGTAGAATTTAATACTAAATACAGTATTACAATATCTGTAATACAAAAAAAGTTATGCTCATTTTAGTAGAAGAAACAAGCACAAATCTTTTTGAATAAGGACGTGTTTTGTAATAAAAGCGTACTAGCCAATTACAAACACTGTTCTGAGGACCAATCAAATGTCTGTAACTATAGTTTAGGATATTTGGTTTTTAAAAGAGTTATTGTTGTGGAAATATTTTGCGGAATGATGCATACTAGTACAATTAAATAGAGTATTGCTGTTTTTGAATATTTAAAGTCCTTTTTTTTAATTAAACTAATTTTAAACAATGTCATCAACAAGAAGAATTAATTGGACATCTACAAAAAGAAGCCGAATTGTCATATTGAGAGAAAATGTCCTCTCTTATGCTGACATTGCAAGACAAGTTGGTGGTTCAATGACTTGTTCTGGTGTACGAAAGTTCTGTTTACGTTATGAAAAAACGAAATAAGTGGAAAATAAGGCCAAATCAGGTAGAAAAAAATGCACAAGTGCTACTGCCGATAGAAAAATTAAACGACTATGCCTTCAAAATAGAAACATTTCATCAGATGCCATTAGATGTGAAATGAATGCAACGGGTATTGCAGTAAGTTCAAGAACAATAAGAAGAAGGTTATCAGGATTTGGAATACAAGCTAGAATTCCAAGGGAAAAACCATATTTAAATCAAAAGTAACGCGAAAAACGAGTTAAGTGGGCAAAAAAACACATTAAATGGTCAGAAAATCAATGGAAGCAAGTAATCTGGAGCGATGAGAGTAAAATATCGCTCTTTGGTAGGGATGGTAGAAAATACGTGATACGTAGAGTAGGAGAAGCACTTCATCCTGATTGCATTGAAGCAACTACGAAAAACCCAACAAATGTCATGATTTGGGCATGTATGTCTGCAGATTGTGTGGGCCGAATTCAAGTGATTGATGGCATCCTGAATGCCAAAAAATACATCGAAACTGTCCTGGAACCAAAATTGATACCTTCCATCGGGGATCTCTTCCCCAACAACGCACCATTTATTTTTCAGCAGGATTCAGCTCCATGCCACACAGCAAAAGTATGCAAAGCACGGTTTCAAAATAAAGGCATAGATATATTACCATGGCCAGGAAACAGCCCTGATCTCAATCCAATTGAAAATTTGTGGCGGCGTTTGAAAATTCTTGTACGAAAAAAACGTCCATCCAATAAAAAACAACTTATTGAAGCTATAATTGATTCTTGGCACCATGTGATTTCGAAAGATGAACTCCAAACATTCGTTCACTCGATGAAAAGACGCTGTGAAGCTGTCTTAAAAAATAAGGGTTATCCTACTAAGTATTGATTGTGTACGTATCACTTTAAAAAAATGCAAATCTAAGATAGATCTTACTATTAGTTGCATAACTTTTTTTATAATACAGATATTGTAATACTGTTTTTATTATTAAATTTTACAATAAATTACCTTCAATTTGATATATAAACGTTTGTATTTAAGTGAAAATTTATATATTCTACAAGCACACAAAGTTGAAAAACATGAAACATTCAAAAAATGTCCACACTTTTGGCCACCAATGTATATTTGTGTGTATAATTCATCAAAGATTACTTTATTTGTCTCGAGAGGATAGCGATGTAGTAAAACATGATGAAAGTGAAATACACAAGTGAATACATTAAAGCGAAATACATCAATTCATACGTAGCTTCCCAGACAGTGTGTACGTTTGAGTATTGAGTGAGTATTAATAATATTTTTAGAAAACGTACAGGTTATTGCATAAAAAATGAATACATTTGGAAATAAAATTGTCCGCTATCTTTTTTTTCAATTTACCTCTCCAAATTAAACCATTCTAACTTGCATTTATATCTATATCTAATGCATAAAACAATTGGAAGCTGTTTGAATAATGAAACACTTCACTATATTAATACATTCGCATCGGTAAACGAGAATTGTCGTTTTTATTCAAGAAACTTCATTGACTAAGTCTGTGGCCTCTACCTTACAGAAAATGCATTTATATCATGTTGCCCATATTTTTTTTAGATTGTAAGACATTTTATAATAAATCCGTATATTGAACGATATTTACTGATGTATAAACTTGAGAAAACTACACTGTCCTCCAAAACTTAAGGTACAACATGTTTTTCAGACAAAAAATGGCACACAGATAAAACTTCATAGTTTATATGAATGACAATAATAAGTTTTAAAAAAACTTACGCAAAAATTATAGCTACCACTTTTATTTTATAGAAGAGAATAGGTATTTGCGAATGAGAGAAGAATATGCAATTACGAAGCTTTCGTAATTCTGCGTGGAAGTTTTGTTGTATTCGAACTATTGTTGTCAGTTTTGTTCACAACAGTCAGTAGAGTCTAGAAATGACTAGAAGAAGTTGTTTTCCCGATTCATTAAGGTGGTGGGAGCTAGGATGGATGGAAATGAGGTTGTCACAGGCCGATACTGCTAGACGGCTCAATGTGTCTCGCAGTGTAGTCCAACGACTCTGGGATCAGTATGAATCCGAAGATTCTGTGTCCAGAAGACATGTTCCAGGCCGCTCACGTGTTACAACACCTGCAGAAGACCGGTTTCTAGCTCTTTCTGTCCGAAAGAGAAGACGCACTACTGTGCCGCAACTCATTGCAGACCACTTTGCAGCATCAGGGGGAAGAATCTCCGCTACTACGGTGCGAAGATGTCTTCACAATGCAGGTCTCTATGCAAGGCGACCAGTTGTGTGTGTCCCCCTCAACAGACGACAGAGAAGGGCCCGCTTATGTTGGGCAAGAGAACATGTTTTTTGGACCAGACAACAGTGGGCTTCTGTACTCTTCACACACGAGTCCAGATTCACACTGGAGAGCGATTCAGGACGTCTTCTGATCTGGAGAGAACAATGCACTCGATACCATCAATCAAACACTGTCGAAACACACAGGTACAGAAACGGTGGAATCATGGTTTGGGTAGGGATCTCACTCGGAGGCCACACTGACCTGCATGTGTTTCATGGAGGAACTGTGACTGGTGCGAGATATCGGGATGAGATCCTTGTTTCATATGTGCGCCCATATGCCGGTGCTATTGGCGATGGTTTCATTCTAATGGATGATAATGCGAGACCACACTGAGCTGTGGTTGTTGAGGATTATCTTGAGGATCACGGTTTGGAGAGAATGGAATGACCAACTCACTCTCCAGACTTGAATCCGATAGAACATCTTTGGGACTATCTTGGAAGACAGGTTGCGGCTTTAAGTCCTCTTCCAATGTCATTAAATGAGCTGGAACAAGGCTTACTCCAAGCCTGGTCAGCGTTACCTATTTCGGTGTCCTACAATTTAATTGAGAGCATGGAAAGTCGATGCCGCCAATGCATTCAAGTCCGGGGTGGACATATTCCATATTAGAACCAGCTTTTTAATGTTTCTGTCACATTTTATTGCATAATACTGCGATGTACTGATTTCTGCAAGAATGGAATTTTCCACCGTGAGTGCTTTTTTGTTGTAATTTCATTTATACGTTTAACTTAAGTAAATTTTTATGTCGCATTTAATAAATAATAGTATAGCGCACATTTCTTCCAAATTTGTTGTTTCTATATTCATTCATTTGCCAATTAGACGCAAAAAACCAGTTGTACCTTAACTTTTGGAGGCCAGTGTATCTGAGAAACAATTTACGAAATACTTTCAGAAGAGGGAGCAGCTTCTATTGTTTTAAAAACCAGATTTCACAAAAATATACCGATGCAAATGTGATAAAATTTCAATTATCGTAAATATATATATAGTTAATCTGGTGTCTGCATCTCAGTTAGCAATTAGTAGCAAATTAAGTTGATTGAACTTTTTATAATATTCCTAATACAAATTTACGATGGAAAAGACTTGAAACAAAAGCTGGTAATTTATCCTTTCTGTATACTACTTAAAGTCTTTCTTTAGCAATCATAATAGAAATTTACAATTTTTATTAAAATAAATAAATCCTAAGGTTTTATAAAGTTAGTTAAATTCACTTTCAATCTTTGCGAGGTTTATTAACATTCATTAAAACCTTAAAAACACTTACCTGACTCTTTTTAACAAAATATGAGTGAAAGAGTTTATAATAATTTATTTTTTCTGTGTGTGTTTTCAGTGCAAATACATTTAAAACTATTACCTTCCTTTTCAATTTAAAATTTTACTTTTATTTTCTATGATTTAGCTTTAATTTCCATGACAGTTTCAAATGAATTCTTATTTAGTATTTCTTTTTTGAAAAAGAAAATAAATTTTCCTGAGAGATAATCTTGATAACATTTTTATATTAAAAATTATTTTTGTAATTTGCGTTTTTGCGGCAAATCTGGAAGTGATGACTTAATTTTCTTATACTTAAACATTAAAAATATACTACAGATAAAAAAGGGATTTTATTGTAAGTTTCAAACTGGTGTCTCATCACGTAAGATATCGGATTCACTTTTATTCCGGTTTTTTACATGTATTTTGTGCATTTTTTATTTTAAAGTTTTGTGTTTTGCTTTTTTATAATGAATTTTTTGTCTTTTATGACTTTTACTATCTTTAAAAATTAATAATTTATAATGTAGAACTGAGAGAAAAATGCAGTAAATCGTATTTAAAATAAGAATACTCAATGCAATAAAAACCATTAAAACATGAAAATCGATTTTGTTTTACATAAGATCACTTTTGAGTCAATGTAACATAAGCCGAGTAAATGGCTATTTTCCTAAGTCAATAAGGACAATAGGTGGCTTCATTATGGAAGAGGACGGAACCTTGCTCGTTTGGTATCAAAATTGAAGTGTGTACCATTTATGGTTAGTTTACAGGGATACTCAAAAGTTTTCCATTTCATTACGGTAAATGGGAAAAATATTCATTTGTTGCATTTTAATGTTGTTACACTATTTCAAATATCATAAAATTGATATGCATCGTTGTGTTGGACGACAACGTGTTATCAATAAGTAGCAATTATAGTTAGTTGACAGGGACAATCAAAAGTATTCCGTTACATTACAGTCAATGAGAAAAAAATCGTTTTTAGTGCATTTTAATATTGTTACACTGCTTCAAACATAATGAAATTCATGTGCCTCACTGAGGTGGATGGCAATATGTTTTCTATGGTATATCGAGCAATTATAGTTTCTTTACAGGGACGCACAAAAAAATTCTATTATATTTTGATTTATGGGGAAAATCATTTGCAGGGTATTTTAATGATGTTACAAGATTTCTAACTTAATGAAACTGATATATATTACTGAGATGCACTACAACGTGTTTTCTATAGATAATTGAGCATGTAGAAATTATTGTGTATTTACGAAGACACTCAAAAAAATTCGGTTACAGGACTGACTATGAGTCATAACTGCTGGATGTGCGTTTTCAGCTCTGATATGCATTTTAAAACTAACTTATTTATTGTCCATTACAAGGTGTGTAGGTCATATACAGGCCTGCATGAAATAATTTCACGCATTAATGGCTATGTACAGCCATTGCTGAAGATAAAGTTTCACTGTTCTATGTTTTTTCTATGTTTAATTAGATATATCATTTAATTGTATAAACAAAAATGCATTTTTTAAATATCCCAATAGTGTTGGAAAGTGTTTCATAATCTATGCCGTGATGCATGAGTTTTCGTTCTTGTTTTTAATTGAAAACTGTACTAGATTTTTTAAATGTAATATATTTTTTTAGGGTGCCCACTAACAACACCAAAAAAAATTTTATATGAAAAGTATCAATTATGCATTTAAAAAAGTTTTAAAATATACTAAAAGCGAAACTTTCGTATTAGCCGAATGCCAGAGGTTAATAGCTTATAAGATTTTGGTATAAGATTAAGCTAGTATAAATAAGATTTTGCTACTTACAACAGCCGTTTTGATTCTGATTATTTCAGTGTTTAAGCACATATTTCGATATCTTATCGGTTAAATTTACGTTCTATTTATATTATTTAATTATGTAAGTTATTTATTGGTGGGGTGTTAATTTCCTTATGAAAACCGGAAACAAACATTGAACTATTTGTATTGGTTTAAGTGCAGAGGTTTAATCTTTCGTAATTGAGCTGCACGCGATAAAGAGATTTAAAAAAATTAATGCTTCAAAATTATTTTAAAATCCATTAAAAATTAGTCAATTGAGATACAGTTTTCTAACAAATTGTATTTGAAAATCCTTTTTTCCCCTATTCGATGGTGTAAAAATTAAAATTTGCGATGTTTAGAAGTAATTAAATTTACGAAGAAATGAAATGGGTTTCTTAAATTGTTGAAATCGTCGATTTAACGTCAGCGTTACTCACGAACATGTTTTTGTTTTATAATATAGATTTGATTAATTTGCGATGCTGATTCCGGTAATCATTGCTTTTGACAGATATTTAAAATATTTTCTGGTTTTATTCCTCTGAGAATTTTAAACAATTTAAATAAATATCATACAGAAAAATATCATTAAAGCAGAATGAACACGGATTTGATACAATAAGTTTAATGATTGTGAAATCGCATAAAACTTTACTACATTCCGTGTCCCCTTACAACAACCACGTCGCGTCTCTAACATTTCTATAATTGCTGTCTAACAATTAGTAGCACTGAGTATGTATTTGTACACACTACACAATGCACAACTGCACAACATAATGCAAAAACTGCACTATCATAATGTTTGAGTACTGCATATGTTCATTGATCATTTATGTATCTATTAAGCAACACGTTGCATTCAGCATTTGTCTATATCACGAGGCAATGCATTTGCTATCGGAAAAAAATCGTATTATACCAGTGATATGCATCAACTATCGTGATGCATAACTATAAAACAAAAACGTGATTTTACTAAACAGAAACATAAACAAATTCATTATAAAACATTTTAAATAACATGTTTAGACATTAAGACATTATAAAAAGCGTATACTTTCATTTAATAGAAAATATAGTGTTTAATTATTTTTTAATTCAACTTGAGTTTATTCAAGTAATAATTAAATAAAAATAGTGAAAATTCCAAAACTGTGCAATTTTAAAACATTTGTTTAA
Source organism: Maratus michaelseni (assembly GCA_963931845.1). Lineage (NCBI taxonomy): Eukaryota > Metazoa > Arthropoda > Arachnida > Araneae > Salticidae > Maratus > Maratus michaelseni. Next base: position 415,255,370 of record OZ007586.1, read on the forward strand.
TTCGATAATTATAAACAGCCAGACAAACCGAAGTTATAAACACTTTTCAACAGGTTGGAAAGTGTTAAAAATGAGACTGTTGGATAGTTAATAATGTGTTACTCGGGCGATATGCTTAATACCTAAAATAGTCTGTGTTATACTATTTATTACAATATATTTATACATACTAAAATAGCCTATTTAGTAGCTAAATTAGCTTTTTCAGTAATTAACTCGGACGACATGTGAATATCCTGAAAATTTGCTCTATAGCAAGGATTTTCTAATTCTCAATCTAAATAAAAGAAGCGAAGATAAAATATATGGTAATAATATATATATTTTTTTATTTCTATCCTGAAAGAAAAAAAGCTTTAATTTCATTAAGCAAAATTTGAAATCAACCAAACATAGAACACAATTCTTTCGTACAGCATAAGACATCATTAAATCTAACTCTTCTGTGAAAGTTGCTTGTAATATATGACAAAAAAGAGATATTTCAATGAAACCTGATATTTGGGTAGGATGTTAGTATACTAGAAGCTGCTAATGGCAATTACACAAAAAATATATCAGAAACAAAACATATGACATAGAATTGCATTTATAAGAAATATTATACAAAACATTATATATAAGAAAATATTGTAAAAAGTGTAACGTAATTGTTTGACATAAATCTTGTTTTACGCCACATTTAAAACTTAAAATTAAATAAAATAATTTTCTTTTAACGATATAATTACTGAAAAATCCCTTTGGGCCAATTTTTATATTGCTAGTTTTTCCAACTTTAACTCGATCAGACAAACTGAAAGAGCCATGAAATTTAGACGTTAAAAAGTTTTTGTATCCTTACCAATAAAGATTTAACAATCTCGTATGTGTCTTAATAATGCTAGATTTCAAGTCACGTTTTTATTTCTGTAAAGTCGGGATATTGGGTTTTATTCTTTTTCTCTCTTAAACTATCTTGAAACATTTTATTTTGTCTTAAAAATGTCAGTATTACTATAAATGAATTTCAGTCCCCCCTTTTTTATAACCTTGTTTTGCAGACAATCTTTGCAATTTCCTTGAGCCTTTCCACTATATTTTATTTCATTAAAGCTATTTTAGTTTATTTTTATGAATTATGTATCATATATTTTTTTTCAATACTTTCCTGCATGGTTACAATTTACTTATGATTTTTCCAGGATTCGTGGTCAATGATTCGTTTTCTCTCTTTCTGTACGTTCTAACATTCGTAAATATACTTGGTTTGCCATGAAATTTATATACCTTATCGAACTACAAGAAGCAAGTTCCTTATGAAAAATAGTTTACAGTAACACACAAAATAATTTGGATGTATTACGGTCTATTGGCTTTAATTTTAACTACGTTATTTTATTTCAAACAGAAGTAAAATGATATATTTTACTGAGGTTCACTGCAGTATATTCCCCATTCAAAATTATGCATGAAATATTTATACTTTTTTTGAAGGGTCACAAAAATATTTGAATACGTTGACCTTAAATGGTTCTATTTGCTGTAAGTGGGTATTTATTCGTGTTATGCTTTTATGAGCTGAAATAAATTTTAGCATACATTTGCGGGTGAGTAAATTAACTTTGTAATACTGAGCCACTCGTGGAAGTATTCGAATACATCACGATGTTTGAGCAGTTATTCTTTGAAATGACTTTCAATGATGTTGTACGTTTTTAAATGAGTGAAGTTTTTTTTATGTAAAATGCTCTTGCGCACATACTTTCGTTTCTGTAAAAGTAATTTTACAGGTATATCAGAATAATGATTGCAATTTATTGAACAGTACAAAGGCAGACCTTGGTGACTAACGACATTTCTTTCTATTGGAACTTAGCGACTCTTTGAACAACGTTTGATGCCAAACATTTAATTATAAAATTATAAAGCTTCTGGACCATACAGCAACTGAATTATACAGAATGATCCAGGTTACCTTAGATGCTCTTTCTCGTCAAATCAAAGTAATAAATATGACTGATAAATTTAAAGGAAATCAGTAAAGCGTCACATTGTTGCCTTCAAAATTAGACTTGGGTGGCATATTACACTATTTATAGAGTTAGATTAGTTGCTAGCAAATTGAAATATTGGAAACAAAAGATTCCGATACGAAATTTTCATAATGTTGGAAAGTGTTTCACAATAAATTCGCGAAGCATGATATTCCCTTCTTGTTTGTTATTCTTCGCGTTTTTTTTTAAATTAATGTTCTTTTTCTTATTTTTCTCCTTCCTTCTTTTAATTGGATTCAGTAGCTGCTAACATGTTGATTGAACATTTCACGTTTATAAAACAACTGAACGAGTACATATCAAGTCTTTTTTTTATGTATATACTGAAAATGAAAGCGCATACTGAGTTATTCTTTGTATTTGTACCAAATTGCTATTATGGCCCATTACTTGGGCTGTTCCTATAGTTAAATCGTTTTAATCAGTTACAGACAGACTGTATAATACGATAACAAAATTGGTCATAAATTTACTTTGCGAGTGTATTATCAAATTGATTCTTAATTTTATAAGCGTTTTTAGTAACACAGACAAAATTAAAGAAAAAATCTTCTTTTCAATCGATTGTTGCCATTTTCTTCAATCTGAAGCTACCCCTATAAAGATGATTGCTCGGGATCGCTAAAATTTATTCTAAAATATTTCGGTACACAAAAAATCTAGGTAGGCAAAAAGGCAATTGGTAAGAAGAGTAGATCAGGAATAGATGGAAATTCCTTTAATTGTCCAAGTTCACATCAAAATACCTAAGTACAGTAAATATTATAAGTTCCGTGTCTAACAGCTGCTGGTGACAGTGGCATTCGGGATAATTATATTATGTTTAAGACTACATATTAACAGTAGAGCGGTTAAAGACAGAATGATGAAAATCATACGCCACAAATTGTTCCTTTGACTTATTGGCATATTTAATTTATTGAGAGCATATGACTCATAAAGTATTCGTTAGGTATTAATATATGGGGACGTTTGAACGTATAAGTATAAATTTAATAAGTTAGCAAACGTGAAAGTATGCTAACAGTAAATAAAACAATAATGTTTGAAACCCGGTGAGAGGAGCATAAATAGACAAAATAAAGAGGGATAGGCTATGCTACCGCTTAGCCATTATATGATTCAGATAGAAACAAATACATAAATGACAAATTATAATGAACTCTAAAAAAGGAGCAACTGCATTTCTTTAGCCGGAATATTTAATTTATATATTTTTAGACAAAAGTTTTATTTGCATAATGATTAAATATTAGAATTTGCGTAGGGACGTTTAACGATAGAAATAGTTTAATTATTTCTTACATTTATTTAGAATGGGAAAACACAGGGCTTAAATAAAGCTTAAAATTAATTAATAAGTGACTTTTTAATTAAGAAAAAGGAGAAACTGTAAAACAAGGTAGAAAAAGAAAAAGAAAGGCAGTTAAAAATTATATCATTAACACTTTACAACTTAGTTAAAAAGTGTTTATGAATTCGGTTTGTCTATCAGTCTGTCTGTCCGTACTCTAACTCTCGTAAATATAGTCGGATTGCTATGAAATTTTTATATGTTATTGAATTTTACTATAGAATGCTCGGTATTGAAAATGTGTATAGCATTAATAGTTCGTTTACAGGGACACACAAAAGAATTTCATTATGATATTGTCTATGGGAAAAATCGTTTGCAGCGCATTTCATTGAGGTTACGATATTTAAAACACAGTGAAATTAATATGCATTACTGAGGTGGACTACAACACGATTTTACTGGGGTAAACAATAAGTAGCATTTATAGTTCAATTATTGGGACGCACGAAAAATTTCTTTTACATTATACTCTATGGGGGAAAATCATTTTCGGTGCATTTAAAAGATGTTATCATAATGCAAACATATAATCCAGTAGAAATAGGGCAAAAAAAGGGCCTTGCCTTGCAAAAATTCGGGTAACTCTGATTTTTGGATATGTTGCATAGGTTGACCCTCTAATAAAAAAACCAAGTTTTCGACCTTCTAGACCTACTGCGTTTTTCACAATATCGAAAAAAACAATATTTTTCGGCCCTTTTTTCGATTTTTCTTAAATAACTCGGTTTCAGTGCATTTTACAGAAAAAACACTTTCACCATTTCGTAGAGCATAAAATTCTCTACAACATGCAGTATTCATGATAGTAAATTGTCTAAATAGGGGCTGAGATATGGAGCCTGGAAAATAGGGTAAAATTTGCAAAAAGTGCAAAAATCCACAAATGACGTTAGTTTTTGCTTAATAACCTACTTTTAGTGCGTTTTAGAGACAAAAGTGTCATTATAAAGTTTGTAAAGCATGAAGTAGTCTATAAGTTTCATTTATTAGATCGTTAAATATCTATAATATACTCTAAAAATCAGAATAATTCAATTTATGGTTAAAACAAAAAAATACCGCCTGACAAGTCATTAATTTAAAAACGAGCTTTTATGTTTGATATTGATTAAACGATGCAATTAATTAATTTTAGTATGTACAACAATAAGTAACTGTTGAATAGTTGAGGGGGGGGGGAGCGAAGCTAATCAAAAAATCTAGTCGGTAGACATAGGTGCACGGAAAGAATTCAAAGTCGAAAGTAAAATTAATAGCTGGGAATAATAAAAAAAAATACTTGAAAAATAAATAAGTTATAATTTAGAAATTTTAAAAAGGAAAAGGAGTATCTCAGGCCGAAACTAAGGGAGGTGGGAGCAAAAGGAGCATGTGGCCTGGATGCTAGAATGGAAGGAGAAGAGGGCGCACAATGAAGATTTGGTTTGTCGTGTTTGTATTCATTTGTCGTGTTTGTATTCATTCATATTTTTGTTAGTCAAAGTTTACATTGATGGTAACTGTTAGTCTCAACAGAAAGAATAACGACAATTATATCTGATAAGACGGAAACCTGTATAAAGGAGAATTGTTTTCCGGTGTTTTGAATTCAGTTTTAAATTTTAAAATAAAGAAAATATTAGAAACTTATCCTTAACATAATAAAACAAGAACGAAAAATCATGCGCCAAGCATAGATTATGTAGCACTTTCCAACGCTTCCAAAATAATTTTACAAAACATACCGTTTAATAAGCTAAAAGATAACATCTAAGTAAACAATTTGGAAAACGCATAACATATTAAAAAACATAATTTCAGGAATTTCGAACAGATACAATATTCGGAAAAGTATCCGAGTACTTTTATTCAACCCTGTATATGATCTATAGATTTGTATATATACTATATAGGATGATAAATTTTAGTTTAGTTAGGAAACGCGTAGCACAGTTTAAAATTCTCCTTCTGGAGTTTCTGTCTGTAAACGGAAATGTGTTCTCGAACTTTTGTGCTACCCTGTATATGAAATACAGAATTTATACACACCCAGTAATAGACAAAAAGTGAGTTCAAATGAAAATCGCGTTCAGCAACTTAAAACGCCAGGAATTATTGTTAACAGACAGTAGAGAATTCTTTTGTATGTCCCTGTAAATGAACGATGACTGCTATACACACACTATTCTGTAGTAAGCCTTTTGTAATGCACCTTAGTGATATATATAAATTTCAATGCGTTTAAAATAGTGAAACATTATTTAAATAAACCGCAGACGATTTTTCTCCATAGACGTAATGTAACGGAATTCTTTTGACTGTCCCTGTATAGTAACTATAAGTGGTATGCACACCCTATTACATATTAAGCTTCTTCTAATGCACCTTAGTGATATATATAAATTTCAATGCGTTTAAAATAGTGAAACATTATTTAAATAAACCGCGAATAATTTTTCCCCATAGACCACAATGTAACGGAATTCTTTTGAGTGTCCCTGTAAAAAAACTATAAGTGCTACACACTTCCGTTGAAATAGGGAACATGCTATAGCTAACGACAATAACATATAAAAATTGCAGAGCAATCCGAGCATATTTACGGGAGTTAGAGCACGGACAGACGGCCAGACGGCCAGACGGCCATACGGCCAGACAAACCGAAGTCATAAGCACTTTTCAACTAGGTTGGAAAGTGCTAAAAATATAAAAAGTGCAGAAAGTGCTCGTCGCTTGAAAATTCATACTTCTGCTGAGGTTAAGTTCAATGAGACCATGTTTCCACAGATGTCACAAGAAAAATTGTTGCGGAATGAAAAAAAATAAAGAACTTTTCATTTATATCCTTCGAAATGAATTTGAAAAAGCACAAATGATCACTACGCAGGTCACTGAAGATGCAGATGTGCTAATAGTGAGCACAGCTATTTCCTAAGCCCATGATTATGATTCTGTCATTATTAATGGTGAAGACACGGACCTTCTTGTTCTTGTGGCTTCTCTAGCTGCAGACAATGTTTATTTCCGAAGGTCCAGGAGAGGGAAACTGCCTCATGATCTCTACTCCAACAAGTGTTTCAAGTTTAAGGAAGTTGCACAAAATATTCTTTTTCTTCATGCAGGAAGTGGTTGTGACACCACTTCTGCACTCTACAGTCATGGGAAAATGAAATATTGCAGAATTCTTCAGAACCCATCCCTGAAGCAAAAAGTTCAAATCTTTAAAGACTCAAATGCAGAGAGGCACAAACTTGTTGAAGCCACAGAAGGTGTACTTCTTGTCCTGTATGAAGGTGATCCCAACAAAAACATGAATGTATTGCGGTATGTCAGCTTCGCTAGAGCAGCTAACAATATTAAATTTAGTTTAGCTAGACTAGCACCTACTCGGGATGCTGCTGAATATCATGCATTCACACGTGGCTGGGAAATGGCAAGGATCCTGTCGAATGCGGCTAGAAGTGGGGTGGTCATGGGCTCATTCCAGTCACCATGATGAATGGACCAGCTCCTCAAACTCTACTCCATTTCATATCTTGCCAATGCAAAAAAAAATTTGCAGTACGAATTGCAGTTCTAGAAAGGCAGGCTTGAAGTGCTCAGTTATCTGTGTGAAGTGCCACAACCAACTATGTGGCAACGCTCCTGATATTATACTGGACCTTGAGGACTTTGGTGACCTAGAACAATCAATCGAGTCAAGTACAGAGACGGACGATGAAATATCTCAGACGATGGGTGTAATGTAGATCGCCTCCACGTGGTGCACCCTGGACAACGCAAAATGATCTACGACTGAAGCAGGGCGATTTGGTATTCTTGAAAGTCCAAATTGTCCTATTTGTGGAGAGGATGTAATATTGAATGCACAGCATTTACCACTGTGCCCCGCACTATCAAGTAACAGTATATCTGGCAGATATTGGGAGGCCAGGGAACTAATGAGGACCTCGGAGCATCAGCCTATTTGATTGTATTCCCGGTTTACAGTTGACTTTTTTTTTGTCTAAAGTCTCTATATGTCACCCTTGTTTCATTTGCTGTTCCGTTTATTCTTCAATTGTTTTGGTGGCATATAATAGTGTATAGATGTTTGTCTAAGTGCTATTGCTTTGAAAAAAAAATCTCAGACGAGGGTATCATTACTAGGGCCAAGCAGCAGAAAAAGGAAACATATATGACAAAGCGACTATACTTACTATATATTTGTTGATTAATTTCGTGTACATACTATTATTAATTAACCACATCGTGTTTTCAATATCAAAAATAAAAGCTCGTTTTTTAAATTAATAACTTGTCAGGCGGTATTTTCATGTTTTCATCCAAAATCGTTTTGCTGTGATTTTTAAGGACTATTACCAATATTTAATTATCTAATAAATGAAACTATAGACTACTTCATGCTTTACAAACTTTATAATGACGCTTTTGTCTCTAAAACGCACTAAAAGTAGATTATTAAGCAAAAACTAACGTCATTTGTGGATTTTTGCACTTTTTACAAATTTGACCCTATTTTCCAGGCTCCATATCTCAGCCCCTATTTAGACAATTTACAAACATGAATACTGCATGTTGTAGAGAATTTTATGCCCTACAAAATGGTGAAAGTGCTTTTTCTGTGAAATGCACTGAAACCCAGTTATTTAAGAAAAATCGAAAAAAGTGCCGAAAAATATTGGTTTTTTCAATATACTGAAACACGCACAAGGTCTAGAAGGTCGAAAACTTGTTTTTTTTATTAGAGGGTCAACCTTTACAACATATCCAAAAATCAGAGTTACCCGAATTTTTGTAAGGTAAAATGCTATTTCTACTGGACTAATGAAATTTACAAATATCATTAAGGTTCACAGCAACTTGTTTTCTATGCATCATAGTGTGTGTAGGATTTATCGTTCATGTGCAGAGGCGCACAAAATTTCGGTTGAAGGACTGGCTATGATCGGTAATTACCGGAAGTGCTTTTTTCTTTGTGATATGCAATTTTATCTAATTTTTATTGTATTATGTGTTGCGTACAAATTATATAGATCACATAAAGAGCTGCACGAAAGACTTCGGATATGGACTGCAATTGCTGAAAATGAATTTTCACTGAGTTATGTGTGTTTTTAAATACTGCTTTAGATATCTCATTTCACCGTATGAAAAAAATTAATTTATTATTAATATTCTGTGAATATTGGAAAAAGTGTTTCATAATCTATGCCGGATGCATGATTTTTTGTTCTTGTTTTTAATATAGTTTTTGTTGTATTAAATTCATTTATATCATATTTAATAAATGCGTTCAATTTATCTTAAAAATATTTACTACTGTAGTTTAAAAAAAACAATATTGGGTAAAAACTGGCAATAATGACATGAAATATTGCTCCACCATTGGATTGGTCACATTTTATTAATATTGCTTCAATATTGGCAAGAAATGTTTTACCATTTCATTAACAATATTTCCAGTTTAAAGCCAATATTTGTGAAACAGTGGCATTTCATTGCAAATATTTTCAACTGAAACTCAATACTTAACCAATATTCTATTAATAGTCTTTCCGATTAATGCAATATTGAGCTAATACTGGGCCCCAATATTCGTTTCATACTATGGTACAAACGTGCAAACTTTCTTACATCCAGGCTATTATTTTATTTCTTTATAGGGTAGGATGCTGCAAGAGTGCGCGGTGTACAAAAGTACGGAGAGCGATTATCCAATCCCAAAACAGAATTTTGACTTTAGCTACAGTTTTAAACAATGTAGTGACATGATAATTTTATGGTGAAAAAAATTCTACGAATTGATTGAAAATCTGAAATTTTTAAAGATGTAGAAAAGAAAAGTGATTTGGGCCTTCTCGTTATAATAATTAAAGTTTTTGAAAACAGGGTCATAATAAGGATTACAAAGGTAATTCACTTTTTTTGTTTGTTTTTTTCGATTAGGTAATTATTGGACTACTTGTCACCTAAATGATTTGGATTTGCTTATCAATAGATGGCATTAGTGATGTTTAAAATTTATTTAGTGACGATAGTGCAAGAGTGCGCGCGCACTCTTGTCCACCATACCTGTTATCTATTTTACTTGTCACTTATAGCTGTCAAATGAGTTTTAAATGCATACAGTTTGGATTTCCTACTTTATCAGTAAGACAACCAACCTCGACGAGCGTCGCAAGAGCCACGGGTTTTAATAAGCTACAGGTAGATCGCTTCTACAAAAACTTATCAGATCTTTATGAAAAATATCACATTCAACCGCACAAAATATTCAATATGGACGAGTTTGGTTAATTATTTATAGTGATCAGAATTGTCTATTTGTGAGTTAGTTGTTTTCTCTACATTACCTAACAAGCCACCAAAAGTCATATTCACTAAAGTGAAACGATGTGTTAACAAGATTTCAAGTGCTGAAAGAGGGCAAAACATTGCAGGGGTTTGTGCAATGAGCGCTAGTGGGCAGTTTATTCTACCCGATTCGTATAAAAAAAAAGCGAATGAAGACAGAACTTTTAGATAATGCACCTGCATCTTTTGTTGGAATGGTTTCTGACAACAACTTTATAACAAGTGATCTGTTTCTTGACTGGCTTCAACATTTTAAGAACCACGCGATGCTCAAGAGCAGTCCGCGCTGTTGATCCTCGACAATTATTCATCGCATTGCACATCTGCATCTGTTGCTTTCTGTCGACACTATCACATCGTTCTTCTTTTATTGCCTCCGCATATTATCCACAAAATTCAACAAAATGTGATGTTTGTAAATCAAGCGCTTCCTTTTATTTATTGCGCACACTTGGACATTTGACTCTTGCCCTCATTGGTTTTGCAAGAGTGCTCACTCAGGAGAATAATTCGTTTACAAATAATACCAAAAGTTTTTCTTATAAGTTGATTAATGCAATTTTATTTGTTAGCCTAATAATCTAAGAATAAAAGTAAAGTATAATATCATCCCTTAAATATCGTCATTTATTGTTATTTAATGAAAAAAACTAAAGTGCGCATTCCTGCACTACCTTACCATATGTGTTCATATAATTATTTAATAAACAACCAATATAATTTTCGTAAATTCTGAGTGAGATTGAATCCTTTCTTAGATCATCAATAAATATTAAAGACAATTTCGTCTAGACAGTCAAGTTTGATAATTGACTCTTATGACAAACACGCTCATTAATTATGTCCCTTACTGTTGAAATACAAGCGTTTGCAAAATAATATCTCAGACAGGTTTTCTGAACTTAAAGTAAATTCTTCGGATTTTTATCTAATTAATGAAGCACACTTTAAACTACTACAGACAAAATTTATAATAGGAGAAAAGTAAAATACTTTAAAATTGAAGATAGAAAATCCCACAACATTTAAGATGAAGTTTTTCATCTGCTAATTAAGGACGTCGTTAGTGGTATTAAAGATGGGGTTTTTTAGCTGAAGTTACAGATTTGTTTTCACATATGCGAACAAACAAAGAATTAAATTACAATGCAGTATTTAGTTTCATATTTTTTAATGAACTGCCCGTTATTTAAGGACAGCTGAGGGAATATCCAACATTTCTATTTTTAATTTTGTTATTAAGGAGTCGGCACTATTGAAATATATAAAGTTCGGAAAAGATTTTAAGCTTATTATCTTAAAAGTTATTAGACGAACTTCTGTAAACCTGTAAGGGAAAAAATTAAACAACATTACTCTTTTGAATTTTGTTTTATAAAAAATGAAATATATTAATTTTATTAATTTTGTGAAACATAGACATTTTTATGGAAGAATTGGTGCCTATATATATATATATGTGTGTGGAAGAGTAGGTAAAAACGGATACACGGGTCAAGCTGAGTTCCCTATTTTCTAGCTGATGGGTGCTGCCCTATGGTCAGAACCTGTCTTATTTACATTCTTTAGCGTTCTCTAGCAGTATGCCATCGGGTTTTGAAGTAATTTAATCTCTGTGAGCGTGCAGTGCTATTTGAAAGATATTCACCTCAATTGAGAACCTTTTTCTGAGAGTGCTGCTGTATTTTCATAAGTGTGCCTGTAAATCCCAGGATATATATATATATATATATATGTAATTAAAGTTTGATGCTATAATATTTTTTATATCCCTTCATTCTATATACGGTTAAAAATAATTTTGTTAAAAATATGTTTGTCTACAGCAATTTTAACATAACTAGACACGGAAAAAGACGGGCCTAACGGTCAAAGGGTTTTAATAAGGTTTTCTACACTATCTTCCTTATTGAAAATTTTAAAACTATTTCAAACACAAAGAAACTGATACAAGTTATTCATATTCACCACAGCATCTTTCCTATGTTGAAAAGTACATGTAATGTGCGTAGTTATTGCACAGGGCCGTGCAAAAGTAATTGGATACATTATGGTGAATCGCCAGTAATTTTTTGAATAAAGTTTTAATAATGTTGCAAAATTCAATTCATCAGTATTTATACATCGTACTGAAATATACGAAAGCACGTTTCCTATTAAAATGTTGTATGCAGTCCTTTTACAGAGCCTCTTAAAAGTATTTGGTTAGGTTATCAAATATGGCTGATTATTTCTCGATTTGTTTTTTCAATTATGTTATTCTTTCGCCAACTGAACTAAATTTAAGTAAGTTATGTTTTGTATGTATCAACTAAGGATCCTACATAAAATAGTCAAAAATGATTTCTAATACACTGCCATTATTTCTTGAAATGCTTTTAAGAGTTGCTATACGCTTCAGAGTTGCTATACATGATAGATAAAATGGTATGTTCCAAAAAAGTCTAAAGTACTTTTTCTGGAAATATTGTTTTAAAGTTAGTTATAGAGGCATTTGGTCATAGTGAGTCGTGAATGTACTGACTGGCATTTATGTAAAAATATATCGATTTTTTCATGACTTAACGAGTTTCATAACAAAATTTGCCACAAACATATTTCTTAGGAATTTAGATATCAAGTCTCTATGATCATTAACACGCTAATTATACATATCCGATAATGAAACCGCAATATATTTTTCAAGTAAAATTGTATAAATTCTGTTATTGAGTTATTGAAGTAGCAAGCCTTGCCTGTGATTTTTATTATTCGTAAAGATGTGGTGGTACAAATCTCACATGATATGACAGAACTAGACCAAAACTATTAATCCAAAAACGTTTATAAATTCGAAACACATCAGGTTGTTGTCAATATTTTTTTTGAAAGAGAAGCCCATAAACTGTAGATGTTGGAAAGACAATGAACTGGAATAGATACTCTCCCTATGCTCAGAGGTCAAGCATTTAAGGTGGGCACTTCTGATAAAGCAGCTGGTTGCTTTAAATATTTAGAGACAAATCTTTATATTTCAGTAATTATTTTTTTCTACTTAATGTACTATTGTGTGTTCTATTTAATTTTGTTCTACAAATAGTGATCAGTTCATCGGGATTGTCGAATATCATCCGAATATATCTCGTTGCGTGAATGGACGCTTGCTAGTTTTTAGACAAATTTCAAAATGAACAATCCATAAGCTATATTCTCGTAAGTATGGCATTTCATAAGTTATGTGTGGTACATAAATTTTCTTTCTTTGTGTAAAAATTGTCATTTTTAATAGAATTTAAATAAAACTGATAGATTTTAGAACATTATTTATTTCCTTTGCTAATGGAAGTCTTTAGCTAACTTATATTTGCTACTGCTTCTCCGAACTTAAGCATTCGTATTCTCTTAAAAAGCAATTTAACTTAAGAATTTCATAAGAATTATAGAAAACTTTCTAAGTGGTACGCCTTCAGATCTTGGCATATAGAGAATAAAATCTATTTTAAGAAAGTTACGTAACTGAGTTCAATTTTACTGACAGAATCATACGAAAGGTATTACTATTTTTAAAATAACATAATAATATTGAAGAAAAACATGCTTTTGAAACATGATAAAAAAAAATAAGGAAAAACAGAGACATAAATCATAAATAATATCTCAATAAAGCATTAAGAGTAGTATGTTGAAAACTGCACATTAGATCAATAGGTTAACTACACACTTAAAAAATCGGACAGTGTTAATTTATTACTTCATTCAGGTGCTTAAAATTTCGTAGTCTTTTCTTTCATTATAATTTATGTGAGGTTTTGAGTATTTTTTCTTTGAGCACAGAAAACAGAAATGTTTTATACTGAGTGAGAATTAAGTGACTTCAATGAGCATAAATTAGTGATTCCTTTTTGAAGTTATAATTTTCTAACATTATTATTATTTTTAAATTTAGGAAACTTTTAATGAATTATTCAATTTTACAAAGAGCAACGTCAGAAAAATATGAAGTAAGATTTTTTCTACACTATTTTGTTAGTAATTCAAACATAATGAATTATGGACATTTAAAACTATTTTCTGCATAAACTTTTTAACGGTGCAGAGGAGTTTCTATTGAAACTTCACCCTTTTTTAAGTAATTTATGTAAACAATTTCTGCTCTACGTTTTAACATTCTCGTTATTTTAAGCTAAATTAATTAACAAAGTTTTTAGGACATTTTTCACCGTTGTATTTAACGTGCAAATTATTTTTTCAAAGTGCTCTAGAAACATGAATTCTGGTTTTATTTCTCAAATTCTCTAGTTAATATATATACATATTGTATATATTTAGATAGATGGATAGATATCTACATTGACGAGGAGACCATAAGAGTACTTCCACACACTCTTCAGCAATAGAATTTGCTAAATACTTACATAAATGCCAAATCAGGAAAATTAAGCAGCATATGATTAGTTAAAATATAATAAACGCGCAAAAAATATACATTATTATGGAAGTCCATATATGCAGTAGCGTTCTGTTTTATTTTCTTTGACAAGGTAGAGTATTAACTTAAAGTTTGGCAATATGAAAGATAATGAAAACTATATCAATATTTATGGCCCTATCTGGAATACTTCCCTGACATTTATTCATTTTATGAGAAGTAAAGATCAAAAGATATGACGTTATTAAACTGAAGCTTTTATACTCACACAAGCGTACATGGAAGAAATATGAAACGAGAGTTGTCTGTATCATTATTTAGGGGGGGGGGGATAATATAAATGGGTTTTGCAGTTTTTTTTCATAGAAGTGTAAATATGTCAATAATTGCAGCTCAGAAATAGAATTATTTTCCCTAGACTGACAAATAAATGTCTTAATTCTGCATCTGCTATATTTTGTTGTTTAAAGATATTAGTGTAAAAATTGAACTTCCAAGTATATCAAAGTATAATGTAAACGACGATGAATTTTTAAAAATTTGTGATAGCACGACTGGGTATTAGTGAAATAAATTATTTCCAATATTTATAATCATTGATTGTAATTTAAATATGTACAAAACATTTTTTTCCTTTCGATTTTTCTGGGTCATTTCATTTATTGCCTAATTGCACGTTGTACCCAAACTATATATTTTGATGCTAGTTATTTCACACGTTGTACTGCTAAAGGGACAACATAAGTAATTTTAATTATTTTCGTTTTAATTAGCAGTAATTATATAATGCAATGTCTTTTGACCTTTTTCAAAGCAGCAAAGAGGCTGTTCAATCAATAACATTTCTAATTTCTAATTCATCGTACTAGTAACGTAAATTATACTCCTAGACGGATTCACTATTAATTTTCAAATCGATACGTTTAATAGAAAAGTTTTAAAGGTATGCAAAACATATATATATATATATATATATATAGATAGATAGATAGATAGATATCCAACAAATTCATAACTACCAAAACGATTTTGTAATTACATATGTTGATAAATTTAAATAATTATGCCACCCTTTCAAATATTTTTGCCATCAAATTCTTACATTCTTACAACTTCTGTTTCTTCTTATAATACATTCCAAATACGTAATGAAACTACACTCATAAAAAATCTTAAAATTCTAGTTTTTTTTTAAACTATTTAATATTCTTTCTACTATCTTTAATCATTATTAACTATTATTTTAGCTTTTATACGTAAATTTTATAAACACCCATTAAATTTAGAACTATCTTTAATAATTGGTTGTTATAGACATTATAATAAAGCTAACAAATTTCTTTTAAACATACACATTTACTAATAAAATTGATAATGCACATTACATAAAATTCAGCTATCATGGTCGATATTATCAAAGATCTTAGGTCTGTAAATAAATCTAAAGACGCTTGATTTCTATTTAACAGTATAAATCCGTTAGATCTACACATCATTATAAATTCCTTATTCAAAACATTTCAGCATCAACTGTCCATATCTGCACATGTGGATGCAGAGTACGTTTATACATTCATTAATTTCATTATATTTAACAACTGCATTTTACAAGATAACATAGATTTATATTCATATAATTATAAGAGTACATTTAAAAATAATAGCATTCATCTGTATCGTTATACTGATAACACCATTTTATAGATACCGATAGATCTAATATATCTTGTTTTCCAGTAATCTATCCTACTACTTTAGAATTAACGGAAAAACTTCTCTCTAATAATACAATTAACATTTTAAACTTAAAAATTAAACTGACTGATAACAATACTTTAATAGCTGACATTTATGACAAACGTAATTTTTTTCTATACAAAGTTAATACTTTTACACATTTTAAGTTTTGGCTTCCTTTATCAATTTACAGAAATGTACTCTTGATCATATGAATAAAATAAAAGATTACATTCTTCTTATCTCATAAATAAAAACATTAATCAACATTTTATGATACATTGCATCATGATTTTCCTAAGAAAATTATCTATTCTTTAACATTCAATTAGAACGTTCGTGGCCTTTATTTATAAAAAATGTAAAAAGGATGAAAGTGTAAGTAGGGGTATTCAACTCGTACCCCACAGATGGCACGTCGAGAGCATTTTAGTGGCAAGCCCCTTCTGCATTAAAAAAATAAAAAAAAGAAAAGAAATAAAAAAGAAAAGAAAACAGGGGAAAACCAAATCAATAAACAAAATCTTTCTTCACATCACCACGAATGACGCCGAAGTTAATTAACTCCATTCGTGCAGTAAAAAGCTAGAACTTTCCAATACGAAAATTATTACTTTATGATAGCAATTTCCGTCAATAAACATAAATGCAATTCAGATATTTCTGTATGCCCTGTATAAGATATATAGAATATATACACACGGTAACAGGCGAAAATACTATTAAATTTAAAAACACATACCACAACTTAAAACGCACACCCAGCAATTATTGTTACAGTATTGTTCGCTTGCAATTTTGTAAGCGAATTATTTGTGTGTCCCTGTAAATAAACCATGAATGCGCTTCACACCGTATTTTACAGTAAATCTCTTGTATTGCATCTTAGTGAAATAGATCAATTTCAATATGTTTGAAATAGTATAACATTATTAAAGTACACCGCAAACAATTTTCCCCCATAGACTGTAATGTAACGGAATTCTTTTGAGTGTCCCTGTAAATCAACTATAAATGATACATGCTTCATTTTCAATACTAAACATGCTATAGTAAATATCATTAGCATATGTCAATTTCATGGTAATCAGAGTATACTTACGCGAATTATTAATTCATAAATGCAATGCACACCATGCTTTTCAGTAAGCAAGAAATAGTGCATCTCAGTAATGCATATAGATTTCATTACATTTGAAATAGTGTACCAGCATTAAAGTGCACTTGAAACGATTTTATCCCATTGACCATAATGTAACGGAATACTTTTGACTGTCCCTGTAAACGAACTACAAATACTACAGGCTTCATTTTCTAGCGAGCTATAGTAAAGTCAATAACATATAATAAATACAGGGAAATCCGAGACGCACAGACAGACAGACCGAATTCATAAACACATTTTAACTATGTTGAAAAGTGTTTAAAATAACAATTTGAGGAAAATCTCTTATCATCCAACTATTTTTAGAAAGTTACAGACTTTCAAACTTTCAGACTTGGATATATTTCTGATCAGACTTTTCGATATATTTCTGATCAGACATTTCGATATATTTCTGAATTTCCACGTTATTAGACTACATTTTTTATTTAATTTGTTCTGTATAGTTGACTATAAAATTATGAAAGAAAAATTGTAATTTTTCATGCATGCACAATTAAAAATGATTTTTTGACAATACTCATATCTCTATGAATATTTATCTATTCATTTTCATTTACAGTGTATTATTGCTCTTGTACGACGTAACATTTTCTAGATGTTTCATGAAATTCGATCGATATCACTGTATATTGCGACAGGGTGCGTATAGGTGCTTAATTTTTAATACATGGTACAGTGATACAGGAATAGTAATTTTCGCCTCATTTAGTTGCTGAATTCCAAGATTAGATGAAGTGAAAATTGCTATTCAGAAATAGTGATATTCAAAATATGTAATCTCTAGCACCTATTCATTATTGAGGTGTAATTTTTCTTAATATTTTTAGACATAAAGGATTAAATAACTTATTATTTTTTTGTCTTTCATTCATCCCATTCTTAGATTAAAATGTAATAATCAGCTTATCAGTAACTTAAGTCTTATTACAAAATTCACTTACACATTCATAATTTTGGGTTTTGAAAAAGACCTCTAGTAATATGAACTTTAAAAATGAGATTTCTGAGAAAGGTTAAATTTCTCATACAAAGAGACTTAATTAGATGTTAGTTTCATAATAATCTCTTTCCCTAAAATGCATTTTTAAAATAAACATGATATTATGTACCAAAATTTCGAATTAAAAATTATTATTAAGACATATTTTCTCAATTTCTAATTAAGACGGGAAGCTTTTTCGAAAATAATTATAAAACTTAACATCATTATGAACCTTTTTGAAACGGCAATATGTTTTTAAGGATTACTGAAATTTATTTTAGTACATAAATTCTAATAATGCTTTCCTCTTTTGTCTGAGACTTTCTGCAGTAAAAGTAATATTTTCTTTATTATTCCGATGAAAGGATTTTCTTCATATTATATAATCAAATTTATGTCACTCGCTTTTATGCATTTGATCTGTGCCAAAAAACAATATACAAAATAAGTATACAATTTACTTATTTCATGTTCTTTGCATTACGTACGGAAGGCAATTTTTATCGTCGAATTGCAAAAGTTTCATTATAATTTTAATACAAATAATAACCCATCTGCCAAATAATAATACAATAAGATCTTGTTAAAACGTCACCCCACATAAAACGTCATTTTCTTAATGTCCCAACCAAAGAGATAAGGAAATACTGATACAAAATCCTATCAAACCGTCAATCGAAAAATAAAAAACCCTGTTAAACAGTCATTTTTCACTGCCAATTTCCTTTTCTTCTACATATGATAGCATCAGAATAATAATAATAATAATAATAATAATAATAATAATAATAATAATAATAATAATAAAATTGTTATAAAGAGTCAATCCGTAAGCACACGCGCCTATTTTTGTAAATTTAGTACACGCAGGTGGTAAATCTCACCCCCATTTCGTCCTATTATATTTTTAACTAAATAAGTTTTAAACACAAATCTGCTGACGTATACTGTAAAATACAACACTTCTCCTCTTTTTAGAAAAAAAACCATGATTTTTGTATTTATTTAAAGATTTTTGTAGCAACTTCTGTAAAAGTCGCGCCCCCTTTTTTTTTAAAAAAAAAAAAAAGGTAACTTGAGTGAAATCTACCCTGTGCGCATGCTTACGGGTTTAAGTGAGAGCGTCAACGAACTCATTGAATGGGAAATTAACCCAAATTTCGAAATGGTATAGCTGTCTTACGTGCCTAGAGCTTTTTAATTTATTCTATAAAAAAAAAGACAAGAATATCAGAATACCAATGATATTAAAAAATAAAATTGAATCAGCGATACCAAAGATAAAACATATTTCTTTGAAAAACGTTTTTAGATAATACTCGTTTTAAATGTTAAACTCTTATATTGTAACACATTTTAAGAATCGTATAATATTTCATTTAATAAGAGTCCTAAAAAAATATTTTGGTCTAGTGATTTCTGAATTTTCTCATTTTAATACTTTTTTATCTCATTAAATATATAGTAAAATAATACCACTTCTATTATAAAGTAAGCTAATGTTAAAACTCATAAATGAGTTTCGTTGAAGTTTTAACATTGCTTCAGTATAATAATTTTTTGTTTTTTTCTCTATTGTGAAATTTGTTCAGTACACAAATTTAAGTGTAATATTCCATTATGTATTTAATGATGCTTTTTAAAATTTAAAGCACTGATTCAGTTTCAAGCTTTATGAAGTGTCATACGTAAACAAATCATTGTATGTTGAATTAGACTGGCATTGTAATACCATTTATCTCTACTACAATGAAGTTTACGAAACCTTCAATGTACGCTGAAAAGAATATTTTTCAACATACAGGGGGCCGTAGTTAAAGTATAGGTGTTTATTGCTTAGTTATAAAGAATATACTAGGTCAAACGCAACACTATATCGTATACAAACCATGATGAATCCTTTTTTATATAAACAAATTTTACAGTTTTGACACCAGGGAAAAAAGTGGCGTTGCGGCTGATTTTGGGCAGTAAAATATGGTCCACAGTTACAAAACATTTTTGCAAAAAAAAAAATGTTAAAAAACAAACATAAGTTCTTTAAAATATTTCTGTATTCCCATAAAATTTTAATAAACCACGTAAAACTTTTTTTTAGATTAGCTCATGCAGCGCCAAATTTGTCCCTGGTATCGAAAATGTAAATTATTATTTTTCTTTATAAATCGATTCCCAGTGTTCACTCCATTCTTTATTTATTGATTTCATCTAAAATGCTAAAATTGCATAATATATTAATGTGTATACTACTTGTGATTTTATTTACACAAATGTATTTAATCGGTTTATGATTAATAAAACATAATTAATGTGCATCTCAATCCCCAAAGATGAGAAAAACTAAAAAAACATGTCAAAGCTCATGATCTATCTCCCAGTTCACTAAATGATAACATTCTTGAAATCCCTTGTGAACGAAATTGTATAATTAGGGTATAGCGTAAAAACCACTATATAAATAATTCACTTCACCGAGTTTAGTAAAAGTAACAATCTACATTTTTAAGGGGACGGCAGACTTAGTTGAAAATTAGTGCCAACAAATATCAGTGTTTGATTTTAATTTATCTTGGAGAAACTATCGGTTTTCACATTAAGTGAGTCTGACAAGGAATATCTCCTTAAATCAATTACACAAAAAACATGAAAAAATATATTGAAGAACCTATGTATGTATATAATTAAATATATATTCAATTTAGCTGAGGAATCTCGTGTATTTTTCAGAATAAAATAAAAAACTGTTAGTTTTTAAACTTCAGTACCATTTTTAACTTGAGGTGCACAGTAAATTGTAAAATCAAATATCATTTCCCATGTTTTCGATTAACAATACACTATATTGCCATAGGTGACCGGTCACTTGCGATTTTAGACGTTTTGTTAACTATCTAGAAAAATACATGAGGAATAAACCTGAAACTGCAGGTGTGTAAACTGTATAGTATAGGTTATATATTTCCGCGACGATTTTTTCACGAAACCCCATAGGGGACTGTCAACAAATTGAAAAAGAACGAATATCTTTTGGATAACCCTGCAAAACTAATGTAGTGAAGGCGTTTAAACTCGGGATTATTAATAAGTGGTTTATTGTAATATACTGTGTTCATTTTTATGAGGATAGCATGTATACTCGTAGAGAAATTAAGGTTTTTATAAAAACCTTAATTTCTCTACGATTATACATGCTCTCCTCATAAAAATGAACACAGTATATTACAATAAGCCACTTATTAATAATCTCGAGTTTGAACGCCTTTGCTACATTAGTTTCTACAGGGTTATCCAAAAGATATTCGTTCTTTTTCAATTTGTTGACAGTCCCCTATGGGGTTTCGTGAGAAAATCTTCGACGAAAATATATATCCTATACTATACTGTTTACACACCTGCAGTTTCCGGTTAATTCCTCATGTATTTTTCTAGATAGTTAACAAAACATTTAAAATCGCAAGTGACCGGTCACCTTTGGCAATATAGTGTATTCAACAAACACAGTAGAATATACTATTAGAAGAATATACTATTAAGAGAAAGAAAGACATAACTGGCATATAAAAACAAAAAGTCAATCAAAGATTAACACATTCTGTTTTTATTCGTGGTGATGTTTCAAGCTCTAAGATAGAATGGTATATTACAGCCCCAAGCACTGTCTCACATTAGCTCCATACACTGTCTCACATTATCCCCATACATTACCTCACATTGACTCCATACACTGTCTCACATTGGTCCCCTGAGTTTAGTTATTTGTAACTAAAGCTAAATGAAACGTATTCCAAAATTTAAAGGATAAAAAAACTTACCATTTCTTACTGAATAAAGGTCCATTAGAATAAGTTATCTAAATTTTTATTTACGTGCTGCACTTAAAAAATTTTGAAGACCGAGAGAAAAGTTTTTCTTATCAAAAAAATGAGGTTATGTAATGTACATATTTTTTTTTTTCAAAATTTGAATGTATTCGTAATGGATATAAGTGAAATAATGTATTGTTTAGGAAGAATCACAAAACCAATTTTATTATTTCAAAAATAGATACTTTTATTGCGTGTTTCATATAGTCCAATTTTTTGGGTGCCTCATATTAGCCCCAATTGACCGTACATAAAAAATTACGTTTGTTAAACGGAAAAGTGAAACGGAACACCCTGTGATTTGACGAAAATTCAACTTAGATTGGAGAATTTTAGGTAATTTTTAGCAATTATTGCTGAAGTTTAAGTTTTTTGGAGGGGAAATGGGTAAATCAAAAAGAAAATATTCGTGAATGAATAGAATATAATGAATGGAAAAATGCATATAAATTCACGTATTTTTCTAGAGTGTAGTTTAAAGATCTATTAAATGAAAAGAAAAAATTCTTAATTTGAACCTCCGCAATCCCTTAATAGTAAACAGCGGTATGGTTTGGATTTGATAATCTGAGCCATTAACATCCAGATATGTCTTTTTATAATTATCTTACTTTGTTATGTCTTTATGTATCAAAATTAACAATCTTTGTCATTTTCGACACACGTGTTTTTACTTCATATATTATATTAGAAACAATTTTTGAAATTACGCACAAAAATGAAATAGGGAAGAGGAAATACTTGTGTTTTTTTCCTCTCTTTTTGGTTGTTTCATTAAAAATGTTAAGTCTATGCAAAATAAAATATATATCGTTTTTAAATACTGATATAAAGAAAATTAATGGATTTTTAACTGTCTAGGATGCATTAACGTTGTTTAAAAGGTATCAGTTACTTCCTGCGTATGAATAATACTATTTCTCCTACAACCTCTTATTTTGATTGCTGTCTAGAAAAAAATGCAAAGTACTTACATTAGAGGTTGTAAAACAGAAACGTATCTATATATTTAAAACGCTAAGCGATTTCTTTCGACAATCCGTTAGAACAAACTACTGCATCAAATTACACCATTCTTTTTTTAAATGAAAGATATTAGACCACAGATTTGTTATCGTGCATTCGTTTGTTCAAAAATTTAATTAATTAGCTGTAATTTTCAATTAAACATTTACTTCTGCTTATGACGTCATAAAGTTGACAACTCCCACTTTTGAGGGCATAGAGTTTTTTCCCTGAACCCTGTAGTTTGCCAATCTTTTGACATTAACTAATATAAACTAGGTAATATTTTAACATTGTAGTATAAAATCTTAAAAAAAAAAAAAACTTAATTAGCTAGAATATAATCATAATAAAATATCTAAACGTAAACATATCAAGATGAATAACAAATCTCACGTAAAATGTTGCAATTTAAATGATTCCAATTGAAACAAGATTTGGAGAGTTATCCTTGACGCCCAGCTAACATAAAAGTACCTATTTTATTTTATTTATTTACACACATATTCAAATTTATTATAAAACACCAGGTTGCCATACAAAGCAAAAATCGTCATTTAGGTGCCAAAAAATAACCCAGGTGCGTCTGCGATATCTGTACTGATTTATTCAAAATTATTTTGGTTGCACCGCATATTGCAAAATTAATTAAATCCATGATTATTGTTTCTTTCTCAGATTAAAAATAAAAAAATTGGTACTTCTCTATTATCCCGTCGACCACTTTTCATAACAAAAAACTATCGCCAAACTGTAACGCCAAATAAACGGGAGAACGTTGCCATTGGAATATCAAAATAAATAAATAAATAAAATACATGAATTTAAGGACACAATTGTTATTTTAATTAATGAAATAACTAATAAATCAGTAAAACATAATGAAAAATAGACGCAAATATCGAATTAAAAACCACTTGATGACGTAACAAACACGTATAATGCTTCTGACATCAAGTAAATCGGATTGTATTTTTGGCGTTTAATTTTACAGTTTGGCGATAATTTTTTGTTATGAAAAGTGGTCGATCGGATAATAGAAAAGTACCAGAAAATTTAATGTTTAACGAAATTCAATTATTTGATCGATCGCAAATTTTGGTTCTTTTCCGTTATACCGACACCATGCCATACATGTAAATATATGCTTAGCGACAATGGTGTCCGTGTAATGGAAAAATACTCAATTTTTTCTTAGTTCGGGCTATACCAAAAACAAACATTTTACAGGTAACAAAAAAATCGCCGAAAATGGTTGATTTATCAGCTATTATTACAGCAAAGTTGGATAAAATCTAATAACCTGAATTTTACAATGTTTATGCGAAACACCACAGAGAACACACGCTATTTTTATATAAGTAGGGTATATTTAAACGAATAAGAGAACTAACAACCTTCAATAATATAATGCATGAAAAAGTAAAACAACTAAGTGATTCAGCAAATCATAAAAATATGTATTTCTTAATATAACTATAAAATACAGAAAAATATTCTGGTACCATAAAAAATATTCATTATCCCGTCGAAATTCCGTGCATTATCCCGTCGTCCGATTAAGAAAAAAAAACTATATGCAAATTAGGTACTTTTCGGTTAGCCGGTGCCAATAAAGTATATATATATATATATATATATATACACATAATAACAAACTCCAATGGATAATTACTTGCAGAATCATTATCACAAAAGCCAACCAAAATCTATAAACCACATAAATTCAATACTAGAAAAACAAAACTATATACATTATATATATTTGTATCTATGTATGTATATACTATATATATATATACTTCATTGGCGCCCTGCTAACCGAAAAGTACCTCAAATAATTCGCCAAACTGTAGCGCCCAATAAACAAACGGAAGAATGTTGCCATTAACTCTAAAAAAAAAAAAATAATAATTAAGAAAAGCCCCATTTACTAAAGTATCATTTATCAGTAACTTTTAACAATAAAATTTACAATATATTAATGAAAACAGAATCAAAAATAATCTTGGATATTTATTTATTTACATTATTTCTCTTAATTATGGAAAAGGAATAATCATCCTGATTATGTAAAGGAATGAAGAAACCATACAAATAAATTACACTTGAAAACATTAAAAATCTCCTTTTTCTGTAGATTGATTTATTATTGTAAAAAAATTCTTCATCTTTACATAAAAATTGATTAGCTTAAAACAACAGATGCGTTTCAGAAGATATGGATTTAAAACGAACAATGATCAAAGAGGACATTTTAAAAATTTTGATCAAAACATTTTAAAACTTTTTTTTAACGTTGAATTTCGACGGTGCGTTTGGGGAGAAGCAATGCACATGCGCATAGGAGCTCATTCGGTTGCATTATCACAGGGTGGGGGGGGGGGAATGTGTGCCTTATTTAATATGTTCTTTTATTGACTGAATATGAGATGAACGTAGGGATATGCTATTTGTATGATACTTCATAGGTTCAGGAAATTTTCTTTCTTGCCGTGGGGAATAGGGCGGTAATGTCAAACTGATTTCCATTTTGTTTACGGATTGTTTGTTTGGAGTTTGCATCGGAAATAATAACGTGATTCACTGGGGGAAATTTTTTTTAATAAAATATTTGAAAGATTGTTTCATAAGCACCCCTACTTATGTAATAAAGAAGCTTATTTTACTAATATTGCTATTGTAATTTTTTCCGTCAAGTTTTGACGGGTACCATCTAGTACTTACTTAATTTTTTAATTCTTTTAATTTTACTTGTATTTTTCTCATTTTCTGTTTTTGAATTTTTTGCAGTGCTTATTATCCTACTGGGATTTTTAGCACGACAGCCGAATTGGTAGAAACTAATAAAATAAGATTTTCAATCAACTTAATCTTGATTTTACAGAAATAAACTTGAACGTAAAACCTTCTCTATACTTTTCTAAAGTCGAGTCTGTCTATATCCATACTACACATGAAATGTGCAGTAAGATACAGGGTGGCTATAATTAAAATACACATGCTTGAAGGCCTGTACAAGCTCAATTACTTGAAATATTTTTAAGAGATTTGGTATTTATACTATTTAGAGCATGCGGAAACAATCTCTGCAATAAAAAATAATAATTTTAAATTTTTCCAATAGATGGCGCTGTATATCATTAAAATAAAAAAAATAGAGAATTTCCTACCAGCTAACTTTTAAAACTTTTTTATCGCAAATTTCACATCATTATAGCTTAAGGTTTTAACCATGAAGAGCCTTATGAGCACTAAAATTTTAGCCAAAATAGGCCACGCGCTGTTAATGAATTGATTGCTTTGAGACCTATAAGCTACAAGGTTGTTGTCTCGAATGATCCATATATTTTATTCACAGAAATACATACAGAACTTTGACAAATTACATAAATCTTCTTCTTGAGGACCGGACAGACACAAGAAAGTAGACAGCACTGAAGACACACACACAATGACATCCATGCCTTATCAGGATTTGAACCCGGGCCCTCACCGCTACCAATCACAATGCCCGGCCGGCGTTAATGAAGTGCTTTGGTATCAAAATGGTAGTAAT